>JXCR01149141.1:238853-252869 GCA_002079205.1 Phalaenopsis hybrid cultivar
TCTAATATATATATATATATATATATATTAAAAAAAAGGAGTTCTCTATTGCTCCTTACATGTTAAACAAAGAATTGAGTTACAAAATAGAAGGGTTAGATCACTAAACTAAAAGGGAGAAAGAGCCTACGGACATTTGCCTCCTAGATATCTCCCGTTGATTGGTAGTGCACATACAAATTGTAGAAGGGTCGAAATGGAAATTCATCAGTTGAATTTTCCTCCTCAATCAAAGCATGTTTCTTAAACATACATATCAATCCATCCTGAATACGCCATGTATGTTTAAAATGTTGCTTCAGTCTTCAACCTATTGTTCCAGTATTTTAGTAATATTCCCCGGCACGTGCATGAGATTTTGCACATCTTTTTCTATCCTTTTGATCCTCTTTGAAAGTGCACTCAAGTTGTATGACTGAACATGTGATAAATTTTGAGATCCTTGATCCATCAGTAAATTCATATCATTTTCATCTCTCATTCCAATACATTACAGTAGACTTCTGGATCCATTGACTTCCGAGGAAGTAGAACTTTTTCCAAACTTTCATAAGGTACTTGCGATTGACTGCATAGTAGGAAATTAGTGGATGGATGTCCCAGTCCAGTTTCAAATCTATTCACAATCAAACCCAAAACTGTTTTCACAATAATAGCTCCAACAAAAATAGATTTTCTAGTTTGAATACAATAATTCAGAATGGCACTTTCCGTAGTGACCTTACTAATCTTCATGGTAGACAGTAATTGCGATGCAATAAAGATATTCTAGAAATTCTCCACATTTCAATTTTGATCTTATAAATTCTTAAGTTTTCCATAAAATAAAGCAAATAAAGATGTTTCTGTTGACCTCACTTTTGGTTGAGGTATAATTTTTTCCTCTTTAGTAGCCTAAGGTCTAGCCATAGGACTTTCCTATTGACTATTCTTAGAACACATGGAACCCTCACCATTAGAAATTCTACACTCTTCTCTACTCAACTTGGAATTCCACATAAGGAACCCTCACCATTAGAAATTCTACACTCCTCTTTACTCAACTTGAAGTTCAACATATTAGCACCCTCACCACTAGAAATTCTACCATCTTCTTTACTTAACTTGAAGTTCCACATATTGATCAAACCCTAACCACTAGAAATTCCAAACTCTTCTCTACTCAAATTGAAGTTCCACATGTTGGTCTTCACCACTAGAAATTCCAAACTCTTCTCTACTCAACTTGAAATTCCACATGTTGGTCTCAACCTCTAAGGTCTAGCCATAGGACTTTCCTGTTGACTATTCCTAGAAAACTAGAAAAGGAACCCTCACCACAGAAATTCCAAACTCTTCTCTACTCAACTTGAAGTTTCACATGTTTGTCTCAACCTCTAAATACTTGGTAGGTGGGGTCACTATGGGGGAAACTCAAGATGAGTCACCCTTAGGACTGCTGGACCTTAAGTTGAACATTGGGTGTTGTTCTGGAGCTAATTCACTCACTACACTCATCTACACTCAGAATCAATCACAATCCTAAACTCAAATTTCTAGCCTAGATCCCTTGATCTTTTTGGGATACTCATGTAGTGGTCCCATAAACCTACCAGCCCTAGGGTTATGGTTTGGCTAAGGCACTATGTAGAAGACCCCAAATGAGGTTTCCACTTGTCCATGGCTTGTCGTTGATGGTTGGTACCTCAAATCTACCAAAATACCCATCTTGGCCTTTTACCCCTAAAACACCCCAAATTACCAAAATACCCCCATTGGGCAAAAAATCCAAAAAATTCCAAAAATTCCTAGAAAATCCCAATAAACCACAAATGTTCCCAATTTTATTTCTCTCAACTTCCAAATGACCCAGTTTGGCCAACTTGACCATCTTTAACCAAAATCCCCAAATTTGCCTTTAAAGACCAAAATTTCCCCAAATTCAAACCAAATGTCCATCAATTTGATCTCAATTGGCCCCAATTCCAATCCTAAACTCAAATTAAATTTTTATATGACCAAACTAAACCAAATACAAGGCTGATTGGCCCTTGATTTTTGCCCAATTTAGATTTGGGTCAAAACCCCAATTTTGACCATATGACTTAATCTCACCAAATTGAACCCATAGCCTAGTCAATTAGCTAATTAACGTTTCCAAATCTTTATTACATTTCTATACATCAAAATCAACCATAAATTGGCCTTTGTGATGTCTCAAATCCATTTGATTTTGGCCTAAATCCAAATTTCCCAAACTTAGCCCCAAATTGGCTAAGTTTCCAAATTTCACCCAATTAATTGCCTTAATCCCCAAATTGGCATCCAATTCATGTTGAAAACTCTTCATGAGGTCCCTATTGACCATTTACAACAAAAAATTTGGACTTAGCGCAAGGCTAACCCAAGCTAGAGCTAAGCCTAGCCAACATTACCAACTTGATTAAAGTTCAAAATTCCCTCAAATTGACCCTTCAATTGAACTCAAAACCACTTCCATTCTTTACCAAAGTTGTTCCTTATGATCATTTACACTAAATGAAACATTTATTTGGGCCAATTGACATGGCTAACCAAGCCCAAACCCAAGTTTTGGTCATTTGCACCTAGTTGGACCCATGCACTAAATGTGACCTAACCACCCTAAAGTCACCAAATTAACTCCATCACAACCATTAGCTGGACTTAGTGACCCATCCAAACACCATGAAACCACCTAAATCAAGCCATGGACCAAAGGTCCCCAAAATCAAGGGATGCTATTTCCAAAAATGCATGTCCTTAAGATATACTTACCAAAATTAGGTATTAATGCACTAAATTGTTGTGACATATTCCGCTGGGTTCCGTGAGCTCCTAGCCACCTCCCACTGGCCGGCCGGCTAGCCTAGTGGCCGAAAAAGCTCAAAAGCAAGAGCCACCCCCATGGAGCTTCACCCAAATAACACCTAGAGGCCAGCTCATCCAAATCAAACTATGGAGCTCCTTTACCCTCCACCTAAGCTCCACATTACACCTCCTAATTGGCCATGACAGCCACCATAACTCCATTTTTATAAAAGGCCGCCTCCATGGACTTTAAACTAAGTGTTGAAATTTCCTTAGTGAGGCCTCTCCAAACTTCACACAGAGCTTCCCTAAGATCTCCTCAGTGTATTCCAACCATTTTCCCTCACCAATTCCCATTGTTGGAACTCAATTTTGAGCTTGGAACCTTGCAGGAAACCAGGACAGAACACAATACACCTCCACAGTCAAGCCAATCACAAATTAACTCTACCCAAACCTTCACAATAGTAAAAGAAGCCAATGCCCCATAAAATCCCCCTTCCACAGAGCCTCTACCATAGCCTTAGACTGACACCAAAATCTGGCCGTGATCGAATTCATACCTCGGCCTTACATCAAGATCAGGGACTCAATCCCTAGCTTCTTTGGAACATAACGAACGTGCCAAGACCCTCTGATTAAAGCTTCACTTCTCAGAGCAAAGGTATAAAGCCTCACCTCATCCCGAGCCTATTTCGATTCTCCATTTACTTAGAGTTAATTTGATTGCTTGATTACCGTATGGATGTTTTCTTCTCACTTTGACGAGTCCATGGGATCTAACCCGAGGTGATTTGGTTGAGTCTAGGCTGAGATCTTAGGGTTTTAGTGTGGACGGTCACGAGATCATTATATCTGGGATGATGACGGGGAGCCGTTTGATCAAGCGTGTATCAAATGGACGGCGGAGATCTAGCCGGACGATGCTTTGGGACATAAATAGCGGGCTGAGTCAGCGCTGAGGTGGATGATGCTGTCAAATGGAAGTGCGCCATGTGGAGCTTCGGAGCCATCGTAGGTTGATGTGGCACGCATAGTTTAAATAGAAAAAATATGGCGTTTTCTATTTATTGAAATACCCCTAACTTAGAAAATCCATAACTTTATGTAGAAAAATCACAAAAATAATATAAAAATACCCTCTTGCTCAGTGAATAGAGGAGAATAATGTGGAATAAATTTCAAGTCCATGTTATACATAAAATATTTTTAATTAGGTAAACATTGTTTGGTATCATTTGATTCCTCATGCATATTGATACATCACCTTGGCTTGAAATTTTGGCATGTTGTACCCTCTGTCAAGGGAAACATCCTTTGTATTTTCCAAAGTCAGAGAAGGTTTCTATATAGAGACCATTATTTTTCAAGATCTTGCACATTATTTCCTTAAAATAATCATGGAAATTAGCATATTGATTATAAGTTATTCCACATTATTTCTTTAAAATAATCATGGAAATTTAGCATATTGATTAGAAAATCCTAAAAAAATTTTGAAGGTCTACCATGACCAGAGAAACCTTTGAAAATAATTTCATGGGTCAAGTCAATTAAAACGCAAGGTCTACCATGACCAGAGAAACCTTTGAAAATAATTTCATGGGTCAGGTCATTTAAAACATCCTTAAATTTTCCAAATACTAAATCACTGCCAGAGAAGCTTTTGGAAATAATTCCATAGGTCAAGTCATTTAAAATGCACTTAAATTTTACAAACACAAAATCACTAAAACAATTAATTTTAAAAAATATAAACATTTAAATGACTTGATTTTTGAACTTAACTATGGTTTATGATCTAGAGAACTCACTACAAAAAGTTCAAAATATTTTGTGTTCATTTGATAACTTAAGTTGATTTTTAAAGATAAATACCACTTTTGACACTTAAATGATTTTTAAAATCATAAAAAAAAACTCAAAAAATTATGAAACTTTATGTTTTGAGTTCTCTGTGATCGGGGATATTTTATAAAATTAAAAAAATATTTAGAATAAAAACTTGATCTTTAACCTATTTTAAATATTTAAAATAATTAAAAATTCTTAAAAAACACAAAAATAATAAAATTCATGAAAATTTTCTAAATTGTTTCCTAATCGCTTATGAACAACTAGAACATTTTTCATGATTTTCTAAATAAAGATATTGAATTTGAAAGCTTAAAAATAATTTTTAAAGGCTAAAAATGAGTTTTCACTAAAATAATTTCAATAAATCAAAGAAAAATAAAAAAAATATAAAATTTACTCCTCTGGGCTCTCTAACCTCAGAGAGATTTTTTAAAGACACAAAACTTAATTTTCTTTATTTAAAATTTTTTATTTTTATTAAATAACACAGAAATTAAAATAATTCTGATAAATCACAGAGAGTTCAAAAAATTAAGAAATTTGGTCCAAAGACTTCTCTAGTCTAGGTCTACCTCCAGTAAAATTTCAAAAGATTAGAATTTACCTTGGTCAAGTTAGGAATTTTCTTTAAAAAATCATATTTTTGCATGAAAATAATTATATAAAATAAATTAAATTCTGAAAAATCACATTTTCTCCTTTTTTTGCATTAAAATAATTATATAAATTAAATTAAATTTTGAAAAATCACATTTTCTCCTCTGATGTCTTAAATTGCCCATTAATGAGTAGATAAAAATTTTAAAGTCATTTGAATTGAATTTGATAAATTATGAAGTGTTAGAGCCTCATGGGAAAATTTCAAAGTCATTTGAATTGAATTTAACAAATTATGAAGTGTTAGAACCTTAAGGGCAAATGCGTAATTTTGGAAATTTACCCTTAATTAACATTTAGGCTTAATTTAAGGAGGGAAATGGGTAACCTCTGATCTTAATCATTTTATTTGATGCTTGAAACACAAGGGGTTAATTGGTAGAAACCAATCTCACTTTTCTCATTAAAAGGATAAGTTAATAAATTTCTAAATCATTAAAAATTTGGAAGTTTATTAAAATTAAATGATCCTGGACTTAGAGGTATGAATTTTGAAGTCAATAATTAATCAAATAAATACCCCTATTTTGATGTTCAAATAAAATCCAAATCATGATTCATGACCACTTAAAGCTTAACATTTTCAAAACTAATTAAGACACTCACCTAGGTCTTAAGGATAGTGGTGACTTAGGCCAAATCAAAATTCACTAAATGATGATTTGAGAAATAAACATAACATAATCAAACATCCTTGAACCACCACTAAACCTAATTTAAAAAAAATTGGCTAAGTGTTCAGGTTACACCAACTTGCCCTTTAAGGAAAATCACTCACATATCTTTCAAATTAAATAATAAATGATAATTACCCCTTTCTTAGGGATAATTAAGAAATCAATGTTCACTGAGCATTAGAAGTATTTACAGGATGAACCATTAAGCAACATAATAAGTTTAAATGAACTCGAGGCTTTTCACTAGTTGGTGAGAGGGTGGCATGGACCTGCTTTCATCTCCTAACTTGTTGGATACCTCAGAGGTCTATTAAACATAATATTTTTTGCTTGACAAAATCATCATTAATTAAACTCCTAAGGACCCACCAAGATATGAAAAACTGTGTTTAGAGTTTTAGCATGTTTCATATAAACTGCTAAAATTTTACTTCCCTGTTTTGATATAAACTGCCTTAACATGCATTTTGAGTTTCAGGTGGTGGAAAGAGAAGACTTGCCAAGTATGCTTTTAGAGTTTTAGCATTGTCTTTCTTGTACTTTCAAACTGTGTTTTTCATACTGTGCTTTCATACCTGCAAATTTGCATGCTAAACAACGACGCAACCCTGCATGGAAAACTAAAACTATCAGGATTGCCACAAAACCAAAACCAAAATCAAAACCAAAATTAAAAACAATCAAGATAAAACTCACCCACACAACATTCAAAATAAAAAACAACTCAAAATTAATCACAAACATCACACAAAACTACAATTGCAACTAAATTAAGATGTCTCTATCGGATGAGAATCCCTCGGTGGAGGTAACCTACGGTTGCTAACGAGGCTTCCCACGGTCTCAATGAAATTATAGAACTCATTAAGTTGAGTTTAGTAAGTTCATTTTGACTAAGTGAATCCAATAGAAAAAGGNCTGCAATATTTGATTACCCGACCAACACTCTCCGGACGTTTAGCGAGATGGTCAATTATCTTATTGCAATTTGATATAATTTTTGTGCCCCTCCGTGCTATCAAGGGACAGATTTTAGCAGACTTTCTTGCTGCATACCCACTGCCAGTTGGGTCCTCTCTCAACGATGAGTTACCAGATGAGCAGATACTACAAATGGAATTTTCTAGTGCATAGTGCTGGGAAATGTACTTCGACGGTGCTTCATCAACCAAGAAAAATAAGGGATCAGGCACAGTTAAACCAAGCAAGGCAGGGATCGGTTTGATCTTTATCACGCCGGATAAGGGTATGTTGAGGTTTTCGTACGGTTTGATCTTTGTTACGCCAGATAAGAGTATGTTGAGGTTTTCGTACCACCTGACGGAGCCATGTACCAACAATGAGGCAGAATATAAAGCCTTAATCACCGGATTGGAATTATTAATTTTGATGAATATAACGAACGTTGCCATTTATGGTGACTCTCAACTTGTCATCCAGCAAGTCGCCGGATAATACAGGATTCTGAAATCAAGATTAACAGAATACCATCTGTACGAGATGATACTCTTAGAGCGGATTCCTGAGGTGACTTTCTACCGGATTCCTCGGGGAGATAATTCTCATGCCGACGCTTTAGCAAAACTCGCTAAGGAAATGGCGTGTACCCCGGAGGATTTCATCATACTCACGGTGCAAGGAAGACGAGTCTTGTCTCGAAGTGACTTTGAAACCCTTCACAAACTTGGAAAAGAAGAAACCGTGAATACAGTTGCAGACATCAGCAAAGATTGGTGCAAGCCATTAATAGAATATTTGCATACTGGAAAGCTGCCAGAAGACAAGTCTGAGGTGCACCACATCACAAGAAGGGACATGTCTTATGCCCTGGTGCGAAATGTTCTCTACAGAAGATCATTCGATCAAATGTGGCTATGATGTTTGAGCAGAGCTGAAATAAAGAATATTGTCAAAGAAGTACATGCCGGATTGTGTGGCGCTCATCAGTTGGGATCAAGAATGAAAATGAAGATCAAAAGACTCAGATAATATTGGCCAACAATGATGTCTGATTGCATGGAAACAACCAGAA
Organism: Phalaenopsis hybrid cultivar; assembly: GCA_002079205.1. Taxonomy (NCBI): domain Eukaryota; kingdom Viridiplantae; phylum Streptophyta; class Magnoliopsida; order Asparagales; family Orchidaceae; genus Phalaenopsis; species Phalaenopsis hybrid cultivar. The sequence continues at coordinate 246,885 of JXCR01149141.1, forward strand.
GATGTCACCAATGTCAGGTGCATGGGGTGGTCTTACACCAACCTCCGAATGTGCTGCACCCAATTGTTGCCTCGTGGCCATTCGAGTGTTGGGGCACAGACATAATAGGTTTGAAAGACCCTCCATCCTCTAAAGGACATGGATACATACTTTCCGCTACAAATTACTTCTTCAAATGGGCAGAGGCAGTACCGTTACGTGAGGTTACGGCACAGCACGTCCTTCAATTTTTCAAGAGCCAAATCGTATACCATTTTAAAGTACCTCGAAGAATAATCTCTGACAATGGGGCAACTTTCAGAAGTACGAAGATCAACAATTTTGTCAAAAGACATGGGATCAATTGAAGATACTCTACAGTTTATTATCCTAGAGCAAATGGTTTGGCTGAAGCTTTCAACAAGACACTGGTACAGATTTTGAAGAAAACACTGGATGAAAATAAAAGGGATTGACACAACAAATTGTTAGAAGCCTTGTGGGCCTACCGGACGACTTTCAGGACTCCCACTCAGTGTCCACCTTATATGCTCATGAAAGCCTTGTGGGCCTACTGGATGACTTTCAGGACTCCCACTCAATGTACACCTTATATGCTTGTGTACGGGACCGAGTCTGTGCTACCATGTCGGCACTATTTTTGGTGTAGGGTTTGCCTGTAAGAAGCTGTCGGTCATCGGAATTGAAATCCCGTTGCCCGATTTGGAAGGACATTTAAAAAAATTTTAGTTTTGAAAAAGATCAAGTCAAACTGACCCCATAATTTTCATAGTTTAGATGAAAGAGCGCTTTACCTCAAATCCTGTATCTATCCCGAAGGATGAACACAACAATTGAGGGTGAGGCTTGATCAAATAAACTAGAGTAAGTTATGACATCCATTTGGTCTGCGAAGCCAATTTATTGGCAAACAAGTTCCCTTATTTAATATAAGGAATTAAATAGGGTTTATATTATGCTGGGTTCGGGAAAGCTTTTCTTAGGTAACAAAAGTTACCTAAGAAGTTCCTATAAGGGCAAGCCCCTATAGTTAATTACATCTTAGATAACTGAAGTTACCTAAGAATGTTCGGGAAAAGCATCCTATAAGGGCAAGCCCCTATAGTTAATTACATCTTAGGTAACAAAAGTTACCTAAGAATACTTATAGAGGCAAGCCCCTATAGTTAATTACATCTTAAATAACAGAAGTTACTTAAGAATACTCTCAATCAATATAAGGAATTAAATAGGGTTTATATTATGCTGGGTTCGGGAAAAGCTTCCTATAAGGGCCAGCCCCTATAGTTAATTACATCTTAGATAACTGAAGTTACCTAAGAATACTCTCGATAAAAGTATAAGGAATTAAATAGGGTTTATATTATGCTGGGTTCGGGAAAAGCTTCCTATAGGGGCAAGTATAGTTAATTACATCTTAGGTAACAAAAGTTACCTAAGAATACTCTCGATAAAAGTCAAGACCAATAGTTAATTACATCTTAGGTAACAAAAGTTACCTAAGAATACTCTCGATAAAAGTCAAGAAATATCTTCAAAGAACTCAAATGGTGAAGATATTTCAAAGATATTGGATGGAGAAATATCAAAGTATTACATCTTAGATAACTGAAGTTACCTAAGAATACTCTCGATAAAAATCAAGAAAAATTATATATAGGGTTTATATTATGCTGGGTTCGGGAAAAGCTTTCTATAAGGGCAAGCCCCTATAGTTAATACATCTTAGATAACTGAAGTTACCTAAGAATACTCTCGATAAAAATCAAGAAAAAATACCTACATCATAGATAACTGAAGTTACCTATGAATACTCTCGATAAAAGTCAAGAAAAATTACCTTTAAGGAGTTCAAATGGTAAGGACATTTCAAAGATATAGGACTAAAAAGTGTGAAATAGGATTGGTTCAAATTTGAAATGTTTTGTTTTGGAGTCCAAAGGAGGAAATACTAAAGGATGTCACGGATCCGAAGGAGAACTTGAGTGACTTCCCAAGCTATCTTATTATTTGGCTTCAATTTAGGATAAATCTTTTAGATGTTTTATCCTACAATTTTTTATTTATTAGGATTTACATTTGTGTGAAGTAATCAGCACAAATAACCGTAAAGATGTGAGGATTTAAGTCGTGATGAACGACAACCTCGGAATCCTAAGGCGAGTTAGGGCTTATATTGTACNAATTTCAAAGATATCGGAGTAAGAAGTGTGAATGGGATTGGTTCAAATTTGGAACATTTTTGTTTTGGAGTTCAAAGGAGGAAACACTAGAGGATATCACTGATCCGAAGGAGAACTTTGGTGATTTCTTAAGCTATCTTATTATTTGGCTTCAATTTAGGAGAAATCATTTAGATGTTTCATCCTGCAATTTTTATNAAATCTATTCTATCATTTGTTTTCAATTTAGGAGAAATTATTAAGATATTTCATCCTGCAATTTTTATTTATCAGGATTTACATTTGTGTGAAGCAATCAGCACAAATAACCTTGAAGATATGAGGATTTAGGTCATGACAAACGACTACCTCGGAATCCTAAGGCGAGTTAGGGCTTAGATTGTACACCAGGATTGTACAAAAAAACATTTGTGTGAAGGATCAGCACAAACAACCTTGAAGATGTGAGGATTTAAGTCGTAACAAACGACTACCTCGGAGTCCTAAGGCTGTCATTTCATCCTGCAATTTTTATTTATTAGGATTTACATTTGTGTGAAGCAATCAGCACAAATAAGGCGTATTAGGCCAAAAATCAAGTTTTTTTGATTTTTGGCCAAAAATCAAGTTTTTTTTAACATGCAAGTGTTTTTTATGTAGTAAGTATGGTACAAGCATAAAAGAAAAGCAGTAGAAAAGNTTAAGCAAACGACCTCGAATTCCTATGGCTTTGTTGTTTTAAAGCTAAGGAATATGTATTAGTGTAGCTCTTCTTGCTGTTGAAAATGGTCGGGCTGCCCATCATGTAAGCTCCAAGCTCCTTGTTGTAGCAGAGTTCAAGTTTTCTAGGTCATTTGGTNACACATACAAACATCAAATTAAAAGCATCGAGAGACTATTTTGCACGTTCTCAAACATGTTAAAAAGTCTATTGTATATCAAATTGAGCACTTCGATGTGAAGGCATTCCGAGATGACAACAACATTGTCTGCTCAGTTAAACGACAAAAAAACCAACCTTTAAAACTTGTATTTTTGTTAGAAGTTATTTGTTCACGTAGAAAAATGAGAAACAACGTATTATAACAATATTTAATGCTAGGTTGAATACAAAACTATGATTCATTCTAGACTAAAACATCATGGTAAAACTCCTATACAATTTTTCTCGAGCTACTCTATGAATCTATATAGCATGACAATTGTGTTATTGTCTAGCATGCTAGCAACCCCAATTTTTCATAAGAAAGCTACACATGTTGAGAAAGATTGCCATTATATAAAGATTAAAAACCTCATCTCCTCCATCCTTAGGATCATCCACCCTTCATTCAAACATGTAAATGCAAAATTATTGGGTGGTATGCATGTAAATGCCCCTTTAATTTTATACATAATATGTGTTAAATTTATCTCTAAATAATTCGAAACTAATATTAAAAAAAATTAATCATACCATCATAGTCAATTAGTATTATTCTGACATAAGTTTTACAAGCTTACAAATCATAAGAGCACTAAGAAAAGCCTTAGCATTCAGCATTCAGCTGCTCTTCAATTATAAAAGGAAAAAAAAAAGAAGACAGTGCCAAAGGATTTAAATTGCCCTGCGGAGCAATGCATCACGAAATCACCGGAGCCGNTTTAAAAAAAATTAATCATACCATCATAGTCAATTAGTATTATTCTGCAATAAGTTTTACAAGCTTACAAATCATAAGAGCACTAAGAAAAGCCTTAGCATTCAGCATTCAGCTGCTCTTCAATTATAAAAGGAAAAAAAAGAAGACAGTGCCAAAGGATTTAAATTGCCCTGCGGAGCAATGCATCACGAAATCACCGGAGCCGGCGGAACTCCGCTCTTATCGGCGGCAGCCACCGTCGCCGGAGTGCCGGAGTCCATCACATGCTTGGCTTATGGGTGTAGGAGAGGTGATGGTTTCAGGTGCATTAATGAAGCTCCGAGAGGCAAAAGCAGGCTTTTAAAGAAGAGGAGATGGCATATTCTAAGCATATGCAGGGGAATATTAATTTGGATATGCCAAGAATAGTGCTTTTCCTCCTTTTTCTAATCAAGGGTCAATATGCAAGAATTTGGATTTTGATATATTTCTCTCTTTTTCTAAAATTTTTATTTATTTATTTATTTATTTATTATATCCTGCCTAGTTATTTTAAATNTAATCAAGGGTCAATATGCAAGAATTTGGATTTTTAAAGATTTCTCTCTTTTTCTAAAATTTTTATTTATTTATTTATTTATTTATTATATCCTGCCTAGTTATTTTAAATATTTAAATGTTTTATATATCTAACACCTAAACTTTCATATTTTCATGCAAAAAGGCCCAAGTTATGAACATCATAAATAAATATTTTCATGAAAAGGTCTAAATGTCAATTTCAAGATGTTAGATATGTAAATAAATAAAAGTTGTGNGTCAATAAATATTTTCATGAAAAGGTCTAAATGTCAATTTCAAGATGTTAGATATGTAAATAAATAAAAGTTGGGTGATATGCATGTGAGTTATTACTATTTCGTGTTGAAAATGAAGTGAAAGGTTAGGAAATGTTCATAGAGGTGATGTACTCATGTCTCACTAACGTCTTGTCGTATTTACAGATCTAAAAACATTCAAGTTATTAAAATAGTGTAAGAACTAAGAAAAGACTCTCATGGTCACCACACCACTCAAAGAAAGTGAATTAAGATATTGATTAATAAAGTTAGCTCCTAATAATTGAGATTTTTTTTTTTAATAATTTTACCATCAAAACTAGCCATTGATCTCAGCCATGATTTTAGGAACTAAAAGCTTGTCATGGTGATTTGGGGGCATTTACAAAACACAACACAATTCCTTTGTATTTACATATCTTACACCTAAACAATTGGTAGATATGTAAACTTTTAAGTTTGCATACATACCACCTTATATATGCATGAAAATATACATTTTGAAGAGAGATTTGTGTGGTATAAAAGTTAAAAGAAAAAGTTAGGTGTTCTGTACGTGAAAACATAGGAATTGGGTGGTTTTAGGTAAATGTCTCCTTTTTTTATGAACGTGAGACAAAGTAGGTGCAGTATTTCATGCTGAAAACTTCTTTTCCTATCTGGTCTGCAAATTAAATAATTGCTTTACTGATTGCACAAAAGTTTCAGTCCTATGGAATAGAAGAAAAGGAGCATTCATTTACATAAGTACCACCCAATTCCTATGTATTAACATATCAACTCCTCAAAACTTCTATTTTTATGGACATACGGCCTGATTTCTTTGTTTCAGCAAAAGTTGGGTGGCCTGTAGGTAAAAATTGAAGTTTGGAAGTTTGATAAGTTAATAGATAGGAATTAGGTGGTAGATATGTAAATCTCCATCAAAACTAAAAAAGAAAAAAAGAACATTTATCAAAACGCTGTTATAAGACATGTTTAAGAGCTTCTATGTGTGGTAGAGAAGGGAGATCCAACGGGAGCTGCAAGGCCTAATTGCCTCATTATCTTCATGCGGCGAAGTTTTCTTGCCGGATTATCTGCAACAGCCATCTCCTGAAAAAACGTCTCAAAATGATATTATTAAATTGAGTTTATTTTTTATGTAGGATAAATTAAGCAAAAAAAAAAAAAAAAGATTCGAACTTGGCAACAAAATTACATCAAAATGAATCTTTGTTTTTCTTTTCCTTTTGCCCCTCCCTCCCTCTTCATCATGATCATCCTTGCTGCTGCTGCTGGAAATGGAGGTTTTTGATGCATCTGATGCAGCAACACAGTAAAAAATGGTAACAAAATTATGTGCCAAATCAGTAATTACAA
>JXCR01149141.1:264082-295463 GCA_002079205.1 Phalaenopsis hybrid cultivar
GCCCTACTTCGAGATTTCTCTAGAAGATGAGAAGAATGAAAAATAAAAATCAATGTATAATAAGATTAACAACTATGTATAGGTCGTGACCCTAACTCCGATCTATTTTGATAAGGTCGAGGGCTAGGTGATCAAGGAGGTACATGGTGTCGATGTCAAACCAATCAAGTTCTACAAAGGTGCTTCTTCTTACAACCTTGAAAAAGAAATAAAACTATAAGATGTTGCTTCATTGAAATTAATAGAACTGCCTTTTGAGTTGTATTCTTCTATGTCTAGAGGTTAATTCAACGTGGTGTTGTGCCCAGCAGTGGTCAAAAGAAAAGTCACACCTTTTTGAGAACTTATGTAGTAATTCAAGTTGACTTTTTAGTTCAAAGAAAGGTCTTGGGTTCAGCACGGTAGGTCTAATGGACGATACAAAATTTTTTTGATTATTATTGATGAGCCTGACAAAGATTGCTTGGAAGCTTCAAATGACCTTGAAGTTTCTCCAGTTGAGGATGCTCCACCAAAGTTTTAAGAAGAAATTCAGTCAACAATCAATGAGTTAAGAGAAGTTAACTTAGGAACTATCAAAGAGCTTAGACCAAATTTTGTTAGGTCATTGATCAGTGAAGAATACTTTATGAATATGGTCAAATTGATAACCGAGTTTAAGGATTGTTTCACTTAGAGTTACAAAGAGATGGCCAGATTAGCTCCAAAAGATGTAGTTCATAAGTTGGGATTGGATTAAGCCATTTTTTTTGTCAAGAAAGCTCCTAGAAGATGCATCTAGAAACTGAGCAAAAAGTCATAGCATAATTCAAAATTTAATAGAAGCTAATTTGGTCAGTGAAGAGCAGTACCCAACCTCGTTAGCTTATGTGGTGTGACACACAGGTGATAATGTGGTGTGCATTGTAAATATCATTTAATATTACAATACACACACAACAACACTAATAGTAAATATGCAGTTCAATCTCAATAAAAATATATTTAGTATAAATAAAACCTCTAAGCTGCTAAACCTATACTAATAACGTAAGTATACGTATCGCTCAAGTAATTAAGGGCTATAATGGAGTTTTAAGTATCAATCATCCAGGGAGTTGGAAATTTTTATGGTTATAATGACAAACACAATATTTAAACTATAAAACTTGAGAAAGAAAAAAAAATCTAAAGTAAATTTAATGTGCACTAAATAAAATTCAGGTAAAAGAACTAAGTAAACTAAACTAATNTCTGTAGAGTTATAGAAGTAGGTGAGACTTCTCCTAATCCTAATCTTTTGAAAATTGATAGAGTGTAAGATTAATGCTGGCTCCCAAATCACATAAAGCTCTTCCATAAAATTTTTCACCGATAGCAAAGAGTTACAGAAGTAGGTGAGACTTCTCCTAATCCTAGTCTTTTGAAAATTGATAGAGGCAGCGCTAACTAACGAGTTACAGAAGTAGGTGAGACTTCTTCTAATCCTAATCTTTTGAAAATTGATAGAGGCATAAGGTCTAAAACTCCCTTAGGATATGTAACTGATCGGTCTGCTAATTGAAGAGTTACAGAAGTAGGTGAGAGCTTAGTCTTTTGAAAATTGATAGAGGCATAAGGTTAATACTGGCTCCCAAATCACATAAAGCGATAATTGAAGAGTTACAGAAGTAGGTGAGACTTCTCCTAATCCTAGTCTTTTGAAAATTGATATAGGCATAAGATTAATGCTGGCTCCCAAATCACATAAAGCTCTTCCATAAAATTTTTCATCGATATGTAAGATTAATGCTGGCTCCCAAATCACATAAAGCTCTTCCATAAAATTTTTCACCGATAGCAAAGAGTTACAGAAGTAGGTGAGACTTCTCCTAATCCTAGTCTTTTGAAAATTGATAGAGGCAGCGCTAACTAACGAGTTACAGAAGTAGGTGAGACTTCTTCTAATCCTAATCTTTTGAAAATTGATAGAGGCATAAGGTTAATGCTGGCTTCAGGATCTTTTAATTTTTCAGGAAGCTTTTTCGGAATAATTGCACTACACTCTTCGCTAAGTCCCAAATCACATAAAGCTCTGCCATAAAATTTTTCACATAAGATTAATGCTTGCTCCCAAATCACATAAAGCTCTTCCATAAAATTTTTCACCGATAGCACACGGTATAGTGAACTACCAGGTTCTCTTAGTTTCTACAAAGCTTTTTCTGAATAATTACACTACACTCTTCGCTAAGTGCAACAGATTCATTATCCATGAACTTCCTTTTCTTGTTCAGAATATCTTTCATAAATTTCACATAATTTGGCATTTGTTCTAAAGCTTCTACGAAGGGAATGTTTACAGTTAACTTCTTAAGAATTTCTAAGGAATTGGAAAATTGTTTATTCTGTTTGTGTTGCTTCAAGCTTGGAGGTTTCTCCACAGTAATTTTCATTGGTGTAAATGGATACTCTAAATCTGGGTATTCATTCTTTTCTTTATGATATCCACTTTCTCTTTTTCAGTTTCCGTTTCTTTTTGCACCCTTGTTTCCAATTCTTTTCCACTTCGTAATTGTATCGCTTTGATTTCGGTATCCACTTTCTCTTTTTCAGTTTATGTTTCTTTTTGCACCCTTGTTTCCAATTTCTTTTCCTTGGTCTTTAGGATTTAGTTCCATAGTACTAGGAAAAGTTCCTAATTTTTGGTTACTAAGTGCAGTAGCGATATGCCCTAATTGGTTTTAAATATTCTTAATAGCAGTTCTTTGATTTTGTAATTGATTTCCTTGAATCTGTAATTGATTTCCTTGATTATGNATCTTCACCAGCTATACCAATCTTCCTTCCTTAGAATTAAACAATAAAGCCATACGACTTTGAGGTTGTTTGCTTATGCAACGTAAGTCCTCACCTTATCTTTAGGCCTTTGCATAGCCTTATTATACAATATAAGCACTAACTCATCTTAAGACTTCGAGGTTGTCGTTTGTCACGACCTAAATCCTCACATCTTTCAGGCTATTTGTGTGATCATTTCATACGAATGTAAGCCCTAACTAATAAAATTTACAGGATGAAACACTTAAAATACTTCTCCTCAAAGTTGAAGCCAAACATTAGGATAGCTTGGGAAGTCACCGAGGTTCGCCTCTGGATCCATGAGATCCCCTAGTTCTTCTTCCTTTAGATTCTACAATAAAATATTATAAATTTGAACCAATCCCCTTGCACACCTCTATGTCCGATTTTGTTGAAGAGTCCTACCCTTTGAAATTCCTTGAAGATAATATTTCTTGATTTTTATCGAGAGTCTTCTTAAGTGACTTTGGTCATTTAGGATGTAATTAACTATAGGGGCTTGCCCTTATAGGAAGCATGTCCGAACTCAGCTTAATATAAACCCTATTTAATCCTTTATATTAAATAGGGGAATTTGTCGGCAAATACAAAAGTTTCACAGACCAAACTGATGTCATACTTTCCTTAGTTTATTTTGATCGAGCCTCATCCTCAATTCTTGTGTTTATCCTTCGTAACGGACCTCATACTTTTCTTAGTTTATTTGATCGAGCCTCATCCTCAAGTCTTGTGTTTATCCTTCGGGGCAAGATTTGAGGTGCAATGCTCTTTCATTTTAAACTATGAAAATATGAGGTCAATTTGATTTCACACTTCAACGTCTTTACGAAGCGGGCGACGGGATTTTGATTCCGGTGACTGACAGCTTATTACGGGGATCCCTACAACCAAACCATCCCCAAAATAACGCCGACACTAACCATTTCAAAATTTCCTTCTTAACTACTTCTTTCAACATCGGATTTAATCTTCTTTGTCAATCAACTCTTGGTTTATATTGTTCATCTAATATAATTCTATGCATACAGATTGAAGGACTGATTCCCTTAATATCAGCTAAGGTCCAACCAAAAGCTTTCTTACATCTTTTTAATGTATCTAACAGTCTTTTCTCTTGCAGATCATTTAATTCGGAAGATATATAAACAGGTAATGTAGATGAGTCTTCTAAAAATACATACTTCAAATGACTAGGCAATATTTTCATCTCAAGTTCCGGTGGTTTTATAATCAATGGAAATAGATTTTTATCAGCATTTTTCGTAATATCCAACATCTCAAATCTTTCCTGAACATATCTAATTTTTCATTTCCTAATTCATTCAAAATAACTTCATCATTCTTTTCAGATTGTTCCTTCTCTACCAAACGTTCTTCTTCTTCAAAATGATTTTTGTCTTCAAATGTTCTTTAAAATGTTTGTTCAGTAGATGTTCAATAATTTTCATTTGAAAACATTCATTATCTCTCTCAACAGTAGGGTATTTCATAGGTTTTGCAATGTTAAAAGTCACTTCTTAATCATTAACTCTCATAGTTAATTCTCCTTTTTGAACATCTATCATNGATGATATAATCTCATGTAGCTCCTCTTTAGTAAGGCTATAGTTTGCATAAAAACCACAAAGTACTATAAAGCAAATGGTAAAACTGATTAATTACCTTAGCAGAAAATGGTACTGTCTTCGCTCGTACTATGACCACTTCCTCATTAGCCTTCAAGAGATTTTCATAGTACTCNTATGATATAATCTCATCTAGCTCCTCTTTAGTAAGGCTATAGTTTGCATAAAAAACACAAAGTACTAGGAAGCAAATGGTAAAACTGATTAATTACCTTAGGAGAAAATGGTACTGTCTTCGCTCGTACTATGACCACTTCCTCATTAGCCTTCAAGAGATTTTCATAGTACTCTCGAACTACAAAGATCATAACAACAACAGAAAAATAACAGAACCGCTCCCACTGGCGGCTAACAATCAACTCTTCAAGAGCTCCTTTCGGACTTTTGAAACATCACTCAAGAATCAGTTTCCTTATTTGTATATCATCAATGTACCTATCCCGAGCTCTCAAACTAACAAATTTACTTGAATCAAACAGAGCTTTTCCTTTGCTTCTTTTCATTGTTGGTGCCATTTTCTAAAAATTTTTATAAATTTCAAAAAAAAAATTCCACAATCAACTCCAAATCATAAAACACAACTCTTAAAAGTTTAAACTAACAAATCTATGCATTTTCCATCCGTTTTTTTTCCAAATTTTCACCATGCATAGCGATTTTCTGGTAGCTCATGAGTGTGTTCAAAATACATGGTGAAAATAAAATTTTTTTTTGCGTCGAAGTGAAGTTCCTACCTTAAGAAGATTAAACCTAATGAATTTAGCTTGAATCCAACAAGAAATCCTCACTTAAGATGATGCNCCACCATGCATAGCGATTTTCTGGTAGCTCATGAGTGTGTTCAAAATACATGGTGAAAATAAATTTTTTTTTTTTGCGTCGAAGTGAAGCTCCTACCTTAAGAAGATTAAACCTAATGAATTTAGCTTGAATCCAACAAGAAATCCTCACTTAAGATGATGCCCTAGCTTTCTAAATTGTGAAAATTTGAGGAAGAAGGCGAAGTACAGTGGTTTAATGGCAATTTTTGGACATAAAATTCACTTAAGACAGTTCGTGAACTGATTTTCGTGAACCGACGCTTAAGCGCGAATGGATCGACACTAAGGGTCCCATCCATCAGTTTAGTAAGCGCGTAAGAGTGGGCTTTGGCGCTTAGGCGCCAGTGCACCAATTTTTATTTTTTTCCATTTAAGTGAAATGCACTCCTAGCCTAACTCAACCAACACTCTATGGTCTAAAAAACATTTTANGCGCTTAAGCGCGAATGGATCGACACTAAGGGTCCCATCCATCAGTTTAGTCAGCGCGTAAGAGTGGGCTTTGGCGCTTAGGCGCCAGTGCACCAATTTTTATTTTTTTTCCATTTAAGTGAAATGCACTCCTAGCCTAACTCAACCAACACTCTATGGTCTAAAAAACATTTTATATACTACTCTCTTCCCTCTCACTTTCTTCTAACTCAAGATACACCAATTTAAGCTAATTTGATTTAATACTAAATTACACAAAATTTTTCACAAAAAAAACACTTATATTCATCCACAAAAAATTACAAACATTTTTGAATACATAAATTCTCAATCCAAGTAGACTTGGATGAGAAAATTCCTAGCACAAAATTTAAACAAACTTAATATATAAAAAAATTTAAAACACACTTAAAATTAACTAACAAACATTAAACACACAACCGCTAAACATAAGCACTAGATCACAAACTTAATTCTATTCTCTAGTTGATGGAACAAATTCTGGCTTATCACNTCTTGGATGAGAAAATTCCTAGCACAAAATTTAAACAAACTTAATATATAAAAAAAATTTAAAACACACTTAAAATTAACTAACAAACATTAAACACACAAACGCTAAACATAAGCACTAGATCACAAACTTAATTCTATTCTCTAGTTGATGGAACAAATTCTGGCTTATCACNTATCCAAAGGCCTTTTATATCTTCTCAAAGTTTGCAATAATGATTGTTCTTGCCATTAATTAATTATAAGAATACATACTTTAATTAACAGTTCTAGTTCAAGAGGTTTCTCACCAGATGAAATCAAATTCNTGTGTTCTTCATTATCTTATAATGGTTGTAAACACTTTCTAGTGGATTTTTTTTTAGTTTAATGAAGTTTTTTATTATGTTTTATTCATGCTTCGTGAGTTATTTTCTTTACTCTATTCTTTTGATATGAATTAGTGGCATGAGTAGGAAATTTTATTTTATGATATACTAATTTTTATTTCTATGTGATGAGTAATGTCTTCTTTGCTCCTTGACATAACTTAAGTGGCAATAGGTTATGTTAAAATATGTTGTAAGTAAAACTAAGACTCGGGAGAATGGTGATCTTGCAACTTGAGTGCACTCACATTATCTGGATGTCTATGGTGAAGAAGTTTAGGGGGCAATACAACTTTTAAGGAAATATAATTCATGATCTATTTCTATTAAGAGCTCCCAGGTGACAGATAGTTGTATAAAACCAATAGAATTCTAAGCGTATCAATACACTTGGAAGAGGGCAAATAGACATATGTTCCTTGTCAACACATTATTTTTACATAATTTTTTCAATTCTTTTACTACTTAGCCACCATTTTCACTTTACTATTCTTTTACAATGAAATAGATGCATGTTTAGAAATTTATATTTGCTTAGAAATTCTCTTATTTTATTAATGTAATGGAATTTTCACCAATTCTTAATTTACTTTGCAAACTGGTCATTTGTGATGTTAAAATCCATTGCGAAACAAAACGATTCGGGAGGACTATGATTTCACCCAACTAGTGAGTACCATACTAAACATTGGATGAAGGGGTGTCACATCCAAGGGGGAGTGCAAATAGATAGGGAGATAAGTTTTGATGAGCATAAAATTGATGATTCTAGAGTGACAGGCTAGATCATTTATCAATTTGGTCTTTTAGTTTTGGACCTGAGGCTTTGTTGGTCCTACTAAAGAGGGTTCAGTGGGTAATATAAAAGTGAGAGGCTAGAATCTACTCAACACAACCATATCAATCAGAGACTTAACTTTAAATTAGCCAATGTTCTTTATGCACTTAGAAGAGGGTGAAAATTAGGTATGCTCCTATTTGTCACTCGCCACAGTGAATTCTAAACATTTCATTCTTATGCATTATCTAGGTCGTCGCATGTGAAAGGTAGTTTGTAACATCTCAAAACTATCCAAACCAATTTTACTAGTTAGGTTTATCTTTAGATTTAGGTTTTTATTTAGGAATCATTATTAAAAAATACCCTTAATCATCATTCCAAAGCTGAGCACGATAGTAGAAGGCTAGAATTTACCTACATGATTCGTACCTCACTTCTCTATGACATCAACACTCTGGTCTTAAGAGAAAACCCTACACTACTTGTAACGATACATTTATTTGTGTAGAACCTTTAGTGTGTAAAATATAAATCAATTCTAAATTCTATATCATATCTATGTTGCACATTAGCTACCTTAGTAAATTGGGTCAAGTATTTGGCCATGGAATTAAGTTTCTGCATAATTACTGGTCGAATCTAGTATTTTGTGTCGTCATCAGAGATTAAAATTGAAGTAATTATACAATTATGTATGCACACATTTTAGGGGGCATCATCTGGTTTAGGTTAGACCTGAGTTACGTTAGGTTTCGACTAAGTGAGTTAGGGTTAGGCTGAGTTCGGGTCGACCTAAGTTGAACCTAAACCCAAGCCTAATCCAAGGCTATTGAATTAATTAATCTAACTTAAAATTAATTTAAGGCTTAAGATTTAAAATAATAAAATTAAAAAAAGAAAGTATGCAGGAAGCTTACTGGGAGAAAGAGGCTACTCGGAGGAGGAGACTTCACTAGAGAAATGTTCTTCCTTCTTCAGATTATCCGAGTTAAGTGTGAGAAAGTTAGGATATTTGGAAAGTGTCATAGAATGTGCCTGAAGACTGCCTATTTATAGGCTAAGAAGGGCGATGGCTGGGCCCTTCATGGCTATCTGATTAGGTGGTGCATCAATGATAGTGATCCATCAAAAAGTTGATGAACCATGAATTGCCACTGATGAAAGGTTTCGATGGTCTGTGGCCTTATCCATAGATGAATTTGTTGACCTCACTTTTGGTTGACGTTTAGTCTTTCCTCTTTAGTAGCCTAAGATCTAACTATAAGACTTTCCTATTGATTATTCTTAGAAAACTAGACAAGGAACCCTCACCATTAGATATTCTACACTCTTCTTTACTCAACTTGAAGTTCCACGTATTGGTCCTAACCTCTAGCACTTTGTAGGTGGGGTCACTATGGGGGAAGCTCAAGGAGAGTCACCCTCAGGACTGCTGAACCTTAGTTTGACCATGGGTGTTGGTCTAGGGCTAAGGCACTCACTTGCAATCACTTACACTCACAATCACTCACAACCCTAAAGCTTCTAGGCTTTGGTCCCTTGATACTTTTGGGAGACTCCTGTAGGTGGTCCCCTAAACCCACTAGCCCTAGGCTAGGGTTTAGCTAAGATCACTACATAGAGGACCCAAAAAGGGGTTTCCATTAGTCCATGACTTATTGATGGTGGTTGGCATTCCAAATCTACCAAAACACCCAAACTACCCAAAATCACCAAAATTGGCCAAATTTCCAAAATACCCTTCCTTACCCCAAAATTCCAAAAATTCCTAAACATCCCAAAAATTCCAAAAAATCCCAAATATTCCCAATTTCATTTTTCTCAACTATCACATGACCCAATTTGGCCAATTGGACCATCTTTGACCAAAACCCCCAAATTGGACTTTAAAGACCCATATTTTCCCCAAATCACTCCAAATATCTATCCAATTGGTCTCAATTTCCCCCAAATTCAATTATAAACTCAAATTAACCCTTGATGTGACCAATCTAGATCAAATCCAAGCTCAATTAATTCATGATTTGAACCCAATTTTGAGCTAAACCAAAAACCCAATTTTGGCCCTATGACTTGGTTCCACTAAATTGCACTCGTGGCCTACTCCATTTGCCACAATTTGTGTTGAAAAATTGTTATAACATCCCTATACATCAAACTTGACCTTCAATTGGCCTTGGTGAGGCCTCAATTTCATTTGATTTCAACCTAAGTCCAAAAAGCCCAAAATTTACCCCAAAGTGGCCATGTCTCGAAATCTCACCAAATTGAGGGCCTTAACCCTAAAATTTCCACTGTATTCCTTCATAAAAAAACCTTCAAAACATCACCCTTGATCATGTGGACCATTCAATTTGGACTTAGGCCAAGGATAGCTCATCTTAGACCCATGTCTAATCCAACATGCCAAAATTGGCTAATTTTCAAAAATCCCTCAGATTGACCTACTAATTGAACTCAAAATCACTTCAACCCTTCACTAAAAATCTTCATAACAATCATCTACACAATGTTGATCAATNTACTGCCTCCACGGCACGCCCATCCCTTTTAGTCACTGCCGCTACGGTACACATTTCTTCGGGCCACTGCCTCTACGGCAAGTTCATCCCTTTTGGTCACTGTCGTCATGGCACACCTTCGGGCCACTACCTCCACGGCACCCCCATCCCTTTTAGTCACTGCTGCTACGGTACACATTTCTTCGGGCCACTGCCTCTACGGCANGTATACCTTTTTTCGGGCCACAGCCTCCACGGCACGCCCATCCCTTTTGGTCACTGCCGCTACGATACACCTCTCTTCGGGTCGCTGCCTCCACGACACGCCCATCCCTTTTGGTCACTGCCTCCACGACACACCTTCGAGCCACTGTCGCTACGGTACGCCCATCCCTTTTTGTCACTGCCACTATGGCACACCCATTTATTCGGGTCGCTGCCTCCACGACATGCCCACCTTTTCCTGAGTCACTGCCTCATGGTACACTCATCACTTCTGTCACATGANTTTCTTCGGGCCACTGCCTCTATGCACACCCATCCCTTTTGGTCACTGTCTTCACGGCACACCTTCGGGCTACTGCCTCCACGGCACGCCTATCCCCTTTTTGTCACTGTCTTCACGGCACACATTCGGGCTACTGCCTCCACGGCATGCCCATCCCTTTCGTCACTGCCGCTGNTGGTACACATATTTCGGGCCCCTGTCGCTACGACACGCCCATCACCTTTGGTCACTACTGCCTCGGTACACCTTTCTTTGGGTCACTGCCTCCACGACACACCCATCTTTTGGGCCTCTGTCGCCACGACACGCCCATCACTTTTGGTCGCTGTTGCTATTGTACACCTTTCTTCGGGCCACTGCCTCCACGACACGCCCATCACTTTTGGTCACTTCCGCTACAGTACACCTTTCTTCGGGCCACTACCTCCACGGCACGCCCATCCCTTTTTGTCACTGTCGCTACGACACACCCATTTATTCGGGCCGCTGCCTCCACGGTATGCCCACCTTTTCCTGAGTCACTGCCTCACGGTACACTCATCACTTCTATCACATGTCTGTTTGAATTTGTATTTGCATGTTTGTATGGATAGCGAGTCAGGCTTGTTAGGAAAGTGACCCCGTGTCGCTCGCGATGCCTTAACGAGCATTGTTTGCTGGGTTGATCCCGGTGAGCAATGCGAGTTAAATCATTGGGATTGACACAAGAATAACCGTGCTAAAGATCTAATAGATCTAACTAGTGTCACCTCTCTTTGTGGCACCCTTTAGATCCTTCGAATCTTTAGGATGGGGCCGGTATGACGACCCTGTCAAAGTCATACTATACTCAGACCTACCCCACACTTAGATACTAGTTTGACACACTTTTCATTAGATGGTGTGCTAGGCTAGGATTTAGGGCGCTAGGTAGTCTTTTTGATGCCTGACTATTGTTCTCTGCTAGATTGGTTGCCCTAGTCAGGTATCTTTCTTCTGCATTGTGCTTGTGGTGTGTCTGCATGCTGCATATGTGTGATAGTGTGTTAGGGCGCATTTCTGCAGGGAGTCATGCCTATTTATATGCACACACACAGGTACCGCTATAGGGGGATCAAATAATGATTTTTGACCCTTTTGCTTGCAGGTGCTATTAACTCCCCCACTTTTAAGGCATGGCTCATGATACGTTATTTGCATGTGAGCTTTCCCGCTGACACTTTGTTTTCATGCAGGATTGAGTCTTTTATTTTTCTGTGTACTTTTAGAGTCTATGAGAGTCCTATAGCAGAAATAAGATATGGTCACGGGTTTCGAGGCGTTTGGCGCGGGAACCACGTGGAGGGAACCACGAGCAGATGCTCGTGCCCCGTATCTTAATTCTGCATTTTATATTGATGTATAGAATTAGGACCGGGCATGTATATGCGGAGTCCGACCACCCTTTTCTTTTCTGGGATATGTTGCCGACCCAGCGGCACCGGCCTGTTTATTATTTTGATTTGGCTTATTTTGCTTTTTGCATCATATTGCATGCCTGCACTTGAATGTGTTTTCCTTATTTTCTTTTCTGTGGCTTATGTGGGATTTCACGATACAATTTAGGCTCATTAAGGACCCTAAAATTATAATTTTCTACAAAATCCTAAATAAAATATTCAAGAAATTAACATTAAGGATTCTAAAATTGTAATTTTCTACAAAATCCTAAATAAAATATTCAAGATAATTAAAAATTAGGATTAAAAATATTCAAGCTCTAAAAACTACAATATTTACTTTCTTGCTTATATTAATAGGGTTTCCACATGACTTAAGGACCGCTCTAGATAACTGCATCATATTTGCATGTCCCAAGGAGGAGTTCTCGTGCTTCTCCAACTTGACTGGCCAAGCATACCTATTTATAGGTGGTTGTCTAGTGCGCCTAGGGTGTTAGAAAGCTCCCTGACCCAGACAGGGTGTAAGTCCTTTTTTTTGGAGCGTTTACAGCTTTGTAGCTGCACCTCCATTTTCTTTTCCTTCCTGAGGCATCTTTGCCACTTTGGCAGGTATAAGTGCCATCTCTTGAAGCTCCAGCTTTTAGTCATAGGATAGAGTTTCTTTCCTTTGACCTTAGGGCTACCGAGGTTTTTGTGGATGACGCAATTCACAGATTGCTGACTGGGGATCTCAGGACGTGTTGGGTCGACTACCTTCATGACCAGGTAGACTTAGGGTCCTAATAGCTGTGGATGACGGGTTAGTGGTACCCCAACCCAGTTACCTCTACCTTTTAGGATCACTCTACCTTTCTTTTTGTTGAGCCCCTTTGAGCTCTGTCGCTCCTTGACTTTGTTAATATCATTTTGATGGCTCGATGCCAATGAACTTCCACCCATTTAGGATACGACGATTTGTCCTCTGCCCTTGTGGTTCGGACATGCTTTGACGTGTTGGGATATCCCCGCTAAGAGGATTTAGGTTATTTCGTGGGCCCTATGTGTCGATGAGCTGCTACCCATTCGGGATGTGAGAGACTCACTCTCTGCCCGATGGCTTAGCACGAGTTTTGAAGCATCGGGATTGTTCCCACACGGAATAACCTTTCTTTGAGTACCTATTATCCCAGTTTCACGACAATCCATACGAAACTCCTTTTATAGCGAGTATTCTTGGGTACCCCCCAAGATGTAATTAACCAAGTGGGATGCGTCCCCTTGGGAGTGTCTTGACCCGCAGAACAGGCACCTACACCTGAATCTCTGATTATGGGTAGTCTATGTAGGTATTCTTTCATGGATATCGGTTTAAGATGTTGTCGCCCGATCTTGTTTGGGTGGACACTCTTAACCTATCCTTGCAAGGTTTACCGCACTTAGGCTCTCCATGTTTTGTGTTTTCTCTTGTTTCTCATTTTGTCGTATGTCCCTTCTTATTTGGTTCCTCTCCTCTTCAAATCATTGATCTGGTTCAGAAGGGAGATTTATTTGAATGGGGGAAGTATACGACGATCGACAAGATGGTGACTCCTTTTAATATAAAAGAGAGAAAAACAAACGAAAACAGAATGGCGACTCCGCTGGGGAGGTTACTCTCTCTTTATACTTGGATTTTTTCTTCTGGGGTTATAGCCTCTCTCCGTACTAGGAGTTTCACTCGTATTATCGTGGTCTGGCTCTCTTCCTTCGAGTCACAGTTGAGCCTTTTTGTGAGACCTTGATTTTTAGTCCATGTGTCAGTTGCTAGGGGTAGCAATGTGATGCATTCTGTCCCTTCTCTCACCCTCGATAGTTCGGTTGCTGCATTATTGCATGCATCGATGTCGTTGTACTTTATGATTGGTTTCATGACCTTTCCTTATTTTTGATTGTTGTCCCTTTTTGCCCCGCTACGCGGAAGAGCAGGAAGATGGATACGATCGCTACCTCCTGGGGAACCCTTTCCCTTCTCCTCGAGCATTTTATGTGCTTCTAAAGGTGTTATATCTTTCAGTTCCTGCGAGCACTTTTGTGGGATTACCTTACATGATCCTACGCCCTCTGAGGTGTTCGCTCTGTGCCCTCCCTCTTATAAAAGGAGAGACGTGCATATTGAGCCGTTTCTACGCCCTCTGAGGCATTTGTTCTGTGCCCTCCCCCTTAAAAGGGGAGATGTGCATGTTTAGTTGTTCCTACTTTCTCTGTGGTGTTTTGCTCTGTGCCCCCCTAAAAGGGGAGTCGTGTATATCGAGCTTTTTTTTTGCTGCAGTGGCTCACATCTTGCCCGCTTCTTTTGCAAAAAGGAGGTCGATGCTCGATAGCGACACACCAAAGCACCTGACGGTCTTCTCCAGACCCATTTCTCTGTTTTCTCACGGATCTCCCTGCCATAGGCAGGTGAGTCTTCTGTCAGCAGTAGGTCTACCACTACTGTCACCGGTGTGACTTTTGTCCCGGCTCTCTTTCTGTTCCGGTTCCCTTGAGGATCCGCCTGTCCCCCGATTAGGCTGGAAGGTCGGGAGGACCAGTAATAGATTGTTGTGAATTCAGCATCTTGGCCTGCATCAGGTCAATATACATGTTCTGATTTCAGTTCTGGGGGCATCTTTGGCCTCTGAATTGAGTTGTTGTGCTACTTTCCCGATTGTCTGGACCACGTCCCCGCCGGATGCTTACTAAGTGTCCTCCTTTGAAAAGGAGGAGTTGTGCATGTGACACTTCTTTCGTTGTAATAGCTCGTATTAGTGCTACCTTTTCCCTCAAGGAAGAGGATAGTACCATATGGCGATGCGCTGCAACACTCTTTTAAGTTTTTCTAGCCTCTTTTGTAGTCCTTACGTGTTTTGAGGATTTCCATCCTCGCGGATGTTGCATTATTTAAGAGTGCTAGAGTTACCTTTTGCGGTACTGTCTTTTGGTGGTGTGGTATGTCCCCGCCATGACACATTTTTGTTCCAGCATGGGATAACGCTGAGATCCCGTCAGCTGAGAACCATTTCTCTCCTCTGTCTGTTGTGTGGGCTATACTCCAGCTAGTATTGCTAGGACGTTCTTTACTCCTTAGGATGCAGACCATTCTCACAATGCAGACTTGTTGTTACTGCTACTACGGGTTCTCTGACTTAGAAGATTGTAGGTGTAACTTGCTCTTTAGGAGGAAATCTTTCTGCTGGTTTGACAACTGTCCCAGTCCCCGTCGTTTTGAGTTTCTCTGAGGTTTCGCCTGTCCCTACATCGGGAAAGGGCATCCAGAGGAATAAGAATAAATCGCTGCAACTATGGCAGCTGACGCAGCCACAGGTCTCTATACTTTTTGGGATTCTAATTTTCCTTTTACAAGGATTGGGTCGTCTTCCTTGGAAGAAGTTCTTTATTTAGATCCTTCAGATGTTCAAATAAACTTCTTTAGTCTTCTTATCTTATAGGCCCTCGTAGTAGGAGATCGGGGTCCACCTGTTGGTCCACTACAAGGCTGAAATAGTTTCTTTCTGTTGTACATGCTACGAGACCCTCCGAGGTGTTGCATGGGACACTTAGTGTGGTACTTAGTGCTATTGTACCAGATGTTATGCCACATGTATCATTGATGATCCTGTTGGGGTGGCTTTTGCCCACATTTGATGTGCCCACTCTTTCCGTGAACTAAAAAAGTTTTGTGACTCACTTTTCATTGATAAAGATGGATTTTTAATATGTTTATAAAGGGAAATCCGAGGCACACCCCCATCGATTCTCACCTTAGTTGAGGACAGAAGTTGATCGCCCTACTTTATTGAATCCCTAGTGGGTTAGGCAAATTCTTGTCACCACGTCTCTTGACATTCTGACGCTGCATGTAGAACGACTTTCTACATTTGACGACGAGGGATTTTCTTGCCTTTGCTTTGAAGAGTGTTTTATCCTACCTCTTTCGTTCATTAAGCGAGGCTATTGTGGATGTTTTATACTCCAAATTGGGGAACACCCCAAAACATCTTTGTTGATGACATTTTGTATCGATTAAGCCACCTTGCTAGTCTTGATCGATCCATGTTTAGCTAGGATACACATCTCTCAGACTGTTTTGAGAGTGCCTCATTTGATTTGAGTCAATTTGCCTTTTGGCTCAGCTTTTGATGAGTGAATTTTGTTTCTTAGACCATTCTACATGCCTAAGCATTTGATTTAGTTAGTTACTCTGAACCTAACTATGATTTGGTGCCTCACCTATCCAGAACCTTATTGACTTTTTTTTAGTCTATTCTTGGTGAAAGAGCATCATTTTAAGA
Source organism: Phalaenopsis hybrid cultivar (assembly GCA_002079205.1). NCBI lineage: Eukaryota > Viridiplantae > Streptophyta > Magnoliopsida > Asparagales > Orchidaceae > Phalaenopsis > Phalaenopsis hybrid cultivar. The sequence goes on from JXCR01149141.1 coordinate 280,159, forward strand.
TTGATCCACCTCCCCCATATCCAACTTTATGGATATGTTGTTTGACTTGGTTGATTTTTATCACNCTTAGGAAGTCACCAAGGTTCTCATTCCAATCTATGACATCCCCTAGATCTTCCTCCTTTGGACTCTACAACAAAATGCTTCAAATTTAAATTATTCCCCTTTCACACCTCTATGTTCGATCTCGATGAAAAGTCATATCCTTTGACCTCTTTGAAGATAATATTCTCTGATTTTTATCTCGAGCTTTCTTATGTGACCTCAGTTATCCAAGATGTAATTAATTATAAGGGCTTGCCCTTATGGGAAGCTTTTCTGAACCCAGATTAATATAAACTCTATTTAATTCTTCATATTAAATAGAAAAACTTGTCAGTAAACAAAATAATTTCACAGACCAAACGGATGTCATATATTTCTTAGTTTATTTGTTCGAGCCTCATCCTCAAGTCTTATGTTTATCCCTCGGAATAGATACAGGGTTTGAGGTATAGTGCTCTTTCATTTAAACTATGAAAAATATGGGGTTGGTTTGATNGGCTTGGAGAGGGTATCAGCTCGGGTGTTATGCTCCCAAAGTATATGAATGAGTGGCATGTTTCAATTTTGGTAAGAAGTGTTTTTACCAGATCGAGATACTACACCAGTTGTGAGTTATAAGTGTCAAATTCTCCTTCTACTTGGGATGCAATGAGTTGAGAATCAGTGTAGATAATCATGTTTTAAACTTCACAGTTGATGACAAGCTTTAATACGACGACAAGTGCTTCATATTCAGCAACATTATTGGTGGCTGGGNTCCCGAAGCAAAACAAATTAACAAAATAAAAGAAGTGTATGTCCGCCACAGTATACATGTGAACCCAAGTATGTATACCAAAAAGAATAAACCAAAACTTAAAAATGGATCATGTGATGAAGTCCAGCCGCGAACCTGTCTAGATATATGAGCAATCCTTTGAGGCAAAACACCAAAATACATTCATAAACCACTAGAAGCTCCACGTGGACCAAAAATGACGAAGTAGAATCCTCCAGACCNCGAAAGAGAAGAAGGTGGTTCATCAGAGGCAGGCACTGTACACTCTACCACAAAGTCGGTCAACACTCGTGATTTGATGTTTGGTCGTGGTAAATAGTGGATGTCAAATTCTCTCAATGCTACTGACCATTTAATTAATTTTCCCGACACTTCTTGTCTTTGTAGGATAGCCTTCAAAGGAAGTTGTGTGTAAATACAAATAGTGTGAGCCTGGAAGTACAGATGAAGTCTCCTTGCTGAGAATACTAGGGCTAGTGTAGTTTTATCCGCCATCGGGTAGCGACTTTCTATATCAGAGAGAATTTTATTAACGTAATATACTGGTTTCTCGATTGTGTTTTCTATTTTGACAGGGACAAAGCTTATTGCATGAGGTGAAATAGCCAAATAGATATATAACATCTCCCATTGGATATGTTCTGAAAGAATGGGTGGTGAAGCCAGATATGCCTGAAGTTGCTCGAAAGCGATTTAACTGTCATATGTCCATTGAAAACCAGTGTTTTGAGCTCCTCTTAGTATTTTGAAGAATGGAAGATACTTATCTCTAGAATGAGCTAAAAATCGGGATAGGGCGGCTATACGACCATTCAATCGTTGCACCTCCTTGATGTTCCTTGGAGGTACCATCTCTCTCAATGCCTTGATTTTTTCTGGGTTTGTTTCAATTCCATAATGGGTAACCATGAATCCTAGAAACTTCCCTGATGTGACCCCAAAAACACATTTAGTCGGGTTAAGTCGTAAGTTATACTGACGAAGGAGTTGGAAACACTCCTCTAGATGAGAAATGTGTTGAGATGCTTCTAAGTTTTTTACTAACATGTCATNAACGCCTTTCCAAAGTGGGCGACAATATTCCAGTTCCGGCGACCGACAACTTCTAACGGGCAACTCTTTCAACAAAAAATAGTGTCGATAATATATAATTATAAAATACATACTTTTTTAACTTTTAAATGTTTTGTTTAATTTTATTTTCTGAATTTTTACTTTTGTATGCGTAGTTGAGGATCTGAAGGTTTAGTACCTTACGATTCCGAGTTAGAATGAACTATAAGAAAAATCCAAAATTAAAAAGAACTACACAATTTACAAGAAATGAAGAATACATCACATAATAACATTGATAATCTAACTGCTGAAAATGAACATCATCATGTACAAAGAACTTCAAGGGGTTATGCCAACCCTAAAGAAGATAAAATTCACTTGATTATACAAACCCCTGCTATAGCGGCTAACTCATTTGAACTGAAACTCGTCATAATCCAAATGGTACAAACTAATCAGTTTAGGGGGACGCTATCTGAGGATCCAAACTTATACCTTGCTTGTTTTCTACAACTATGTGCTACATTTAAGTATGATGGTCTATCAAATGTTAGTTTTAGACTTAGACTTTTTCCTTTTTCCTTAAGGCATAAAGTGATGTGGTTAAAGTCATTGTCAGCTAGATCTATCAGAACTTGGGGAGACTTAGCATAGAAATTCCTAGCTAAGTATTTTCCACCTTAAAGAACTACTGAGCTTAGAAATGATATTACTTCATTTAGTCAATATGAAAGTGAATTAATATATGAAGCTTGAGAACAGTTTAAAGAACTCCTTAGGATCTGTCGACATCACACTTTGTCAGACTAGTTAATTATTCAAACATTTTATAATGGGTTAGTAGGATTCATTAGATCTATTATTGATGTTGCCACTAGAGGTTCATTAATGTCAAAAACTTTTGATGAAGCATATGAATTAATAGAAGAGATGATTACTAACAACTTCCAATGGCCCTATGAAAGGGTAAATCCTAAGAAAATAACCAGTGTTCATGATACTAATGTGATTTCAGTTTTGACATCTCAAGTTGCTGCAATATCTATGAAGTTAGACCAATTCAGAATGAACTTATCTTAAACACCTCATGTGATTGAGGAAATTTCATTGGGACAATTAATTGATTCTCAATATTCATTTGAGACTTTAAATGCAATTAATAATAGACCCAATAACCCATTCTTTCCATTCATTTTTTTCTCTTTAATTTTTGAAAGAGTCGTCAGCCTGTCAATCATTGTATACTTCTCTTTTCCAAATAAGTCTCTCTTCTGGGTCATGTAAATGACCAAGAGAAGATAGGAATAGAAAAAGACAGAACAAACAAAAATGAAGACAGCAAGAAAAAATACAAAACGTAAAGAGCCTATGTGCGGTAAACCTCACAAGTATATGTTAAGAGTGTCACCCAAACAAGATAGTGCGTAAGAATCTTAGACCGATATCCATGAAAGAATAGCTAAGTAAACTAACCAAAACTAGAGAGTCAGGTGTAGGTGTCTGTTCTTGGGTCAAGAGAACTCTAAGAGGATCATATTTCTACTGGTTGATTACATCTTAGGAGATACCCAAGAACACTCTCGATAAAAGGAGTTTTGCTTATATTATCATGAACCTGAGGCAATAGATACTCAAAGGAAGGTTATTCTGTGTGGGAACACAATGATGTTTTGAAAATCTCGCTAAGCCATCAGGCTGAGAGTGAGTCTCTCACATCCCAAATGGGCAGATGCTCATCTGTGTACAGAGCCCACATAATAACCATAATCATCATGATGGGGATATCCCAACACGTCAAAGCACGTTTGGGTTATAAAAGGCAGAGGAAAAATTTTCATACCCCAAACAGGCGACAACTCATTGGCATTGAGCCATCAAAATGATATCAATGAAGTCAAGGAGTGATATGGCTCAACAACAAAAAGGGTAGAGTAATCCTAAAAGGTAGAGGTAAATTGGTCGGGGCACCACACACACTTCATACACAACCAATAAGACCCTAAGTCCATCTGGTCATGAAGGTAGTCAACCCAACACTCCCGAGATCCCCGATCAGCAATCCGTGAATTCTGTTATCCACGGAGAACTCGATAGCCCTAAGGTCAAAGGAATGAAACTCTATAAAGGAATTTTTATAATCTTGAAAATTTTAATCCTAAAAATTCATTTAACTTAAATATTTTATCATAATTTTTATGTACAAAAACTTTAGAATTTTAAATCCTAAAGTGCCTATACTGCATCGTGATTCTCAGACAAACCACATAAATAAAAGAGAAAAATATGCACACATAGAGGCATGCAATGAAGCAGAAAATTAAGCCAAATAAAAATAATAGAAAGTCAGTGCCACTGGGTCAGTAACATGGCCCAGGAAAGAAAAATGTGGCTGGACTTCTCACTTACATGCCTGATATTAATTCTATACATCAATGTTAAAATGCAGAAGTAAGATATTAAACACAAGCAACAGATCCTGGTCCTCTCCATGTGGTTCCATTTCCAAGCACCTCAGAACCCATGCCCGTATCTTATTTCTGCTACAAGACTGTTCTAGACTCTAAAAGTATATAAGAAAAAGAGAAAAGACTAAATCCTGCTTGAAAACAAGGTTAGTAGGAAAGCTCGCATATCTATAACGTATAATAAGTCATGCTTTATAACTGGGGGAGCTAAATTGGAATTACAAGAAAATTGTTAGAAATTATTACTTGCTCCCCCCATTGCGGTACTAACAGATTGAGATTTGTATATGTAAATATTTATGAAGTTGACATCACTTAACGAGACCAAAAACTTGATGCAGACAGATTTATAAAAAAAGATGCAATATAATCCTAACAAAACACTTTTTATAAATATATTTATCCTTTAAAACTCTTTTTAAACTGCCAAATCTCTCCTAAATATCAATGCAAGTATACATATAGTGCAAGAAATAAAGGGCTCTAATGGAGTCCTAGATATCGATCTCACATGGAAGTTGGAAAATCCTAAAGTAAATTTTGGAAATTATTTTATAATAAAAAAAAGTAAAGTAAAAGTTTGAAAATTGATTACTCAGGTGAATGCTAATTAAAATGCAGATGTAAGATTACAAAAATTAAGCTAAACTAAATACTAAACTTTCAAAAATAAAATTGCAAAAATTAAATAAAGTTTTTGGTGTGACAGGAAGTTCAAATTTAAGAAAGCATCCTTCCCCTTTACAATGAGTATATGGTTTGTGAAGAAATTAAAATTATTTGAAAAAAATATATAAAAATTGTTCGGTGCCAAATATGAGCATTCTTATTCTTTACCTACTTCTAAGTGCTATAAAGAACATTGACTAATCCACAGTTTGGTCCCTAATTTTGTGGTTAGGTTGGGAGGATACCAACTGCCACTCTAGAGCTCCCACTCCTTTCCCTCCTGAGGCTAACGATCTTGCATTAGTTTCCAATCAATTGAACCAAATTGGGGGTTTTAATCTGTCACCTTAAAATCTCCAATTATGCATCCAACAAAAGTATATTTCCTTATTTATTTGCACCCAATCCCATGGAAGACATACTCTCCCATGAAATTAAATGTGATTCTCCCTATGTTGTAGAAATTATATCTCATTTAAGAACATACGTCTCTTAACAAGTTTTAACATCTCAATTGGTTAGATCGAAAAGTAAATGAAGATCGGAGTTCAAATCATCACAAATTATTATCATTTAAAATCGTAGAGAACAAAATCTATTCTTCACAAAACCATTTCTTCAAAAAAGGGAGAAGAATAAAGAAGACTACTTGGAATTCATGAGAAGGATACAATAAAACATGAATTTCATATATAAAAATGAGTTTACAATACAAAAGAAATAAAAATACAACTTATCTCACAATCCTTCCCAACCAAATCCCTAGAAGTTCTCTCCAAGCCTTTCTCTCTTTACAAACACTCTCAATTCTCTCTTAAAAATGCAATGAAGAAGAAATCTCTCACCTTCCCTCTCTTCTTACAAACCTAGAAGAAAATATCGTCTTCTCTCTCTAACTCTCACGCAACCCACCAAAACTATCTTCTCCCCCCTTTAGCCTCTTCAAGTCTTCTTCTTTTATTTTGAGCTGCCTCCTTTTGAAAAGAATTCAAAATTCCCTCTAAAAGTCAACTCTTTTGAATTCCAAAGATGAGTCATTTGATCAAAGAGTTATATCTCTTCATAAAAGAACCTTCCAAAGTATTTAGATACATTGAATCACTCCAAGGGGTGTGTAGAACAAGTGTCCCTTTGAAAAATTACACAAAATTCATCTTGAACTGACTTAATTTGAAAAATTCATAGCTGACACATGATGCGCCAACTCTCTGGATTTTGGCACATCATGCGCCAATCTGGCGCATAATGCGCTAGAACCCAAAATTGGCTCTTTTTTCTCCAAAATTTGTCTTTTTTGTCGTTTTTGCTTAAAATGCCCAAAAATGAAATATCTGCAACAATAACACAAAAATACCCTTCTTCAAAGTGCAATATCACCAAAAATAAGCATAAAATAGGTATTTAAAACAGTAAATTATTTTGGTGTATCAAAATCTCCCAAACTTAAACGTTACTTGCCCTTAAGTGACATTTTTATTATATAGAAGCATATGACTTAGGATATAGATTAACTTATAACTTCTATACTTTAGTTTAAAAAATAAAATAACAAAATTTCAAATTCTAAGTCTAGGGATACTTAGTAATCAAATTTAAGATTTCTGAATCTCTATTCATTTCAAGAAGAATTGCAATTTGTCATATTAAGGACATTTAGACATTCATATGAAAAAGAACTTCATGAAATTTTACTAGGAATGCTACTAATACTACAATATAAGTTTATAAAATGTAATAAAGCTCCTTCCTTAAGTTGATTCAAGTGAAGTCAATTTTTGATTAGGCATTTCCTCAAGCTTCACCTCACTTTCTTTTCATTTTTTTTCTTTTCTTTTTTCTTTCTTTTCTTTTAGGATCTTTTCAATCCTTTCTTTTATTTTTTTTTTCAAGTGAGAATTACTATATTTGGATAGCCTTTAATGATTTTGAACTTCACTATCCTCTTCTTAAAGTCAAAACTTTATACCTTTCTTTACTTTATAAATTTATAGTAGTTTATGATTTTTCATAAGTCTCATTCCTTTCTTCTTACATGAAACTCTAAAATTTTCCTTTACTTTCAATAGAAAAGCATAGTCTTATCCTATCATACCAAATATCTTAAACTTTAGAATTGAACTTCATTATTAAAAACTCTTTACCTAAATTTACCATAATACTTATAAATAGAAGTATAATCATTTAAATTTAAATCTTAATACCCATAGCCATGTTAAATAAATTTTAAAAATATAGTTACTTAAGGACAAATAAAATTTAGTTTACTCCTTTTCAAAATAAAATTTTCTTTTCCCCAAATTTAAGTTTTTAAATGACTTTAAAAATATTTTGGATATAAAATTTAATAGGTGAAAGAAAATAGTAAATGCATGAAAATAAAAAATGTCATGTAGAGGATTTCTGACTATGAAACTAGGCTCTGGTATACTGCAGGTACTAACTGTAAAATTACATACATGCTTTAAAACATTAAATAAAACATAATATATTCTAGAGAACTTGCTGATAATTAAAAACATAAATACAAAAACTGAAAATTAAACTGTCAAACTAAACTGAAAATACTAAAAATGCAGAAAAAAAGAAAGTCTACAATAACTATTACAGATTCAATTCACAACACAACATAAAAAGTATTTTACTACAATAATTTCAAATAAAAGTACATCCTAATACAAACACAAATAAAAAACATACATAAAAAAAACTAAACAAGACTCATAAAACATCAATCTTCATCTCCTTCCTCTTCATCATCTGATTCTTCTTCTTTTTCTTCTTCTTCTTCTTCTTCTTCTTCATCATCATCATCATGGATGGGAGCATAGAGAGTGAAACTGGGGCAAGTAGGATAGTCCACATTAGGTTCACCCTTAAGGTGTCTTACCATGGCATTTTCAAACTCAATATCACGCTGAACTCTCCTTTGCTGATATTCATCATTATATGCATTCCTTGCTCCTATCTTCTTCCAACTGAGTTTGAATATTTACTATATCCATCTGTTGAATCATCAGTTGATCCATACTACCTTCAAGTGATACAGATCTAGAAGTAGATGCTCCTGTAGTAGATGTAGAGGGTCTATCCCTTCTTCCACTTTCTAGACTCAACAAATGATTCTACTCTCTGAATCATATGTCTCCTGATCAGATTTTGTGGCTGTAATCTCTCTTCATTTCTATGGGATTCTACTCCTGATTGTTCACATAGAGTGAAAATAAAGGTAGGGTATCCCAATACTTTAGCTGTATAACTACCAGCAATACTTCGAGCATGCTGAACTATAAGTGAACCCATGCCTTCATGTTTTGAATTCAATAGTTGAGTATAACTCTATTTTTAGTAACATCAACCAAATGATTTGTTGGCAATATTCTGGCAGAAATGAAGTGGTGCCATATTTTTGACTGAATAGTTAACATGAAAGCAAAGAAGTTAACTATCTTATTATTCTTAATCTTCCACTCCCCTCTTCCATCTGTAAAAAATGCGATCACTTCCTCTAGTACTGAATCAGTCATAAAAAATGCGACATATTCATAAAAAAATACACCCCTCAAACCATAAAAAGTATTGATCTAATCAACGGTAAACTCAACCTGTTTACCTCTAACAAGGATGTGATCATCAATAGTGAATCTCAGGTTTGTATAAAACTTCCGAACCATCAGGACAATTGCTATGACAGTGAAATAACAGAATCTTTCCCAATTCCTAACAAGAATCAGTCTTTCAACCTTGTCACCCGGGTTTGCAAACCCTCGCTCTCGGATCATTCTCTTGGTCTCCATCTGAGTATTGTAACTATGTTGGGCTTTGAAATCAACAAATCTTCATTTTTCAAAGTCCTCAGACGGGTTTCCTCTCTTAACTCAGGGAGCCATTTGAAAATTCTACGAAAATCCAATTATAGTGCAGATAAATTACTAAATAAAAAATCTAACACCTCAAGTAAGATTATTAGGTAAGAAAATTTTCACCATGAGATTTCTTCAAGTATTTTCATCAAAAATTCTAATTTTTGGATCTCCCAAAATCCATGGTCAAACTAAAAAATTTCTAAGTTAAAGTGAAGCTCTTACAAAGAGAAGATGAAATATATAGTTTTTAACCTTCAAATCCTTCTCTATCGCCCACAATGTGTTGCCCTAAACCAAGGTCTTGAGGTAGAATATGACTCAAGTGGTGAAAATGGAGTTTGTTCATGCAATTTCACAGTTTTCTAGGCAATATAGCTTGTTCAGACCTTTGGTGCATCATGCGCCAAGGCTCTGTAAGTTGGTACATCATGCGCCAATCTGACACTTCATGCACCAGAGCTCATATTTTCTAGATTTTGGTTTTTGTGGAAATATACTTCATGCCACTTTACATCAACCTCTATTTGACTCAAGTAAATCTTTTTAAGCATATATAAATATCATAGTAACACCAAAATTTCACAAACAACACAACACTCACATTTCTATAGAAAATTCATTCTTATTGCAAACTAATATTTTTCAAGCAAACAACATCAATTTCAGTGTTCTGAAGGAAAACAACATCCTAAAACTAAAATCTAAACATCAAAATTCAAAACATAAACATAGACAGTGTTCATTAGAAAGGAAATGCAATCCAACACAACAAACTAAAACAAACAGTACTACACAAAAAAATACGTGCATAAATTAAGTTCAAACATCATCTTCACTATCGTCCTCCTGGATATCTCCCATCAATTGGTAGTGCACATATAAATTGTAGAAGGGTTGAAATGGAAATTCATCAGTTGAATTTTCCTCCTCAATCCAAGCATGTTTCTTGAACATATGTACCAATCCATCTTCCATATGCCCTGTATGTTCAAAATGTTCCTTCAGTCTCCAATCTAAATGATCCAGCATTTCAATAATATTCCCAATCACATGCATGAGATTCTGCACATCTTTTTCTACCTTCTTGATTCTCTTTGAAAGTACACTCGAGTTGTAGTAGGGCTGAACATGTGATGAATTCTGAGATCCTTGATCCTTTAGCACATTCATATCATTTTCATCTCCCATTCCAATACAATTGTATTAGACTTTTGGACCCATCAGCTTCCAAGGAAGTAGCACTTTTTCTCAACTTTCATAAGGTACTTGCGATTGACTGCATAGTAGGAAAATAATGGATGGATGTCCCAGTTCAGTTGCAGATCCTTTCACAGTCAAACCCAAGACTGATTTCACAATAATAGCTCCAACATCAATAGGTTTTCTGATTTGAATACAATAATTCAGAATGACACTCTCCTTAATGACCTTACTAATTTTTATGGTAGGCTGCAATTTTGATGAAATAAAGAAGTGTCAGGTTTTTGAAACTGGATTTAAAAATGATGAAAGAAAACTTACATTTGCATTATCTCTGGTCTCCCAATTAGCATCTTCATTTCTAAGGTAACGGTAGAGTTCATTCATATTCTCTCTGGTAGGGGTAAAGTTTGCATAATGGCAGATAGACACATTTTCAATCATAAACATCTCATTTATTCTTGAAGGAGTGAATTGCACAAACCTACCTCGCACGTAAATCATTCCTTGGTTGATCCCATGAAGATTTGCATAAAATTCTTTTACTACAGGAACAAAAACAGCGGAAGTAGTGTAGCAAAGCACTTCCTAACGCCTCTGTGCAATAGTCTCTTCTACTTGAGTATTCGACGGGTTGAATCCTCGATTCACAAATCACCTTTCTTTGATAAGCCTCTTCTTCACTTGAACTCGATCATGTAAATTATGTGCATTGAAACTGATAAACTTTCTCCGGTTGAAAATTCCAAATCTAGTAGAGTTTCTAGAGTGGGAAGCCATAGGAATTGAAAAATGGTGACTCTTCCCTCGTTTTCTCCCCTAAAATATGGTTTGGATGCGGTTTTTAGGAGTTATATGGAAAAGAAACTGCCAAAAAATACCATTTGACAAGTTTTTAAACATTTTCAAATCTGTGGTGCATCATGCGCTGATCTTGCGCATCATGCTGCAGCTCTCTGAAAAGTGGCACACCATGTGTCAGTTCCAGAATATTCGCCTTTTCAATTTCGATCCAATAAATTCTCAATTTTTCAATAAAATAAGGTAAATAAAGATGTTTCTAAATAATTTATTATACACACACAACTACATAAAGACATAAACATAAATATACGTGAAATATCTCAAACAAAACAAACTAAAAAAAGATAAATAATGATACAAATGACTTGCATTCCACAAAATGCTTGGTTTAATGTCGTCAGTCTGACATTCCCATTCTTATTCTGGGTAACCCAACATTATTGTTGACCAAATAAAAATATTTGAGATTTTCATACCTCTTTTATATTATTTTTAATTATATTGCACTTTAAAGAAAGATATTTTTGATGTTTTGTTCCAGGAATGATGAATTAGGGTCAATGGAGCAAAAAGATACAAAAATGAGCGAATTTGGAGCAAAAAGGACCAAAATGTGGAGAATTGCACTAGGGCGCCGACGGCACCCTCGAAGCCGCCGACCGTGAGATTTTACCGAGGCTACAGGACAAATTTTCTAGAAGGCCACCGACGACGCCATCGAGGCCGCCAACGGTGGGATCGACGGTTAAGCGACATGTACAATGGATAAGGCCGGATTTTGGAGGGGTGCATAAGAAACTCTTGGGAAAACTCATCCACATCTTTAAAGAGAACATTTTTGGCCAAAAGTAAGAAGAGGAGGAGGAGACTTTTAGAGACCTGGAGGTTAGATAGGTTCCATTTGAGCTTGCTAGAGCGTGTAATTGTGAGGAATTCTTCGAGAAATTGTAAGAGCAGAAAGAGAGTGAGAGATTTCTTCCTCCTTGCTACTTCTAAGAGGAATTCTATGTGCTTTAAAGAAAGGAAGAGATTCAGAGGAACTTCGAGGGGTGTTATTGGGGAGAAATTTAAGAATAAGTTATTTACTTGTTATAGTTTGTATGGCTTTGATTTTATTTATGAATTCCAAGTTGTGTTGTGCTTTCCCCATGAGTTCTGAGTAGATTTCTTTGTGTTTCTCCTTGTCTCATGATTTGTGAAATGGTGATTTGAATTAGTGAAGCCATGAGAATGTTTAAGAAATTGTGATGATCTTTTCACTTTGATCTTAATTTAATTTCAATCTGGCCAATTAAATTGTTAAAATATGTTGAGTTTTACAACTAAAGTGAAGATTACATCCATGATTCAGGGAGGTCAAAGCCCTTGGAAGTTGGGTGCAAATAAATAGGAAAATATTACTATCGGGCGTAGCATTGGAGATTTTAGAGTGACAGACTAAAATCCCCAATTCGGTCATATCGTTTGGGTGCTGATGTGTAGATATTAGCCCTCAGGTGAGGGGAACGTGAGAGCTCCGAAGTGAGAGCTGACATCCTCCCAGCCTAGCCGCAGAATCAATAACCAAGAATATGATTAGTCAATGTTCTTTATGCTTGGACCAAAGGTTAAAGAATAAGTATTCTCCTATTTGACACAATATAATTGAACTAATTCATTTTATCCATTCACTATAATTTCTTGGCGGGAGAAAGATGCTTTCTTATATTGAATATCACATTTAAACTCTCATTAGTATCATTCGTTATTTAATAGGAGAAGGATGTTTTCTTATATATTGAATATCACATTAAAATCTTTATTAGTACAATTAGTTACTTTCTTATATATCGAATATCACAATTACACCCTATTTTCTATCATTAGTTACTTATTAGTTATTAAAATTATCTATGAAGGATGCTTTCTTATATATTGAATATCACAATTAAACCCTACTTTATATCATTAGATATTTAGCACAATATAATTTGAACTAATTCATTTTATCCATTCACTATAATTTGGTAAAGAATAGGTATGCTCCTATTTGACACAATCTAAATTGAACTAATTCACTTTATCCATGCAATATAATTTGAACTAATTCACTTTATCCATTCACTATAATTTCTTGACAAGGAGAAGGATTTTTCTACATTGAACTAATTCATTTTATCCATTCACTATAATTTCTTGACAAGGAGAATGATGCTTTCTTTAGATATTGAATATCACGTCGAACCTTCATTAGTATAATTAATTATTTAATAATTATTAAAATTACATATTTATTTCAATTAAACCCTCATTAGCATAATTAGTTATTTATGAGTTATTAAGAAAATTACATATTTATTTCAATTGTCTATTATTAACCCTAACTTTCTATCATTAGTTATTTATTAGTTATTCAAATTATTTACTTATTTCAATTGCCTATAAAACCTTCATTAGCATAATTAGTTATTTAATAGTTATTAAAATTATATATTTATTTCAATTGCCTACCCTCATTAGTGTAATTAGTTATTTAAGAGTTATTAAAATTACATATTTATTTCAATTGTCTATTAGTGACATATTAGTAAAATTAGTTATTTAAGAGTTTAAAATTACATATTTATTAAATTGCCGCACTGTTATTCTCTATAATTAGTTACTATAAAAAATTATCTACTTATTTCAATTGCCTATTAGTGACAGATAAACAACTTAAACGTTATTGTAGTTGAAGTATTACTTTTTATTAAATCTTAGTCCATAGTATTCTATTTCTCCCTGTGGAGTCGATGTCTAGGACTCCATTAGAGCCCTATATTACTTGAGCGATACGTATACTTGTGTTGACAAATTGACTTTAACATTATTGAATATTATATCTATACATCTTTATTAAATCAAATATATATATAAAGTCGCAGTCAAGTTTTTGGCATCGTTGCTGGAATTTAAATCTTCTAGTAGAGTTATCAAATTCTTGTAATTGTTGACTTACAAAAGCTCGGTCAAGTTTTTGGCGCCGTTGCTGGGGAAAATTTTAGGAGTAATGGACATATTAGAATTATTAAAAAGTTTTTACTTAAATTGCAATGTATTTATATATCTATATATTTATATTTATATTTTTAATTATATTACTGAGTACTAATTTTAAATTATATGCGCAAATTTGGACCTGAAAATCTTATACCATACGATTCGGAATTAGAATGAACTGTTAGATAAATTAGAAAATTGAAAAGAAAACCTAAAAATTGTGATATAATGGAAAACATTATGAATGAACACCAACCTATACCCTTAAGAGATTATGCAAATACTACAGCAGATGAAATTCACTTATCTATCCAAAATCCTGATATAGCTGCTAATTCATTTGAGCTTAAACCTGCTATTATACAAATAACACAAAACAATCAATTTGGAGGTACACCAAATGAAGATCCTAACTTACACCTCGCTAGTTTTTTAGAGCTATGTGCTACTTTTAAATATGATAGAGTCTCAAACGATACTATTAGACTTAGACTTTTTCCTTTTTCACTAAGGGATATGGCTAAGATGTGGTTAAACTCATTAGCACCTAGGTCTATTAGAACTTGGGGATAACTCTCATAGAAATTTCTATCCAAATATTTCCCTCCATCCAAAACTGCTAAACTAAGAAATGACATATAGAAATTTCTATCCAAATATTTCCCTCCATCTAAAACTACTAAACTTAGAAATGACATAACATTTGGGGAGAACTTTCACTGAAATTTCTATCCAAATATTTTCCTCCATCCAAAACTGCTAAACTTAGAAATGACTGTTCTGTTAGATTGATGGAGAGTCAATATACTTGGGAGAGATTTAAAGATCTTCTTAGAAAATGCCCTCATCATTCTTTACCTGAATGGTTAATAATTTAAACCTTTTATAATGGATTAGTGAGATCTCTCAGATCGATTATAGATGTTGCGGTTGGTGGTTCTTTAACGTCAAAACCTTTTGATGAGGCTTATTCATTAATAGAAGAAATGACTACCAACAATTTTCAATGTCCCTCTGAGCGGCTAAATCTTAAAAGAGTAGCTAGCATCTATGATTCTGATGCAATATCTATGTTAGCTTCACAGATTGCTGCAATATCAAAGAAATTATATCATTATGGGATGAATTATTCAACACCTCCTATGATGGAAGAAAATTCATCTGGGCAATTTGTGGATGTTCAACCTTCATATGAAACCTTAAATGTTATTACTAGACCCAACAACCCATACTCGAACTATTATAACCCAGGTTGGAAGAATGATCCAAATCTTAATTGGAATAACAATTCTTTGACAAATCAACAATGGGCAAACAACTCAGTGAACCCATTAGGAATTCATCCAACCAAGGAAATGTTAACTATAGACCTTCTTATCCTCAAGGATTTAACAGTAATACTCAAAT
>JXCR01149141.1:306323-316395 GCA_002079205.1 Phalaenopsis hybrid cultivar
TAGCCGCAGAATCAGTAACCAAGCATAGAATTAGTCAATATTCTTTATGCCTGGATCAAAGGGTAAAGAATAGGTATGCTTTTATTTGACACAATATAATTGAACTAATTCATTTTATCCATTCACTATAATTTCTTGGGAAGGAGAAGGATGCTTTCTTATATATTGAATATCACAATTAAACGTTATTCTCTATAATTAGTTACTATCCAAATTATCTACTTATTTCAACATGCCTATTAGTGACAGATAAGCAACTTGAACGTTTTTGTAGTTGAAGTATTACTTTTTATTAAATCTTAGTCCGTAGTATTCTATTTCTCCCTGTGGGATCGATATCTAGACTCCACTTTAGAGCCCTATATTACTTGAGCGATACGTATACTTGCGTTGACAAATGTCTTGAATTTCTTTGTAAGGCACATATCGTCTCATCATTAAATCTTTACATTGCTTTTATAAATATGGATCATCCCAAAAATATGATTTTGCATCATGAATGAATTTTTTTCCTGTTGTTTTGTTAATCCATATGGTAAAATACCACTAACAATATAATTTACAATATTAGCATACCAAGGTATTCTCATTCTTTTACATCATAAAGTCGTTCATTAGGAAAAGTTTCATTAATCTCTTTTTCACATAAAGTATTTCTTCTTATTTTAGCCTCGATAGATGATCATCAATTTGATTATCAATATTTTTCCTATCAACGACTACAAAATCAAACTCTTGCATTAGAAGTACCCATCTAATTAATCATGGTTTAACATCCTTCTTTTGCATCAAATATTTAATGGCCGAATGGTCAGTATGCACAACACATTTAGCTTCAATAAGATATGATTTAAACTGATCAAAAGCATACACAATAACTAACAACTCTTTTTTTAATGGTGGTGTAATTAATTTGAGTATCATTAAGAGTCTTACTAAGATAGTATATAACTTTAAAAATCTTATCATATAACTGTCCTAAAATAGCTCCAATTACATAATCACTAGCATCACACATTAATTCAAAAGGTTTCTTCCAAGACGATTACCTGACACTGTAACCGGTCTACACCACGGGGAGCATACCTTCCTTCGACATACTGATGCCTCTACTGAGACTCCCCGTCCTGAGACATCATCGTTGAAAAGGAAGAAGGTATGGGTACCTAAGGTTGCTGCGCCGATACAATTCAGTGAACCTGCAAGATAGGAAGCAAAACCAGTGCCTGAAATATCTGACATCGTCGTGACAATAGCCAGATCAAGGTCCTCCAGATCTTAAAGCAATCAAGGAGTCGATAATTGAGGAAAAAGTTGAGAACTCAGGATCGAGATTTCTGAGTTGGCTCGAGAACACGGAGTTTCCGTCGATAGTGACAATGAGGATTTTGATTACGGTGATTACTTGGATGAAGATTTCATGGATGTCCATGTGATCAAAACCAGAGCTACCACATCTGCGCGTGAGGCTTAACCTCACACTAAAGAGAACGCCGTAGATGAGTTGCGTAGGGTTATCCTCCTAAGGGATGAGCAAGTTATTCTATTGGAGAAAAGAATAGAAGAGATGACTGCAGCTATGACTGCCATGGCCACCATTCAAGGGCAATCACAAGCACCACGATTGGTTTCTCCAAAAATTAATCAGCCAGAAATCATACACATCGCAGATGAAAGAAGGGAGGCTACTTCGACAGACCAAGAAGAGCAACCAAAGAATGATTCTTTATCAAGTGTCATGCCAGAAAAAGAGTTCAAGCAAATGGTTGAACAAGTGTTGGATGCCTTAGCCCATTCCAAGGGTGATGCATCAATTTTAAAGGGTAGACCTTATCCGGAATAATTTGATGCCGTGCCTTTCTCCAAGGGCCTTATAACCCCGAACTTTAAGATATTTGATGGGACTGGAAATCCCAGATAGCACATAACACATTTTCGAGCCAATTATGGAAACACAAGGAATAGCAAAGCTCTACTCTGCCAGCAGTTCGTTAGCAGCTTGTCAGGGATCGCTTTCGACTGGTACGCTGACCTGCCCAACGGGTCGATTAAAACATTTTTTGAGTTGGAGCAGTTATTTGTGAAAAGATTTGCTGGGGCGCAACTCCATGTATCTATTGGAGAACTCATGATGGACAAGCAGAAGCCTAGTGAAACCTTGATAGACTATATTTTGAGGTGGAGAAACCTTAGCTTGAAATGTGAACCTTAGCTACAGGAACATCAAGCGATTGAGATTCTACTCAAAAGCATTCATGGGCCAGTAGCTTTCTTGCTTAAGGGACTCACCATCAAATCCTTCGAGAAGCTACTCAGTAAAGCCAACAGTCTTCAAGAAGAAATGAAGCACATTGAGCCGCATGAAAAGGCTAAGGTAGTCAGAGTATTCGAAAAGAAATAAGGGGTTGTCGCAACTGTCGACAAAGGAAAGCAGCCGATAAAGATATATGCAGAAGATCATCGTCAATCTTCGTCACAGTACTCTCAGAAATAGAGCAGTCAATCCAACCAACGGCCGTCTCAGGAGGGATCACCCCGAACAGCGGGTAAAAGAATATCCCTTTTAGAGCGACAGAAAGTTGTTTACTCCTTCAAAGATGAAGTTGCACCTAAAATATTTAAAAGCTTGATGAAGAAACCAGAATTCAAACTACCTGATCCGAAGAAATCTGAAGAAGTGGATAAGAAGAATGAACAAAATTATTGCCCGTACCACTGGTTGCTTGGACACACTATAGACAAGTGTTTCGTCTTTAAAGACTGGCTCAAGAAGAACCTCAAGGAATAAAACATTACAATCCCGAAGGAATATTTGAGAGAACCTGAAAAAAGGTTCCATAAACATGATTTCAGCTGAGTCAACCTCCCCAATTGATCCATATGTCGGAATAGATGGATGGAGTACAACTTGGGAAGAGCTTAAGAAGGTCCTCAATCGAATACAGGATTCATTGAAACAAGCTTCTACAAACACCGAAAAAGAATGGAATGAGGTATGGAGCAGATCGTCCAAGAAAATACTGAACAAGCTACAGTCTGCATTAAAACAAGCCTCCATTCAAAGTTTGCAGCATACCGAGCCCGAGATGAAGATTTCACCAGAAAATCCGTCATCGTCCAGGATAAAGGGACAAGATCGATAGCACGGGGGGTGGGATAGGGGCTGCCTATACTAGATTAGTTGTCTCGGATTCGGGGAAGAAAGTCCTCGAACTTTTGACTTTGTATGATTATCTTTTTGTCTCTTCGGGGTCTTATGAATATAATGGTTGTGATTTCGGCTACGTTCTGACTATTTCTGGTAATAACATGACTGAATATGACAAAGCTAGTTGCGATCTCGATCCCCAAAATGATCTTCAAATCGTACTTGAGTCCGATGAACTTGTTGTCAAGTCCAAAGCAGACATCAATGATATTGCTTACGACAACACTGATAACGAAGAGCCAACTCTCGAGCATCATGGTGCACCGCTCGCCATCAACTTAGATCTCACCAACAAAGAGAAAAAGACATCGGAAGATTCAGCGATGATATCTCAAGAAGAAGAAGTCACAGAAGTCAACTTAAGAAGCGGGAAAGTGTTACCACCAAGAACAGCTCCAGCAGACAAAGGAAAACAGATAATGACTCGAGAAGAGATACCCCCACCTCCGTCAATGGAAGAACCACATAATCAAGACAAAATTGGAGGATCATACAAAGTAGAATACAACGTGCTAGCTCATCTTAGGAAGTTGCCTGCCCGACTAAGCATCTACGACGCTCTGATAGATAGCTCATCTTAGGAAGTTGCCTGCTCGACTAAGCATCTACGACGCTCTGATCCTGTCAAAGGCCCGATTAAGCATCTACGACGCTCTGATCCTGTCAAAGGAGATGAGAGAGTCTCTGGTTACAGCTTTGCTAGATCCAGAAATTTTCTTAGCTCAGTTGGCTAGCACATCCTCAGATGAAGTTTTCTTATTGAGAGAACAATCAGGAGTAACCTTTATAGATGAAGACTTGCTGCTCGGTACCGCCGACCACAACTGTCTGCTCTACATCTCTGTCAACATTGGCAGATTTGTGTTATCCAGAGTTTTAGTGGATCCTAGTGCATCTCTTAACTTGATGAGTCTACGAACGTTAGCATATTTGGACTTCAACGTTTAGGAGCTATCCTTGATAAGATAATGTTAAGAGGATTCAACCAAAAGGGAGAAAGAGCCCTTGGATCAATCTCATTACTTATGAAGGTTAATCATAACAACCGTTAAATTTCATATCATCGACTCCGAGACCTCTTTTAACAATCTATTAGGTTGACCATGGATTCATGAGCATAACATGGTTCCATTATCCGTACATCAGTGCATTAAATACCAGAAAGATGGTCAAGAAAATTGCATCAAGGGAGATCTACAACCATTTTTAGTGCATGAAGTTGGTATCCACGAAGACACTGCCTACTAAGAAAGATGGTCAAGAAAATTGCATCAAGGGAGACCTACAACCATTTTCAGTACATGAAGTTGGTATCCACGAAGATGCTGCCTACTACGGCCTCCAAAGAAGACTGTCTTCTCGCGCGAGATTTTGACAAATAGAAATGAAGATTCAGAGGAATTCTAAAGATGACTGTCTTCTCTCGTGAAATTTTGACACACAAAGATAAAGATTCAGAAGCATCGCAAAAAGGAGGCCAGACAACTCCACTTCAACAACCTTCTACCACTCCCCTACAACGAGTTAGTGGAGGTTCTTCTAGTTCACGCACCTGAGGTCGAGGCCGGGGACGTGGACAGGGAAAGATCAATTTAATTGTTGAACGGACTAGGCCAACTATCAACATTGGTGATGAAGACGGTTCTGAAGATGAAATAATGATGACAAAACAGAAGAAGCCTCAGTACGAGATATCCCTAGACGATATAGAGAAGAATGAATATGAAACAATGTATGATCGGATAAACCACTATGTGGATACTATGACCCTCACTCTGATTCTCCCTCAAAGGGTCGAGAGCTTAGAGGTCAAGGAAGTCTGTAGTGTTGGTTCAAAGCCGATCATATTTTACCGTGCTTCTACCTCTACTGAACTTGAAAAAACATGTAAATTTGGATGTTGATTCTAATGAATTAATGGAATTGTCTTTCGGTTACTTCTCACCTTGTGTTCAAAAGTTAATTCAACAGGGACATTTACCAAAACAAATGCCAAAAGATAAATTTCAACTTTTTGAAAAATTATGGAATGCTAGAAGTTGAACTCCCAATTCAATCAAAAGATAATTTTAACTCTTTGAAAAACTGTGGAATACTAAAAGACGAACTCCTAATCCAAAAGAAGGTCTCGGATTTGGTACGGTTGGACGAGTCGATGATTCTGAATTTTGCATGATTGTTACTAATGAGTTAGAAAAAGATTGTCTCGATGTGGAGGATGACTCTACTGATCAACCAATAGGAGATGCTCCGCCAGAATTTGAGGAAGAAATTAAATCCACTATCAATGAATTGAAAGAGATTAACTGATCAACCAATAGAAGATGCTCCGCCAGAGTTTGAGGAAGAAATTAAATCCACTATCGATGAATTGAAAGAGATTAACCTCGGGACTGAAGAGGATGAATTGAAAGAGATTAACCTCGGGACTGAAGAACGACCCCGACCTACATTTATAAGTTCACTACTTGATGACGAAGAATCTGCAGAACTGGTCAAACTATTAGCACAGTTTAAAGATTGCTTCGCATGGAGCTACGATGAAATGTCAGGACTGTCAACAGAGATTGCAGTCCATAAACTTGGGGTGGACAAGAATATGACCCCAGTAAAACAAGCTCCCAGGAGAATGCGCCTCGAGATAGAACAACAAGTCATCGCCGAGGTAAACAAATTGATAGACACCAACTTTGTTAAAGAAGAGCAATACCCGACGTGATTAGCCAATATTGTACCGGTTAAAAAGAAAAATGGACAGATCAGCGTTTGTGTTGACTTCAGAGATTTGAACAAGGCATGTCCAAAAGACGAGTTTCCACTACCTATACCAGAAATGATGGTGGACATCTCTTCAACACATGAAATTTTCTCCTTCATGGACAGATCGTCGGGGTATAACCAAATCAAGATGGCTCTCGAGGATGCAGTATTTACAACTTTCAGAATACCGATTGGAGTCTTCCGCTACACAGTGATGCCGTTCGGCCTAAAGAACGTCGGAGCGACATATCAGCGTGCAATGATGAAGATTTTTTACGATCTCATTCACAATCAAGTAGAATGCTATGTGGATGATCTGGTCATCAAAAGTAAACGGAAAATAGACCTTTTGTACGATTTGAGGATTGTGTTTGAACGGTTACGATGATATGAACTTAAAATGAATCCCTTAAAGTGCGCTTTCGGCGTCACCTCCGGGAATTTCTAGGATTCGTTGTCCGTCATCGAGGAATCGAGATCGACCTGGATAAGATTAAAGCTATCTTGGAAATGCCTCCCTCTAAAACCTTGAAGCAGCTACGTTCCTTCCAGGGGAAGTTGGCATATCTGAGACGCTTTATTTCTAATCTCTCAGGTAGGTGTCAACCTTTCTCGGCATTAATTAAAAAGGATGCCAAATTTATTTGGGAAGAGAAATACCAGCGGGCCTTTGAGGATGTTAAACAATATTTAATGACACCTCCTGTTTTGACAGCCCCTATCCCAGGAAAACCGTTGATACTTTATACTGCGGCTTTGGATGACTCTCTTGGAGCCCTCTTAGCCCAAGTCAATGAGGAGGAAAAAGAAAATGCTCTCTACTACTTGAGTCGTTGTCTAATACCGACGGAGGTAAGATATCCCCCTATTGAGAAGCATTGTCTGACACTAATTTTTGCCATTTAAGAGCTTAGACATTATATTCTTTCTCATAAGATCACCCTAATTTCGAAAGTTAATCCATTACAATATTTGATGACCCGAGCAACACTCTCCGGACGTTTAGCGAGATGGTCAATGATCTTATTGCAATTTGATATAACTTTTGTACCCCTCCGTGCTATCAAGGGACAGATTTTAGCAGACTTTCTCGCTGCACACCCACTACTAGTTGGGTCCTCTCTCAACGATGAGTTACTAGACGAGCAGATACTACAAATGGAATTTTCCAGTGCGCAGCGCTGGGAAATGTACTTCGATGGTGCTTCATCAGCCAGGAAAGACAAGGGATCAGACACAGTTATACCAGGCAAGGCAGGGATCAATTTAATCTTTATTATGCCAGATAAGGGTATGTTGAGGTTTTCGTACCACCTGACGGAGCCATGTACCAACAATGAAGCAGAATATGAAGCCTTAATCACCGGATTGGAATTGGCAATTTCGATGGATATAACGAACACTGCCATTTATGGTGACTCTCAACTTGTCATCCAGCAAGTTGCCGGACAATACAGAATTCTAAAACCAAGATTAGCATAATACCATTTGTACACGGTGAAGCTCCTGGAGTAGATTCTTGAGGTGACTTTCTACCGGATTCCTCGAAGAGATAATGCTCATGCCGACGCTTTAGCAAAACTCGCTAAGGAAATGGCGTGTCCCCCGAAAGATTCCATCAAAGTCACGGTGCAAGGAAGACGAGTCTTGTCTCAAAGCGACTTCAAAACTCTACACAAACTTAGAAAAGAAGAAACTGTGAATACAGTTGCAGACATCAACAAAGATTGACGCAAGCCATTAATAGAATATTTGCATACTGGAAAGCTACCAGAAGACAAGTCTGAGGCACACCACATCACAAGAAGGGCCATGTCTTACGCCCTGGTGGGAAATGTTCTCTACAGTAGAGGACAAGTTTAAGGCGCACCACATCACAAGAAGGGCCAT
This sequence comes from Phalaenopsis hybrid cultivar, assembly GCA_002079205.1. Classification (NCBI taxonomy): domain Eukaryota; kingdom Viridiplantae; phylum Streptophyta; class Magnoliopsida; order Asparagales; family Orchidaceae; genus Phalaenopsis; species Phalaenopsis hybrid cultivar. Next base: position 314,182 of record JXCR01149141.1, read on the forward strand.
GTCTTACGCCCTGGTGGGAAATATTCTCTACAGAAGATCGTTCGGACCAAATATGGCTATGGTGTTTGAGCAGAGCCGAGGCACAGAATATTGTCAAAGAAGAACATGCCGGATTATGTGGCGCTCACCAGTCGGGACCAAAAATAAAAATGAAGATTAAAAGACTCAAATATTATTGGCCAGCAATGATTTCTGATTGCATGGATACTGCCAGAAGATGTCACCAGTGCCAGGTGCATGGGGTGGTCTTACACCAGCCTCCAAATGTGCTACACCCAACTGTTTCCTTGTGGTCATTTGAGTGTTGGGGCAAAGACATAATAGGTCCGATAGACCCTCCAGCTTCTAAAGGACACAGATTCATACTTTCCGCTACAGATTACTTCTCAAAATGGGCAGAGGCAGTACCGTTACATAAGATTACGACACAACACGTCCTTCAATTTTTCAAAAGCCAAATCGTCTACCGTTTCGGAGTACCGTAAAGAATAATCTCTGACAATGAGACAGCTTTCAAAAGCACAATTATCAATAATTTTGTCAGAAGACATGGGATAGATTGGAGATACTCTACAATTTACTATTCGAGAGCAAATGGTCTGGTTGAAGCTTTCAACAAGACACTGGTATAGATTTTGAAGAAAACACAGGATGAAAATAAAAGGGATTGGCATAACAAGCTGTTAGAAGCCCTGTGGGCCTACCGGACGATTTTCAGGGCTCCCACTCAGTGTACACCTTATATGCTCGTGTACAGGACCGAGGCTGCGCTACCGCTAGAGATCCAGACACCATCTCTCAGAGTCGTCGTTGCCAACCAACTTACAACAGAAGAAAACACAAAACTCATGCTTGAAGAACTGGAGAGTCTCGAGGGAAAATGATTGGAAGCACAACAACATTTGGAGCTCTACCAGGCAAAGATGATACAAGCCCATGACAAATTGGTCCGCCCAAGGACATTCAAAATTGGTGACCTCGTACTCGTGCTCAAAAGACCTATTTTTGCTTGCCGAAAAATAGGTGAAAAATTCGAGCCAACTTGAGAGAGACCATTTGTCGTTGAGAAGGCCTACACAGGAGGAGCCTACCAGTTAGTGGACTTCCGGGGTGAAAGACCCATGTTACCGATAAATGGACGATACCTGAAAACATATTACGTGGCCTGAGTCACCTGCCTTTGCTTGCCTTTTCTTGCTTTGAAACTTTGAAGCTTTGATTGTTTTAGGGTTATCTATGTGGCCATATGTCTATGACCGGGTCCAAATTTTCTAATTAGTCTCATATATAATGAAAATTTTTGAACTTTACACGTTCTCTTTTCTACTTTTGGATTTAAAAATTCCATTAAATTAAAACAAAACTCACACATAAAATGAGTAATCGTTTTCACCAAAACAAACTAAAATCTACTTTAATGGATATTCTATTTTGTTCTTGTTCATGCCAAACTTCGGCCCACTGACGTTTCTTTCTGTCGTCTGCAAAAAACATGTCAGGACAGAGGCTGATCTTTGCCTTCCAGGACGGATGGAACCTCGCACTGAATGAAGAGATGGCGCCACAAGGAGGTGTCATAGATTTTGACATGGATTTCAACCAGATTGATATGGACTATGACAGTCCTCTAATGGACATAGTCAGCAATGAAGAAAAGAAGGGACTACCCTCACTGTTGGGGTGACCACTCAAGACGACGTGTCACGTATGGGTAAAAACGTGATAGCAGAACAAGGTCCAATGGAGGGGCCCAGCCGACTGCCCTCCATGATAGCTACTCCAGCAAGGGGCTTAATAGCTGCCCACATTGAGCAACTACCAAATACTCCACTCCGCAGAACACAACACAGAAATGCGAGCCGAAAGAAACAGAGAGCCTTTTTGCGACAAGAGCGCAAGCGCCAAAGAAACGTAAGCAGTTTTCATACCCCCATTTCTGAGGGATATATCTACGATCCAGATCTGAAAGAGACTTCTGTCAGTCTGCCCACTACAGATGAAGAATCAGGATTTCTGATAGGATCAGATGTACCCCCGGTCCCAGATATCTTGTGCAGAGGTTGCCCAACATGCAATGTCGAGATACCGGCCAGTACATCAGTCACGGGCGCATTTGAAGAATGCCCAGACTACAATGTTTTACATCTACAGCGTTTTAGTACCTTAGAAGAATACACGTCAAGCACCAACGAGTCTCAGACTCCAGATTTTGTG
>JXCR01149141.1:317913-406495 GCA_002079205.1 Phalaenopsis hybrid cultivar
AACCATGCAATGGTTCAGAGTTCCAATGAGCAAAGAACGAAACGACAAATTTTCAACAATAAATAAAACACAAATAAAAGATAATTGTAATGAGTAAATAACAAAACAAATTTCTTATCAACCAATTGAAATTAAAACTTTAAAAACACATTTTTGAAAAATCAATTGTGATAAAAGCAACAAGAAAATAAAACAAACTTGTTGGTTGGATACTTCCATTTTCGGAATTTCCTACTCTTTGTGCGCGCAGCACAACCATCGTTATCTACACTAACTCTCTACACATCCTCACAGAATTTCACATTCTGCACAAAACTCCACGAAGCTCTACAAATCTTCTTCAAAATCAACATTTCCACATGACACACTACCGCAAATTTAACATCACAAGCTCTTGGTAAATTTCATATCACATCTTCAAATCAGTATCTAAATCCTAATTCTCATATCTTTGAATTGATACCTACATTTCAATTCTCACATCTTTGAATGTACCTAAATCCTGATTCTCATATCTTTGAATTGATACTTACATTTCAATTCTCACATCTTTGAATTGATACTTACGATTCTCACATCTTTCAATTGATACTTACATTTCAATTCTCACATCTTTGAATTGATACCTACACTACATTTCAATTCTCACCATCTTCGAATTGATACCTACATTTCAATTCTCACATCTTCGAATTGATACCTACATTTCAATTATTATATCTTTGAATTGATACCTACATTTCAATTCTATCTTCTTTGAATTGATATTTACATTTCAATTATCACATTTCAAGATCGATACTTAAATATTGACTCTCTCCTTAAAACTGATACCTAAATTTCACATTTCTGAATCAGTCTTAAATTTCTGATTCTTTACATTTGAGGTCGGTCCTTACATTCTGACACTGTCTTTTGAGAATTGACCTACTTTTCAATTCTCATTTCTGAATCAGTCCTAAACTTCTGATTCTTTACATTTGAGGTCGGTCCTTACATTTTGATGCCTTCTTTTGAGAATTGTCCTACTTTTCGATTCTCATTTCTGAATCAGTCCTAAATTTCTGATTCTTTACATTTGAGGTCGGTCCTTTCATTCCGACACTGTCTTTTGAGAATTGACCTACTTTTAAATTCTCATTTATGAATCAGTCCTAAATTTCTGATTCTTTACATTTGAGGTCGGACCTTACATTCTGACACCTTCTTTTGAGAAATGACTTACTTTTCAATTCTCATTTCTGAATCAGTCCTAAATTTCTGATTCTTCACATTTAAGGTCGGTCCTTACATTCTGATACTGTCTTTTGAGAATTGACCTACTTTTCAATTCTCATTTCTGAATCAGTCCTAACTTTCTGATTCTTTACATTTGAGGCCGGTCCTTACATTCCGACGCATTCTTTTGAGAATTGACCTACATTTCAATTCTCATTTCTGAATCAGTCCTAATTTCTGATTCTTTACATTTGAGGTCGGACCTTACATTCCGACACTGTCTTTTAAGAATTTACCTATTTTAAATTCTCATTTCCGAATCAGTCCTAATTTTTTTATTCTTTACATTTGAGGTCGGACCTTACATTCCGACAACTTCTTTTGAGAATTGACCTACATTTCAATTCTCATTTCTGGATCAGTCATAAATTTCTGATTCTTTACATTTGAGGTTGGACCTTACATTCCGACACCTTCTTTTGAGAATTGACCTACTTTTCAATTCCTAAATTTCTGATTCTTTACATTTAAGGTCGGTCCTTACATTCTGACATTGTCTTTTGAGAGTTGACCTACTTTTCAATTCTCATTTCTGAATCAGTCCTAAATTTCTTATTCTTTACATTTGAGGTCAGACCTTACATTCCGACACCTTCTTTTGAGAATTGACCTACTTTTCAATTCTTATTTCTGAATCAGTCCTAAATTTCTGATTCTTCACATTTAAGGTCGGTCCTTACATTCTGACACTGTCTTTTGAGAATTGACCTACTTTTCAATTCTCATTTCTGAATCAGTCCTAAATTTCTGATTCTCTACATTTAAGGTCAGACCTTACATTTCGACACCTTCTTTTGAGAATTGACCTACATTTCAATTCTCATTTCTGAATCAAATTTCTGATTCTCTACATTTGAGGTCGGACCTTACATTCCGACACTCTCTTTTGGGAATTGACCTACATTTCAATTCTCATTTCTGAATTAATCCTACATTTCGGACTCATTACATTCGAGGTCGGTCCTTACACTCTGACTCTCCCTCTTTTTGAGTCGATATTTAAATCTCAATTCCTGCCTCGAGGTCAACACTTACATTTTGACTCCCATCCTTTGGAAATCTTTGAAATTTTCATAACTCGAAATACACTCTCCGATTTCCAGCGAGAGTCCCTACTTCTCGGATTGATTAAGCATACACCTACTAATTCCCAGCAGAAACAAATCACACACACAACTCTACACATACTTCCGAGGTCTGCTGACTTAGGAGTTTGTATTGCTTTTTGTTGATCTCGTCGGTCAACGACAATACGCGCGGTGTGCTTTCCTAGCACACCACACCTATTGGGGTTCCAATTGTTGACCTCATTTTTGTTTGAGGTTTAGTTTTTCCTCTTTAGTAGCCTAGGGTCTAGCCATAGGACTTTTCCTATTGACTATTCCTAGAAAATTAGACATGGAACCCTCACCATTAGAAATTTCAAACTCTTCTCCACTCAACTTGAAGTTCCACATATTGCTCTCAACCTCTAAATACTTAGTAGGTAGGGTCATTGTGGGGGAAACTCAAGATGAGCCACCCTTAGGATTGTTGGACCTTAGGGTTGACCTTGGGTGTTGGTCTGGAGCTAAGGCACTCATCTATACTCATCTACACCCACATTCACTCACAACCCTGAACTCAATTTTCTAGCCTAGATCCCTTGATCTTTTGGGATACGCATGTAGATGGTCCCCTAAACCTACTAGCCCTAGGGTTATGGTTTAGCTAAGACCACTATGTAGAAAACCCAAAATGGGGTTTCCTTCATTTCATGGCTTATTGGTGATGATTGGTACCTCAACTCCACCAAAATACCCATCTTGGCCTTTTACCCCTAAAACACCCCCTAATTACCAAAATACCCTTCTTTGACCTAAAATTTCAAAAAATTCCAAAAATTCCCTGAAAATCCTAATAAATCCCAAATATTCCTAATTTTATTTCTCTTAACTACTACATGACCTGATTTGGCCAATTTGACCATCTTTTACCAAAATCCCCAAATTGCCCTTTAAAGACCCAAATTTCCCCAAATCCATCTCAAATGTCCATCAATTTGATCTTAATTGACCCCAATTCCAATCCTAACCTCAAATTCACATTTTATATGACCAAACTAAATCAAATACAAGCTCAATTGGTCCATGATTTGAGCCCAATTTTGATTTGGGTCNGCCTAAATAAACTTGCATGTTAATCATAACTATAACCCAAAAATAAAACTAAAATTAACCAAGATAAAATTCAGCGCCACAACATTCAAAATATAAAACAACTCAAAATTTAATCACAAACATCACACAAAACCACCCGCTACAACATTCAAAATTTGCAACTAAATTCGAAATATAAAACAACTTAAAATTTAATCACAAACATCACACAAAACCACAACTTCAACTAAATCAAGGCGTCTCTATCGGATGATCAGGAATTCCTCGGAGGAGGTAACCTACGGTTGCTAACGAGCTTCCCATGGTTTAAATGAAATTATGGAACTCANGCATGTTTCATGCTTGCATTTACCTACATAAACTTGCATATTAACCATAACCAAAAACCAAAATAAAAAATCAACCAAAATAAAATTCACCACCACAACATTCAAAATATAAAACAACTCAAAATTTAATCACAAACATCAATAAAACTACAATTGCAACTAAATTCGAAATATAAAACAACTTAAAATTTAATCACAAACATCACACAAAACCACAACTTCAACTAAATTTAAATATAAAACAGCTCAAAATTTAATCACAAACATCACACAAAACTACAATTGCAACTAAATTAAGACGTCTCTATCTGATGATCGAGAATCCCTCAGAGGAGGTAACCTACGGTTGCTAACGAGGCTTCCCACAGTCTATCTCTATTGGATGATCGGGAATCCCTCGGAGGAGGTAACCTACGGTCACAACTTCAACTAAATTAAGATGTCTCTATCGGATAGAATCCCTTAGAGGAGGTAACCTACAGTTGCTAACAAGGCTTCCCACGGTTTAAATTAAATTATGGAACTCAGGGAAACCTACGGTTGCTAACGAGGCTTCCCACGGTTTAAATGAAATTATGGAGCTGATTAAGTTGGGTTTAGTAAGTTCATTTGGACTGAGTGAATCCCACAACTTCAACTAAATTAAGATGTCTCTATCGGATGATCGGGAATCCCTCGGAGGAGGTAGAGGCTTCTTATGGTTTAAATGAAATTATGGATCTCATTAAGTTGGTTTGATAAGTTCATTTGGACTAAGTGAATCTACTAAAAAATAGTGATGTCGGAACGAGGGAACCGTAGGATCCTAACCGGTGTCGCTCTAATCAACTTTAATATGCCCTCATAAATTTTAAATAACTTCAACCATAAGGCCACCTGATTTGATATTATAACTTGACACAATAGATAACTTAAACTCGTCGTAGCAGGAGCTTAGAGCTACCTTGGTGGGCAGCATGACCATCTTCAACAACAAAACCTGTCTCCCCCAGTTAAACTAATCTTCCTTCCTTAGACCTAAACAACAAAGCCATAGGACCTGGAGGTTGCTTACTTATGCAATGTAAATCCTCACCTTATCTTTAGGCCTTTGCATAGCCCTGCTATACAATATTAGCCCTAACTCATCTTAGGATTCCGAGGTTGTCGTTTGTCACGACCTAAATCCTCACATCTTCCAGGCTATTTGTGTGATCATTTCACANAGGCTATTTGTGTGATCATTTCACACAAATGTAAGCCTTAACTAATAAAATTGGCAGGATGAAACACCTAAATATTTCTCCTCAAAACTGAAGCCTAACATTAGGATAGCTTGGGAAGTCACCGAGGTTCTCCTCTGGATCCATGACATCCCCTAGTCCTTCTTCCTTTGGATTCTACAATAAAAAAAATGTTCCAAATTTGAACCAATCCCCTTTCACACTTCTATGTCCGATTTTGTTGAAGGGTCCTACCCTTTGAAATTCCTTGAAGATAATTTTTCTTCATTTCTATCGAGAGTTTTCTTAGGTGACTTTAGTCATTTAAGATGTAATTAACTATAGGGGCTTGCCCTTATAGGAANGCCTCCACACTACACCAAACTTCAATTGCTTGTGCCCACACCTTCACAAGAGTGAAAGAAGCCAAAGCGCCATCAAATTCCCCTTCCATAGAGCCTCTACCATAGCTTTAGACCAACACCTGAAATCGAGCTTGGTCGAATTCATACCTAGGCCTTATACCAAGACTAGAAACTCAATCCCTAGCCTCCTTGGACCCCAAAGAACATGCCAAGCACCTCTGATCAAAGCCTCCCTTCTCAGAGCAAAGGTATAAAACTCCTCCTCCTCCCGAGCTATTCTGATTCTCCATTTACTTAAGCTTAATTTCATGGTACCTTAGCCATATGGATGTGTTCATCTCACTTAGATGAGTCCATAGGATAAAACAGGAAGTAATTTGGTTGAGTCTAAGACGAGATCTTAAGGTTTTAGTCAGGACGGGCACGTGATCATTCTATCGGGGACGATGACGGGGAGCCGTTTGATCAAACGTGTATTAAATGGACTTGGGAGATCAAACTGGACAGCGCTTCGGAACATAAACAGCGGGCCGAGTCAGCAGCTACATGGATGGCGGCGTCCAACTAGAGCGCACCACGCATGCCTTCGGAGCTGTTGTAGGTTGAGGTGGCATGCGCTGTTTAAATAGATAAATAAGACTTTTTCCTATTTATTTAAATACCCCTAACTTAGAAAATCCATAACTTTGTGTAGAAAAAAGCGCTGTTTAAATAGATAAATAGTGCTTTTTCCTATTTATTTAAATACCCTTAACTTAGAAAATCCATAACTTTGTGTAGAAAAATCACAAAAACTTTTTATATTTATTTAAATACCCTTAACTTAGAAAATTCATAACTTTGTGTAGAAAAATCACAAAAATAAATAAAAATACCCTTGAAAATACATAACTTTGTGTAGAAAAATCACAAAAATAAAATAAAAATACCCTCTTGCTCAGCTTCTATTTATTTAAATACCCCCAAACTTATAAAATCCATAAATTTGTGTAGAAAAATCACAAAAATAAAATAAAAATACCCTCTTGCTCAGTAAATAGAGGAGAATAATATAAAATAATTTTCAAGTCCATTTGATGCAAAAAATATTTTTAACTGATTAAATACTATTTGGAACTATTTGATTCTCCATGCATATTGACACATCGCCTTGGCTTGAAATTTTGACATATTGTAGCCTCTGTAAGGGGGAACATTCTCTGATTTTTCCAAAGTCAGATGAGGTTCCTATATAGAGACCCATACTTTTCAAGTTTTTTCACATTATTTCCTTAAAATAATCATGGAAATTATCATATTGATTGTAAAGTCCTATGAAAATTTTGGAAGGTCCACCATGACTAGAGAAACCTTTGGAAATAATTTCATGTGTCAGATCATTTAAAATTTCCTTAGGTTTTACAAACACTAAATCACTAAAATAATTAATTTTGAAAATGATAAACATTTAAATGACATGATTTTTTATCTCCACTTTGATTTATGATTTAGAGAACTCATCATAAACGCTTCAAAATATTTTGAGTTCATTTAATAAATTAAATTGATTTTTAAAAAATTAAAATATAACTCAAAAAAATTATGAAACTTAGTTTTTTTAGTTCTCTGTGATCAGGGGTATTTTCTAAAAATAAAATGATATTTAAGATAAAAATTTAATTTTTAGCTTATTCTAAATATTTAAATAATTAAAAATTCATAAAAATCACAAAAATAATAAAACTCATAGAAATGTTCTAAATTGCTTCCTAATTACTTTGGAACAATTAGAATATTTTTCCTGATTTTCTAAATAAATAATTTGAATTTTAAAGCTTAAAAATAATTTTTAAAGTCTAAAAAATGAGTTTACACTAAAATAATTCAAATAAATCAAAAAAAAATTAGAAAAATATAAAATTTGCTTCTCTGAGTTCTCTGACCTTAAAAAGATTTTTTAAAAATACAAAACTTTATTTTTACCACCTAAAATATTTTATTTTTGTTAAATAACCCATAGTTTAAAATAATTCCCGTAAATCACAGAGAATTCAAAAAATCATGAAATTCGATCTAAAGGCTTCTCTAGTCTAATTCTACCTCCTGTAAAAATTTCAAGGGATTATAATTTACCTTGGTCAAGTTAGGAATTTTCTTCCAAAAATCCTATTTCTGCATTAAAATAATTATATCTATTAAATTAAAATTTGAAAAATCACATTTTCTCCTCTAATGTCTCAATGGACACATGAATGAGGTATTAAAAAAATTTCAAAGTAATTTGACTTTAATTTGACAAATTATGAAGTGTTAAAACCTTAGGGGCAAATGTGTAATTTTGGAAATTTGCCTTTATTAACATTTAGGCTTAATTCAAGGAGGGGAATGGGTAACCTCTAATATTAATCAATTCACATGATGTTTGAAACACAAAGGGGTTAATTGGTAGAAACCAATTGCACTTTCTTAATTAAGATTAATAATTGTAAATTATTAAAATTTGGAAGTTTATTAAAATTAAATGATCCTAGACTTAGGGGTATGACCTTTGAAGTCAATAACTAATCAGTTTAATACCCCTATGTTGATTGTCAAATAAAATTCAAATCATGAATCATGCTTACTCAAAACTTAACCCTCTAATTAAGACACTCACCTAGGTCTTAAGGGCTTAGTGGTGACTTAGGCTAAATCAAGATTGACTAAAAGAGGATTAGAGAAATAAGCATAATTATATCAAACATCCTTGAAACACCACTAAGCCCAATTAGGATTAAAATTTGGCTAAGTGTTCAAATTACACTAACTTGCCACTTCATGGGTCTTCACTCACATAATTCTTAAATTGAATGACAAATGATAATTACCCTTTTCTTAGGGATAATTGAGACATCAATGTTATTCACAGGATGAACCATTAAGCAACATAATGAGTTTAAATGGACTCAAGGCTTTTCACTGGTTGGTGAGAGAGAAGCATGGACCTGCTTCCCCCTCTTAGCTTGTTGGATACCTTAGAGGCCTATTAAACTTGATATTTTTCGCTTAATGGAATCACCCTTAATTAAACTTTTAAGGACTTACCAAAATACAACATAGAGTTAGGAAAACCCCTCAGAACTGTATTTTTNTCCATCCTTAATTAAACTTTTAAGGACTCACCAAAATACAACATAGAGTTAGGAAAACCCCTCAGAACTGTATTTTTCCTGCTCTTCATAAATGCCCTCACATGCATTTTCAATTTTCAGGTGGTGGAACGAGAAGACTCGCCAGGTACGCTTTTACAGTTTATAGTATTGTCTTTCTTCTGCCTTTTTCCTTGCATGTTTCATGCTTGCATTTANTTTCTTCTTCCTTTTCCTTACATGTTTCATGCTTGCATTTACCTACATAAACTTGCATGTTTGTTAACTATAACCAAAACCAAAATTTAAAAATCAACCTAGATAAAATTCACCGCCACAACATTCAAAATATAAAACAACTCAAAATTTAATCATAAACATCACACAAAAACCACAACTTCAACTAAATTAAGATGTCTCTAGTGGATGATCGGAAATCCCTCTGAGGAGGTAACATACGGTTGCTAACGAGGCTTCCCACTATTTAAATGAAATTATGGAACTCATTAAGTTGGGTTTGATAAGTTCATTTGGACTAAGTGAATCTAATAAAAAATAGTGATGTCGGAACAAGGGAATCATAGGATCTTAACCGGTGTCGCTCTAATCAACTTTAATATGCCCTCATAAAATTTAAAGAACTAGATCCTAACCGGTGTCACTCTAATCAACTTTAATATGCCCTCATAAAATTTAAAGAACTTCACCAAACCGGTGTCGCTCTAATCAACTTTAATATGCCCTCATAAAATTTAAAGAACTTCAAACATACTAATTGGTGTCGCTCTAATCAACTTTAATATGCCCTCATAAAATTTAAAGAACTTCAACCATAGGGACTGGTGTCACTCTAATCAACTTTAATATGCCCTCATAAAATTTAAAGAACTTCAACCATAGGGCCCACTGTTGCTCTAATCAACTTTAATATGCCCTCTATAAAATTTAAAGAACTTCAACCATAGGGCCACCTGATTTAACACTATAACTTGACACACTAGATAACTCAAACTAGTCGCGGAAGGAGCTTGGAGCTAGCTTGGTGGGCAGCACGACCATCTTCAACAACAAAACCTATCTTCCCCAGCTAAACCAATCTTCCTTCCTTATACCTAAACAACAAAGCCATAGGACCTCGAGGTTGCTTGCTTACGTAACGTAAATCCTCACCTTATCTTTAGGCCTTTGCATAGCCCTGCTATACAATATNAGGGATAGATATAGGATTTGAGATACAATGCTCTTTCATTTTAATCTATGAAAAATATGGGGTTAGTTTGATTTCATACTTCAACGTCCTTCTGAAGCGGGCGACGAGATTTCAATTCCGGTGACCGACAGCTTCTTACGGGCAACCCCACAAACCAACCCGAAATAACGCTAACAGAAACTTTACTATTAAATAAGTTAAAACTCAAATATAATTTAGAAAATGTATTTAAGCCTTCTTCCTTAAGTTGAATCAAGTAAAGCCAATTTTTAATTGGGCATCTCCTCAAGATTCTCCTCATATTATCTTTTTCTTTCTTTCTTTTTTTTTCAGTATCATTTTTAATCCTTTTTGTTTTCTTTTCTTTTCTTCATTTTTTTTCTTTGTGAGTATTATTATATCTGGATAGTTGTTAATGATTTTGAACTTCACTATCCTCTTCTTAAAGTCAAAAACTTTTCACATTTCTTCGCTTAACAAAATTATATTATCTTAAAGATTTCATAAAGTTCAATTCATTTCTTCTTACTTGAATCTTTAAGATTTTTAATACTTCAAAAATATAAATTTCTTTACTTAAAATAGGAAAACATAGTCTTATTCTCATATACCAAATATCTTACTCTCTAAAATTAACCTTCATTATTAAAAATTTGTACTTAAGTTTGCTGTATATTTTGAAACATAAATATAATTATCTAAAATTTACATCTAATACCAAATTTCATGTTAAATTTAAAAGTTTTGTAAATATAGCTAAGTGAGGACAAATAAAATTATGTTTCTTTCTTTAAAAAGGAATTTTTCTCCCCCCTCCCCCCCCCCCCCAAACTTAAATTTTAAAAAGATTTTACATGAAGAACTTTAAAAATGAAGGGTGAAAGAAAGCATTAAATACATAAAAAAAATCATACCTGTTGGAGNGAAAACATTAAATACGTAAAGAAAAGACTTACCTGTTGAAGGTTTTGATTTTTTAAACTTAACTCTGAAATATTGCAGGTGCTCATATGAAAAACTATAAGACTTAAAATATTAAATTGCACATAATATATATAAAATATGCTGAGAAAGAGTTAATTACAGTACGTTCAACAAATTACTAAAAAACAAGAGAACTAAACTGAATTTCAAATAACAAACAGTTTTACAATTCTACAGTTCATAACACAACAAAACAGTGTCTGACAATCTAACAACAAACAGTCTCAATAACAAAATAAAAACAATTACTAAAATAACAAAGTACAGTCAAAGATAAACTAAAAGAAAGATCAAAATACAAATAAAAAATCTTCATCTTCTTCCTCTTCTTTGACATTCAAATGTGTTGCTGATATGGAGTAAACAAAGGGTGAGTAGGAAACTTAACTGAGTGATCGCCCGCACCATCATAAGAAACATCATATTCAAACTATTGCGAAATCAAATTATCAGTGTTAGCATTTTTGCCTCCATATTCTATGATCCATTTTCAAGATATCTCCTTGTTGAATCATCATCTGGTCTAATAGTTCTCGAACAGTAGGGTCACTAGAAGTTGGAGTCCTCAAAGTAGAAGGAATATCTTTGGTCTTACTTCCATACCTCCAATCAACATGAGATTCATAAGTCTTTATGTTAGGAGGCCCAATAGGTTTTTGACGCTCAATCCTCTCTTCCCCAGGTCAAAAATCAATTCCTGCCTGTTCGCAGAGTGTGAAGAACAGGGCAAGGTGTGCTAATCCACCAGTGGTCTCTCCTAAAGTAATAAATCTAGTGTTCATATAAAAAAATAAAGCCTACATTTACCCTCATCACTTGCTGGATACGATAGTTCAAGATGGCTCTATCCTTGGTCACCTCACTATGATGATTTGTCGGTATCCTTCTTCTAGAAATAAAGTAATGTCAGGCCATAAACACTACATTAAGCATAGAAAGAAAAATGCTTACCTTAACTCCATTTTTCACTTTCCAGGTTCCTCTTCTATCAGTAAGAAAAAAAATAATCTCATTTAAGGTAATTCAAGTTCCTCTTCCATCAGTAAGGATTTATCTCACATTGTCGAGGCTAATAAAATTTATTAATTTTACCTGGAGTAAACTCCAGCATTTTCCCACAAATAAAAACTAAATCATCAGAAGCCTCTATAAAATTGGCGTAGAACTCCATCAATACACCAATAATAGCCTCAACAAGAAAATAACATAAAATTTTCCACTGTCGAGCATTGATCAATCGCTCCAGTTCTCCACACAAATTTTTAAAACCACGATCCATAATTATTTTTTTGTTTTCAAGTAGACTATTAAATCGAGCACTAGCCCTGAAGCTGACAAATTTTTGCTCATCATAGTATACTTTAATTTTTCCATTGCTCGTCGTCGGGGCCATGGTAAATCATAGAAAAATTGATAAAAATCTGAATAAATTCCCAAAATTCCAAAAATCACAATGTAAAATGCTTTAAACTTAAATCAACTAAGTAAGAGTTCTTCACCAAATAACTTTCTCAAAATCACTTAAAAAATTCCAAAATTTTCTCGGCAATGTGAGATAAATCCTTGGTGAAAAACTAAAATTTTTAGTTTAAAGTGTAGCTCTTACATAGAGAAGATGAAATCTGAAGTTCCTTTGCCTTGAAATCGCCCCAAATCCGAGCAAATGCGAGCCCTAAGTGCAAAAAGCAGAGGTTGAAGGTGACTCAAAGGGTAAAAAAGATACAAATCATGAATTTTAAGGGGTTTAGGTTGTTCTCATGTCGAGGGTGTCGTCGGCGTCCATGCCAGCATCGTTCGAGTTGAGGGCCTAAAAATTCCATTTTTTTTTTCAATTTTCAATCTCTTTTCATTTTTCTCCGAAGTCTTTTTAGTATTTTTAAACACAAGTTTTTATCTACTAATAATTCACAAACAAAGTTTTTCACGAACAATCATTTTCATAAACAACAACAAACTAACTTTTATATATGAAAATACACTTTTTATAAATACATTTTTTCTAATCACACTTTTACACTCATATAGCAAAATAAATTATAAATTAGCATCAAAATCAAGCCACAACACTAAACACTAACATAAAACCATACCCTCAATCAAAGTTCATAACTCTAAAGCAAAGCAAACTAAATAAAATTCACACAATTACATTAAATACATAAATATTTTAAACTAGTAGAAAGATTAAATTCTTCCATTTGCCTCATCTTCAGTGCTTTCTCCTCCTCTTATATCTCCCATAGACTGGTAATGAACGTATAAATTGTAGAAGGGTCAGTACGGGAATTGATCAGTTGAATTTTCTTCGATCCATCCTTTTCCTTGAACATCTGAACCAATCCTGCTTCAATTGTTTCAGTATGATCAAAATTCTCCTTCATCCTCTAATCTAGGTGATTGAAAAGGTACTTAAGATCTCCTATTGCATTTATACTCTGAAGTTCTCTTTCAATTTTCTTCAATTTCTTTTCCAAAGCAAGTGAACTTCCAATTGTGTGTGGCGTCAATGGAGTTGAAGCATGTGATGAATGATCCAAGATATTATCTAATTCTTCATTTTCATTCCCAACATAAATATCAACAATAGGAATCTTGGACTCCCAAGGTAATAAAACTTTTTCCCAACTTTCATATAGAACTTGAGATTGACTACAAAGTAGGAAATTTGTGGAAGGGTGTCAAAGTCCATAAATTGACCCATTCATAATAACACCCATAACAGATTTAAAAATGATAAATCCTACATCAATCGGTTTTCCATTTGAATGCACTAATTTAAAATAGAACTTTCTTTAGTGACTCAACTAATCTTCAAAGTGGGGAGTAATTTTGTAGAAATGAAGAAATGCCACTGCTTCGATAATAGATTATTTGATGAAGCAGAGAAACTAACATATCCCTCATCTCGCATTTCCAAAATATCACTTTCATCCATTAGAAAGTTATAAACATCTTGCATCAAATCTCTCGTTGGGATAAAATTTATATAATGACAGATTAGAACATTTTCTGTCATATATAACTCATTAATTTATGCTAGAGTAAAGGGTACAGCCTTACCTCATACGTAGACTACTCATTGGGTAATTCCATGTAAGTTGGGATATAATTCTTTCACCACTGGTACAATAGCTGCAGCAGTACTATAGCACAGAACTACCCATCGCCTTTGTACAATGATTTTATAATTCAGAGAATGTGGATTAATCAATCTATGATTGACAAAACCTCTTTCCTTGATCAATCTCTTTATTGTAATGACATTACTGTATAATCTCTGTGCATCGAAACTGCTAAACTTTCTTCTATTGAAAACTCAATATCTGAAAGTATTTTTGGAATTGGAAGCCATGAAATTCAAAAATAGCGAGTTTCTAGTCATCCAATGCAGTTTATAGGTCTTTAAAAACCCCTCCCGGCGGTTATTATGGAGAAAATTCCTGCCAAAGTGTGCCAAAATTCATCCTGAACTGTCAAACTGTTATCGACATCATCGGCTCTCCCAATGGCGCTGTCAGCGCCAGCGACCAAAATCGCGACTTTTGATTTTTTTGTTCAAACCGATTCCAAATTTTCCTCCAATACCATTATTTTTCTTAATTTATATTATATAAAATTTTGTAGGATTATTATGTCCCAATATATAAAACACTTATAAAAAAAAATAGTAATACAAAGTTATATATTTTTTAAATGGGTTGCTCCCATGAAGCGCTTGGTTTAACGTCGTCATCCTGACATATCATTTGATTAGTTGGGTTGAGTTAACATTAAAACTTTTTTAAATTTTGGTTTGTGCCCTTTGACCAAAGGAAAATATGTTGAGATTTTTATACCTATTTTATACTATTTTTGATGATATTACACTTTAAGGAAATATATTTTTGATGTTTTGTTGAAGGAATGATGAATTAGGGTCATTGGAGCAAAAAGATGCAAAAAGGAGTGAATTTTGGAGCGAAAAGGACGAAAATGTGATGATTTGAACTAGGGCAACGACGGTGCCATCGACCCCGACGATGGCGAGATTTTCCCAAAACTCCAGAATTAAATCATTAAGAAGGTCTGCCGACGGCGCCGTCGAGGCCGCCGATAGCGAGCTCGACGGTTATGCCCAATGAAGCTTTGGATAAGGCTCAATTTTGAAGGGATGCTTAGGCAACTCATGGGAAAGCTCATCCACAACTTTAAAATACTATTTTGGTCGAATATTAGAGAAGAAGGAAGGAGCCTAGAAGTCCTGAAGGTTAGAAAGGTTCCAATAGCGTGTAAAAATTGTGAGGAATTCTTCGAGAGATTGTAAGATTGGAGGAAAAGTGAGAGATTTCTTCCTTCTTGCTGTTTCAAAGAGGAATTCTTTGTGCTATAAGGAAATGAAGAGATTTAGACGAACTTTGAGGAGTTTTCTTGGGGAGAAATTAGAGATAACTTATTTACTTGTTGTAGTTTGTATGACTTTGATTTTATATATGAATTNTTATATTAATTATTAATTATTTATTTATTTGAACCAAAATGAACCGAACACGATCGAACTTCTTGTTTGTATTTGGTTCGTTTATAATTCGAACTAAAAAAACTTGTTCATGTTTGATTCACTTGTTTAACGAAGGAATAGAATGTGAATTACTTATCGAGTCGAACACGAGCTGTTCGAGAACGACGAGCTTTTTGACAGCTTGTTCACCACCATTTTGGATAACAAATTACCTCGACCTATAGCATGTTCCAGTACCTCATCTCCGTTTAAGGTTCATTGTAGATTAGGACATCCATCACTACTAATGCTAAAAAAATTATAACTTCAATTTCAACAATTATTATATCTAGATTATGAGTCATGTCAATTTGTTAAACTCCATTTATTTTCTGTTCCTAAAATTAATGGAGGTAGTTATTGTTTTGAGTTAAGTCATTCTGATGTATGAAGATCTTGTCCTATTTTATCTAATGGATTTTGATATTGTCACTTTTATTGATGATTTTTCTCGTTTAACTAGCTTTACTTCATGAAATCTTGCTAAAAGTTATTATCACAATTTGAATTCCTTTATGTTGAGGTTAAAGCTCAATTCAATATTTCGGTTAAGATTCTAGGAAGTGACCATCTGAAGAATTCTTTGCATCTTTTCAAACATACATGATAGAAAACAGGATGCTTCACTAGTTATTATTTGTTGATATTCCATCCCAAAATAGAGTAATTGAAAGGATAAATGGACTTCTTCTAGCTATTTTGTTTCAAACTAATGTTCCCAAATAATTTTGGGTTGTTGCAGCATGAATAAGATGCCTTCCACCGTTTTATAGAACCAAATACTCTACCAAATAATATTTCCAACCAACTCTCTCTTTCCCATTGATTCACGTATATTTGGGTGTATGTGTTTTGTTCATGAAACTTATCCCTAAGTAATTAAGATGTGTTTTTCTAGGATACTCCCATTTGTAAAAGAGTTTTGATATTTATCTTTTTCCTTAAATAGGTAAATCGGCTCTGTTGATATCACTTTTCATGAACAAATCTCATTCTTTGATAACTCTTTTGCATAAATTCTCATAAGATTCTGATGAGTTGTTAATGCATCACATTATCCGTTCAACTCCACTTCCATCACCAGTGTCTCAACTTAGACCACTTATCATCAATGCTTACCCAAGAAGACCTCATTGCCTTGATCCTATTATGGCACTGATATCTTCTTTTTCATTAAATCCTTCTAGTTTCCTTGATTTATGTGTTGTTCTTCTAAGTGGTAAACATAAACATGTCTATCACATTTTCTCTTATGTTAACTATGATCAGTTATCTTCTACTTCTTGCTCATTTATTGTGATATGTTGGATTCCCTTGATTCTGTTGAATTCCTAAGATCCATTCAACAATCATATTTCATTTTGGATGGCGGGCAACTAATTACCTTGACCCACAGCCTGTTACAACATCTTATCTTCGTTTGGATTCTAGTGCATCAATCACTACAAATGCTAAAAGAGTTATACCTTCAATTTCAACAGTTATCATCTTTAGATTGAGTAATGTAATTTTATTAAGCACTACAATTTATTTTTTGTTCCTAGAATTAATATAAGCTATTGTTTTGAGCTTGCTCATTTTGACGTATGGAGACATTGTCCTATGTTATCTAATCAATTTTTATATTGTCACTTTTATGGATTTTCTCGTAGACTTGGCTTTACTTTATGAAATCTCGTTTAAATTTATTATCATAATTTCAATTCTTTTATGTTAAAGTTAAAACTCAATTTAATGTTTTAGTTAAGATTCTGAGAAGTAACGACGTCGAAGAATATTCTTTGCATCCTTTCAGTCATACATGACACAAAACGGGAAACTGCACCGGTCATCCTGTGTTGATATTCCATCCCCAAATGGAGTAGTTGAATGAAAAAATAGACATCTTCTTGAGATAGCTAAAGCTATTTTTTTTCAAACTAACGTACCCAAGCAATACTGGGTTGTTGCATCATGTTTTTTTTTATCAATAGCCTTCTACCATTTTATAGAGCCAAATACCTTACCAAATTTTATTTCCAACCAACTCTCTCTTTCCCATTGAATCACATATATTTGGGTGTGTGTGTTTTGTTTGTGACACTTGTCCACAAGTTTCTAAACAGGACCCTAAGTCATTAAGTTGTGCTATTATAGAATACTCTTGTTTGTAAAAAGGGTATTGATATTTCTCTTTTCCCCTAAATAGGTACATGATCTCTATTGATATCACTTTTCTTAAACAAATCACATTCTTTGGCAACTCATTGTTGCTTAAATTCTCATAAGATTCTGATGAGTTGTTAATGTATTACATCATTCGTTCAATTTCACTTCCACCACCATTGCCTCAACATAGACCACTTATCATTAATGCTTATCCAAGAAGACTCGCTCCCTTGATCCTAGTCTGGCACTAATATCCTCTTTATCATTGAATCCTTCTCCTATGGCCTTGATTTATTTGTTGCTCTTCTAAGAGGTAAACATAAATGTGTCTATCCCATTTTCTCTTGTGTTAAATATGATTAGTTATCTTCTACTTTATGCTCTTTTATTGCTTTCCTTGATTCTATTGAAGTCCCAGGTTTAATTTAACAACCCTATTCAATTCTGGATGGCGGGCAACAATGCTTGATGAAATGAATGTCTTAGTTGAAAATGGAATTTAGGAACACAAGAAGATTGGATTGTTGGTTGTAAATGCTCTTTGCAGTTAAGTTTATTCTACCGGATTTGTAGCTTTTCTCAAAGCTCGATCGGTTGCTAGGATTGACTACTTTGATACGTTCTCTCCAGTAGCCAAGTTGACTTCGATTCATCTTTTTCTGTCCTTGGCTGTAATGAATAATTGGTTGTTGCACCAGCTTGATGTGAAGAATGTTTTTTTTTTTTTTGCATGGTGATTTTTTAGAAGAGATATAAATGGAGCAACCTCCAGGATTTATTGCTCAAGGGGAGTCTAGGAAAGTATTTCGTCTTCGGAAGTCACTATATGGATTGAAACAAAGCATTTGGGCATGGTTTGGAAGATTAAGCCAAGCAGTAGAAAAGTTTGGGACGTTGAAGAGTAAAAGTGATCATACTGTATTCTATAAGTAATCTACTTCTGGGATCTTTTTTTTAATGTATACGTTGATTACATTATTATTATTGGAAGCGATGTGTAAGGAATCTTATTATTGAAAGCATTTCTTCAAAATCTGTTCAACACTAAGGATTTGGTTTCCTTGAAGTGCTTGGGAATTGAGGTTACAAAGAGCAAGAAGAGTGCATTTCTATCTCATCGAAAGTATGTTTTGGATTTGTTAGCAAAAATGGGGAATTAGATGTCAAATCATGCAGTACTCAAATGCTTCTTAATTAACAATTTATCAAAAGTGGAGAGATTTTTAATGGTCCTGAATAATATAGGAAGTTAGTGGAAAAATTAAACTATATCACAGTGACTCGCACTGACATTGAATATTCGGTTAGCACTATAAGTCAGTTCATGTTTTCCCCAAACTATCTCACAATGACCTCAAAAAAGCTTCTAGAAAAGGGATTCTATATCAAAATTATGGGCAGAAATATTGAATGTTTCTCTGATGCAGTTTGGGCAAGTTCCAAAATTGATTGAAGATCCATTATTTTTTTTTGTTGGTGGTAATTTGGGTTCTTGGAAGAGTAAGAAACAAATTATACTGGCACGATCAAGTGCAAAATCTGAGTATCAAACAATGACACAAGCATCGAGTGTATTGATGCCTGACAGTTCCAACCAGGACTATCTAAGAAGCTTGTTCGATTTGTTCATTAAGCAAACAAGCCGATTGCAAATAAATTTTTTGAGCTTGATATATAAATAAGTTGAACACACATAAATGTTTGTTCATAGGTGCTCAACTAGATTTGACTCGAATTAATTAAATTATAAATAAAAAATATTAATATTATATTTATATATTAAATTTTTATATTGTATTTTAAAAATTTTAAATTTTATTAGTTTTTAAATAATGTGAACTAAGATTGCAAACGAAAAATAATTTTTTGCGTTGAATGTGTAAATTCATAAGAATTGAGTGGTATGTGTGTAAAAGCCCCAAAATAATATCATAAATATGTATGCTCCAACTTGAGGGGAGAGTTATGAAAAACATTAAATCTAATGCTTATATATTTGGTAACATAATTTGAGGAGATCTAAGTGGATTATTTTTCCATGTTGGAGATATTTCTAACCTATAGTGCTAGGAGTGTCTATAAATATGTATCATATGATTTCGATTGTGCAAAAAAGAAAGGATGTCTTCCCGTGACAAACGTCATATATGAAGTTTCCTCCATTATTGTTTGTTGCGTTTACTCGTTATTCCCCTTGAAGAATGTGAGCATTTTTACGCGGCTCTGGCATTGGATGCTCAAGCATGAAACACTTTTTTTCTTTTGAATATTTCTCGTTTTCTTGTTTACATTGCTCATGTCTTCCATATATTTTGTGGTGCCAATTAGGGCTTTTCACGCTTTAGAGCAACATAGAACGGACAAACGAACATCCAATTCCAATGGGAGTTCGTCAATCTGCTGTGTTTTCACTTCGTAATTTTAGAAATAGAAGACTTCCAATTGTTGTTCTTCACTTTTAATATACCACGGGGGTTAGTATCTAGGTTTGTTATGCCATCTTCTTCAATCACTTTTTCCTCAAATCTTTAAAGTTTATCCTTTCAGACTTCGAGGAATTGCTATTCCCCCACACAGTTCTACAAGTTCATTCCCTGAATCCTTGGAACGGTAGCATCTAATGTTACCAAGTTGATTGTGGGTCGTAACACAGCTATACTGGCTACTACTACCACGTTTTTATTTCACAAAATTTTATGGTCAATTTATAACGTAACATCTATATTTTTCTATTAATGAATGCTGTCACTTGTACTATCAGAGGTTTGAGTGGATTAGAAAAGTTTCAGGTTATTGACTTCCACCAGACGGTAGAAGTGAATGGAATTCGTTTTTGGTGCTACACAGCTGGTCATGTCCTTGGAGCTGCCATGTTCATGGTGGACATTGCTGGCGTCAGAGTTCTTTATACTGGTGACTATTCTCGTGAAGAAGACCGCCATCTCCGTGCTGCTGAAATCCCACAATTCTCTCCTGATATATGCATCATAGAATCCACCTATGGCGTGCAGCTCCACCAGCCCCGTGTTATTCGAGAGAAACGCTTCACAGATGTGATCCATTCAACTATCTCTCAGGGAGGACGAGTGCTTATTCCGGCATTTGCCCTTGGGAGAGCCCAGGAGCTCCTCCTCATCTTGGATGAATACTGGTCCAACCATCCTGAACTTCACAACATCCCCATCTATTATGCCTCCCCGCTTGCTAAGAGATGCATGGCTGTTTACCAGACGTACATCAATGCAATGAATGAGAGGATACGGAACCAATTTGCAAACTCAAATCCCTTTGATTTCAAGCACATCTCTCCTTTGAAAAGCATAGAAAACTTTGATGATGTCGGTCCGTCAGTGGTGATGGCGAGCCCAGGTGGTCTCCAAAGTGGTCTCTCTAGACAGCTTTTTGACAGGTGGTGTACAGATAAGAAAAATGCTTGTGTCCTGCCAGGTTATGTTGTGGAAGGGACACTGGCAAAGATCATAATTAATGAACCAAAAGAGGTGACCTTAATTAATGGCCTCACTGCTCCTCTAAATATGCAGGTATATTACATCTCCTTCTCAGCTCATGCAGATTTCGCGCAGACAAGTACCTTCTTGAAGGAACTTATGCCTCCCAACATAATTCTTGTCCATGGAGAAGCCAATGAGATGGCCAGGCTGAAGCAGAAGCTCATCACTCAATTTGCTGATCAAAATACAAAGATAATCTCCCCAAAGAATTGCCAGTCCGTTGAGATGTACTTCAACTCTGAGAAAATGGCCAAGGCAATAGGAAGGCTGGCTGAAAGGACGCCAGAAGTTGGCAGTACTGTCAACGGNCTACTACCACGTTTTTATTTCACAAAATTTTATGGTCATTTATAACGTAACATCTATATTTTTCTATTAATGAATGCTGTCACTTGTACTATCAGAGGTCTGAGTGGATTAGAAAAGTTTCAGGTTATTGACTTCCACCAGACGGTAGAAGTGAATGGAATTCGTTTTTGGTNGGTTCCTTGAGCACTTTGGTTGTTAGTGAAGGAACTGCGAGTCATGTCGTGGCAACATATATAATGTTCAAAGCACCGAGACTCAAAAAAAAGTGGGAAATTGTTTTTCCATACTAATCAATCTCTTATGCGATTCCAGTTGATTAAGAGATTGAGAGCAGCGTTTCAGTTTTTCTCAGCTGACGAGCAGCTCCAGCTGCCTCTAATAGCATATTTGTATTTCTGAGGAGGGTTGTCCTCTGTTTTCATTAGACTCCCTGAACCAAGTAGTTTATGTTGCTTCATTTTAAAGCTTTATTCTTCTTTCGGTTATCTCTGATTTTTATGCTGCTCTTGATTTTTCTAATACCTAAATACCCGAAGTCTGATATTTACACTTATTAAAATTTTGTTGTCTTAAATTTATGTGCTAAACTATATTTTTTAAAAAAAAAGATAGTTTGGGGTATCAATTCGGGTCGGCAGGTCAGGTTCAAGGGTGATCCTAAAATGACCTGACTTGAATATGTTCAATTCGAACCTGGCATAAATAATAAACAGGTCAAATTCTTTGATCCGAATCTGACTCGAAAAATATTCGGGTTAACCCGAACTCGAGTTTTGTTGGTATGTTAGGTTAATTTTTATAACCCTTAAAGATGATGTAAAGATGATAATTTTGATGTGATGTTAAAGACATGTCTACGGCCAACCTGATCTTTTAGTGTTGCGGATGTACCATATGTACTCGCTTAAAAATTTGGTGATATTTACATGCTAGAGAACTGATGCGACGTGAGAGATTTTAGTGAATTGTTTGTACAGAATTGACCGTGTCCAATTCTGTACAATCTGATCTTCCATATCTTGCAAATCATGTTTATAATTTAGTGATTACAAAAAATATTTTGGATGATTGATATGTAAAAAATAATAAACTAAGAAGTAGATGAAAATGGATTGGGAGCCACAATAGAAATTATGTAAACAAATTGTTTCAGCTATTTGTGGTTGTGGGCTGGAGATTTTGAGAGAAGTGAGGAAAAAATAGATACATATCTGGGTGGAAAATTATAAATTATGGAAAACGGATGATGAAATGTGGTGATGAAGGAACGGGCAGGCGATGGTGGCATTATGTGCCTCGGCCTCCTCAGTCATGTCTCAGTACTGGGTTCAAGCCATCCGACTCCCTCCGCCTCTGCACCCCCCCTCCTGCTCCAAGCCTCCCTTCTCCGTTGGCTTCCCGCCCCGTAATTCCTCCTCGCCGCCATCTCTCACTCCGACGGCCGCTGAGCTTTCCCGTCCCCTCGACCCCGATTTAGAAAACCCCAACCGCTCTGGCCGCTCCAACACCCTTCGCTCCCGATTAAGCCAGCTATGCAAGGAAGGTCGGATTGAACTCGCCCGCCGCCTTTTCGATGCTCTCCCCCGCCCCATCCCAACCATTCTTTGGAACGCCCTCCTCATCGGTTACGTCTGCAACTCCTATCCCGATGATGCCCTCAGACTTTACCAGCTTATGAACTCGGATTCAGATGCACGCTCCGACCACTACACCTACTCGTCCGTCCTCAAGGCGTGTGCCGACTCACGCCGCCTCCGCCTTGGCCAGTCCATTCACTGCCGCATACTGCGCTGCTCTCCCACAACCCCTACCAACCGTGTGCTCAACAACTCTCTCCTCAACATGTACGCCTCAGCCCTCGACACCCACCATCTCCTTGTTGTGGACGCCGTCCGCTTGCTGTTCGACAGAATGCCCAAGAAAAATGTGGTGTCCTGGAACACTCTGATTGGGTGGTACGTGAGATCCGGCCGCCCGGCCATCGCGCTGGATCAGTTTCGGCGCATGGTTGAAGCGGGAATCAGGCCCTCGCCCGTCAGCTTTGTGAACGTCTTCCCTGCGACCGTCTCAGCTGCTTCAGTGAAGGGATCAAACTATTGGCCCGACTTGCTCTATGGTATGCTCATCAAATTTGGCATCGATTACGTTGCAAATGTATTCGTCGTGAGTTCTGCCATTTTCATTTATTCTGAGCGTTCGGATATCCAATCTGCCAGGCTGATCTTTGACTGTGCCGTTGAGAAGAACGTCCAGGTGTGGAATACCATGATTGGGGGCTATGTTCAAAATGCTTGTTACGAAGAAGCTCTTGCACTTTTTTTGCAAGTTTTAGAGTCTGATGAGGTTGTTGCAGATGATGTGACTTTCCTGGCGTCTCTGATGGCAATTTCACAGTTGCAGGACGACGGGTTAGGCCGGCAGGTTCATGCTTACCTGATAAAAGAAAATTCAAAGGCGCTTCCTTTGATCCTTAACAATGCTCTCATGGTGATGTATTCTAGATGTGATGATGTAAAATCTGCTTTTGATGTCTTCGGTCTGATGTTAGAGAGAGATATTGTGAGTTGGAATACCATGATTTCCGCCTTTGTGCAGAAATACCTGAACTTTGAAGGACTTCGGCTGGTTCATGAGATGCATAAGGCAGGCCTAATTGCTGATTCAGTCACAGTTACTGCGTTGCTTTCAGCAGCATCTAATCTGGGCAGCCTCAGTGTGGGGAAGGAAACACATGGCTATCTCATCAGGCAGGGAATTGAGTTTGAAGGGATGCTCAGTTATCTCATCGACATGTATGCCAAATCTGGCTGCGTTGAAACAGCTGGACGCATCTTTGATGCGAATGATTGTGATGAGAGAGATCAGGTCACATGGAATGCGATGATTGCTGGGTATATGCACAATGAGAATCTTGACAGGGCTCTTTCTTTGTTCCGCAACATGCTTGGGAGAAACTGCTTGCCTAATCATGTGACCATCTCATTGATCCTCCCTGCTTGTGACCCTATCGAAGGAATCCAAGCTGGCAAACAGATCCATGGATTTGCCATTCGGCAACACCTGGATACTAACGTTTTTGTGGGCACGGCCATTATAGACATGTATTCAAAGTGTGGTGGGATTATCTCCGCTGACAAGGTCTTCAATTTCATGAAAGAAAAGAATAGAGTCACCTACACTACAATGCTTTCAGGCTTTGGTCAGCACGGGCTTGGCGAGAGAGCTCTTTCGCTGTTCGAGGACATGCAGTCTTTAGGCATAAAGCCCGATGCAGTGACATTTGTGGCGATTATATCAGCTTGTAGTTACAGTGGCTTAATTGACGAGGGCCTTGCTGTTTTTGAATCAATGGAAGCTTTTGGGATTGTGGCTACAACCGAGCATTACTGCTGTGTTGTTGACTTGTTAGGCAGAGCGGGGAGGGTGGAGAAAGCTTATGAGTTTGTGAGAGATCTCGGGGAGAGCGGAAATCACGTAGGAATTTGGGGTTCCTTGCTTGCAGCTTGTAAGCTTCATGGCAAGTACGAGTTGGGGAAATTGGTGTCAAGGAGATTATTTGACATGGAAAATCAAAATGAAAATGGTTCTGCAGGTTACCATGTTCTAATGTCAAATGTGTATGCTGAGGAGGGAAGATGGGATGGCGTTCGCCGACTGAGGCAGGAAATGAAAGGAAGGGGTTTGATGAAGGAGCCTGGTTCCAGTTGGATTGAGGTGCGGGATGCATCTCACAGATTCATGTCCAGAGATAAAGATCATCCAGAGAGTGACCGTATACATGCGATGCTTGATGGTTTGGCATCAGATATGAGGTCATCAGCTGAGAAAAATGATGGTTTTACCCTTACTTATGACTTATGAGCGGTTGGATTTAGATTTATGGCTCTCTACTGATGAGTCATCCCTGTTGGCATTTAGTAGCCTCTGGAGGATTGACATATTGTGGTCTCACATGGTGCACTGTTGACCTCTGAGATTGCAAGACCGGCACGAGTATTGCAAGGGGGACTCGAATTAGTCTGGAAATGGGTGAGGTTTTTTTCTTTTTTGCTCTTACAAATTGATCAGGCTCCTATAAAAATTGGAAACCTTAGGCTCCCAATGACGGGTATTTGGGCATGAGACTTTAAGATTGGCAATCCTGCAAACTGAAAAGAGAGGCATCCAAAGTTTTTTGTCATCGCAAGCTTTCTAAGCTTGAGTGCCTTTTCTACTGTATCATGAAGAGGGTGAGATTAAAATTTCTTGATCATCTATAGTCTTTTTTTTTTTTTTTATATATTTTTGTAATATAAGTTTAGATAAATACAGCTTCTTTTTTTCATAGAGATGTCCCTGTTTGGTTACTTGGTGTAGAAGAGGAGTGTGGTGTAGACATTCATTTTATATGTTAGAAGTAAAGCATTACATATGAAGAGTATTTGAGGTTTCCTATCACATCAAACCATTACATACTCTTGTTTTTTTAAATGTTTTTTCAGGCCTGCAAGCTACCAAATTTGCTATTTTTATGGGAATTGTTGTTTATGTGAGTGTCGTCTACGTTTTCTTGTTGAAAATAATTGTAGGTTTCATCAGATGGATGGATACCTTTAAATGTATTTTTCCAAAATTGGGCTCTCTGAAGCCTCAGCAATCTCTATATATCTCAGATTTAATGAGAGGTTAGTGGGAAATAACTATGAACATCTCAGCATGAACAATGTGATGAATTTTAATAAAATCAGTACTGTTAATCCGGCAAGCTTTATTAGGTTAGCGGATTTCAGGTTTACAGGTTTTTATATTCGGATAGACTATTTTAGTAAACTGTTGAAATAATACTCAATTATTTGCGGCTGTTTTATAATATCTGAATTTATAAAAGTGCTAAAATAATCAAAACTAATTATTATTATTATTATTATTAATTAGTTGAGGAGCGTTTTCTATAATGGCTCAGGCTTTGTGCAACTCATTGTTAGGCCCACTATGAAACACGTCAACCAGGGGGTCATAGGATGTCCGAAATCTCTGTTTCTCCTCACGTTAAAGGCCAACGCCAGGCGGTGGGGAAATCGCGTAGAAAAAAGTAGTACAGAAGGAGGGGGGAGGAAAAGAGAAAGGAAAAAGAGCAGAGGAGTCGGGATTTGATCGGAAAGCATGGCCGGCCAATCACGGCGATGGATGATACTGCTGGCGACGGTGTGGATCCAGGCTTTCACCGGCACCAACTTCGACTTCTCTTCCTACTCGTCGGAGCTGAAGGAGGCGATGGGGATCTCGCAGGTGCAGCTCAATTACCTGGCCGTCGCCTCCGATCTCGGCAAGGCCTTCGGTTGGTCTTCCGGCCTTGCACTCCTGTACCTCCCCCTTCCGGCTGTCCTTTTCCTCGCGGCTGCTCTGGGCTTCGTGGCCTATGGCGCACAGTGGCTTCTCATCACCTCCCGCATCGCTCTACCCTATGCACCAGTAAACAGCAGTCCTCTCCCCATCTTTTTTTTCTTTTTCTTAACAAATCAACTTAGATAGATATTATGAAATTATTGCCCAGGATAAACTTTTCTAAAAATAACAATAATTATAGAAAAAATTTTATAAAAAAAAACCCATGCATTGTTCTATTATGCTTTATAGGTTAGCTGTCCGGCGATGGTAAGATTAATCTTTGTAGCTTGGAGGACATGACATTGGAAGTTAGTTCGCATTTGTACACCGATTAAATTTTCTCAATCTCTTTCTGCAGTAGAGGATTTTCCTTTTCCTGAAAGGAAGGTAGACAAAGGACGATGCTGACGGCCTCAAGTCACAATTTTCTGAAATGAACAATTTATATATGTAATATATTAATTATAATTTTATGTATGGGCGGTTGAAATGTGGCCAAGCAATTGTCGAAGGAGAGATTAGTTGGGTAAAATAAGCGGAGGGCCTCATTTCAGTTTTGGGTGGTGGCGAAGAGGCCAAGCAGATGCGGGTTCCTTGCTCCATTGTACATCCCCCCTCATTCCTTGCTTCACTGTTATTTCATTGATTTAATAAATGAATTCACATATCTTTAAATTAATTAATTTTAGAACTGCAGTCTGCAGTGCGGTTTCTGTTTGGAGAAATTATTTTTTAAAGGGTACTTAACACAGTTCTACGTGCACGTTACACTAAAATGACTATGCTGTCATGTGGAGGTTATCGTGAAGTTATTGATGTAAAATATGGGGGTTATTTTGAAGTTATTTGTGGTTTAGTAATAGGTTATTATGGGGGTTAATGCAGTAGGTTATTAAAATAAAACCGCAGAAATTTTTTGGAAATTATTGGTGTAGAACTTCGAAGATTATTGGTCATTGAGGATTACTGAGGGGTCATTGAGCCGTTATTAGAATTAATATCACAATAACCCTGCAATTACCCCTCAATAACCTACCTAGACGGTTTCACTCCCATAAACTCTGTAGTCAAAAATGACTTCATATTATTAGAGTCTGCATGTAATAAATAATACTCTATGAAATAATTTCTCCTATGTCGGCGGGGTTTAGCATTGTATTATTTGTTTATATCTATAAATATAAGTAATTAAANAGCTGTCCTTTTCCTCGCGGCTGCTCTGGGCTTCGTCGCCTATGGCGCACAGTGGCTTCTCATCACCTCCCGCATCGCTCTACCCTATGCACCAGTAAACAGCAGTCCTCTCCCCATCTTTTTTTTTCTTTTTCTTAACAAATCACCATAGATAGATATTATGAAATTATTGCCCTGGACAAACTTTTCTAAAAGTAACAATAACTACAGAAAAATTTAAAAAAAAAAACCCAGGCATTGTTCTATTATGCTTTATAGGTTAGCTGTCCGGCGATGGTAAGATTAATCTTTGTAGCCTGGAGGACATGACATTGGAAGTTAGTTCGCATTTGTACACCGATTAAATTTTCTTAATCTCTTTCTGCAGTAGAGGATTTTCCTTTTCCTGAAAGGAAGGTAGACAAAGGACGATGCTGACGGCCTCAAGTCACAATTTTCTGAAATGAACAATTTATATATATAATATATTAATTATAATTTTATGTATGGGCGGTTGAAATGTGGCCAAGCAGTTGCCGAAGGAGAGATTAGTTGGGTAAAATAAGCGGAGGGCCTCATTTCAGTTTTGGGTGGTGGAGAAAAGGCCAAGCAGATGGGCGTATACTCCGTACATCCCCCCTCATTCCTTGCTCCATGGTTATTACATTGATTTAATAAATGAATTCACATATCTAAACTGTTTAAATTAATTAATTTTAGAACTGCAGTGCGGCTTCTGTTTGGAGAAATTATTTTATATAGGGTACTCAACGCCAGGCTCTAGTAAAATGACTCTACTGCCTGGCTCCAAGGTTATTGAGAGGTGGTTATTGAGCTATTATTGGAATTAATATCACAATAACCCCTCAATTACCCCAATAACCTGCCCAAATAGACTCAACGGTTTCACTCTCATAAACTCCGTAATTCCGCTTTAATTCTTTTAAATGAGCCTGATATAACAGAAATGACCGCACTTAATAACTACTCTATGGAATAATTTCTCCTATGTCGGCGGGGTTTAGCATTGTATTATTTGTTTATATCTATNCCATGGAAGTTTTTGTTATACATGTCGATAAAGTACATGCCTTTAAAAGAACATTCTAATATATGTTGAGGCTTAAATTGTCCGTGAATCAGACCTAATGAAAAGAGTATAAAATGGTTTTTTTTTTTTTTTGAGACATCCGGTTCTATTAATAAAACGTTGAGTTGAATATGAAATTGTCTGTGAATCACACCTAACAAAGCGTAAGACAGGAGAGAGAGAAGGGGGATATTTTGGGCTCCTGTGACTATATAATCAAATATTTATGAATACTTGAGAAGAAATAGAGGGTTAAATGTCCCCCTAACATAAAATGACCTCCATTTATAGGGGATGAAGTACAACATGAAGATATGACATTTATGTGGGCTCGTAGTTGTCAGTTGTATTAGGTCGTCCAAGCTATACGTTGTCCGGACAGCGGGTCATCCAGGCTGTTGGCATTCAGGTTGCGGGTCGTCTAGACTGCACATCATCGTTGGTCGTCCAGACTGTGGGTCGTTCAGACTGCGAGCCGTCCAGGCTACTGGTCATCAGACTGTTGGTCGTGTAGACTGCAGGTCGTCAATGTAGATGTTCATCCAGACTGCTGGTTGTCTAGGTTGCTGATATTCCAAACTGTGGGATTCAGTCTGACATATTTGTTATGTACGTATTTAATTTTTGGATTCTCTTCTCTTTGAAATGCAACTTTGGAGGGAATAAGAGAATTTTAATGCAAAAAATGTTATTGCATCTACTCTTAATCGATAATTGAATAATTGAACTTCATTTTTAATGGCTTTGAAGTGCTCTCTTAAGGAGTTCGAGCCGGTAGGACCAACTTGATTGGCTAGACTTTACTGGTCTTTGGCTCAATCGGTATTTTTCAGTCGGCCGACCTGGCTTGGCTGTCAGCCGTATCTTTAACTTAGAAAAACTTTCTTTTCTTTTTTAACATTGGCAAGTAAATACATAAGAAGTTCTATGGAAATTTTTTTAAGGTAAACTAAAGTGAAGTTCTCGATCAATTTTCATCTTTATTTTTGTGTTTTACCTCTTACCGAATGTTTTATTTTCCTTGTGACAATCGCTCGGCTTATGATGATTGATAGGTCGACTTTCCTAAAGATTCTTTTAGATGATTTTGCTCAAGTTACTGCCCTACTCAAGTCTTACACCTCGTATGTATTGTTTGTTCGGTCGGGTTGTCGCCTCCGATGAGCCATACCTTTTGTCAGGCAAATTTAGCTTA
Source organism: Phalaenopsis hybrid cultivar (assembly GCA_002079205.1). NCBI lineage: Eukaryota > Viridiplantae > Streptophyta > Magnoliopsida > Asparagales > Orchidaceae > Phalaenopsis > Phalaenopsis hybrid cultivar. The sequence goes on from JXCR01149141.1 coordinate 347,879, forward strand.
TCATGTCGCTATTTTTGTGGGGGTAATCATCAAGACTTACCACTAAGATGATTTGCACGCCACTCACTGCAGATCTTGTCGCTAATGAGTATTGACTTGTACTGAGTTAGGGGATATAGGTTTTGCATTCTTGGGCGTTGTTTGGTCGGTTCTTGCGCAGTTTGACGATCAGACGTTAATCATCGTTGTCGGTCAAACTTAGATGATTTTAAAGAGAATATTATCGATCAAACTATATTTCATTGTTGTCAAACTTTTAAAAGCATTAAAGACCGATCGTTGCTCGTTGCTATCGGTTTTATTGCTTGAACGGAACTTTAGTCGCTCAGTTACTCAAGTTTCCCAAGTGTTGATCAGATATTGACCATCTATTACACAGAACTTCTCAAGTTCCCCGAGTGTTATTATGCGCATAATCAGAAAAAAATTATTTATCATTTTTATGAATGAAATACATAAGTTGGAATGAAAGCGCATTTCAATTATTGTGGGTCGTCTATACGGCAGTTCTTCCAGACAACTGGTCGTCTAGATTGTGATTTCTCGAGACTGCATGTCGTCCAGACTGTGGGTCATTCAAACTACGGGTCGCCCAAACTATTGGTCATTCAAACTGTTGGCCATCCAAATTATGGGTCGTCCGGACTGCTAGTTGTTCAAAATGTTGTTTCTTGTTTGTCCAATTTGTTGGTCATCCATACTTCACGTTATTCCTCTTGGTTGGTTGCCCGGGGCTGAGTCGATTGGGACCTGGTCTAGCTGAACTGGTGTTGGTCATGCATAATTTAATCCTCGCTTCTTCTCATCGTATTGCTCTCCTTCTCATCTGTGACATGATCTACATACACCGCACTTTTTAGGATGTTAAATTTGAATTTTTCTGTGAATTACATCCAATGAATAGACTATAAAACAGGGGGGAGGGAGAGGGGGAGGGAGAGGGGGTGGGAGAGGCTGAGAGAGAGAGATGATGCACAATAATGGACTGTAAGATGGATTCTTGATTAACCATTTCTGAAAAAAGTATCCCTCTATTTACAAGTGAAGGGGGTACAATATGTGTAATTGCATGCTTACCCTTGATTTAATAGGCGTGTTACAGGATATTCTAATTATTTTATAATTGTAAGCCTATACCTCGACTATCATATTACTCAGTCGATTTAGATCAGAGGATTTGAATTCGGTATAGTCTACTCGTCCGACCATACTGAATTGGGTTGTCGGTCGGCTTTTAATGGTCTTCAGGTCAGCTATCGGGTAGAGAGTGAATAACCTTAATCAATCCCTGGCTGAGAACCCCCCTTTTGACATAGCAATGCTAGATTATTGGGCAGAAGATGAATCACCTTGATCCGATTATTAGCTCGCCCCTTGATAAAAAGTCTTACAGGATGCTCTTGGAGTAAGCCATGGCCAATCCTCAGCCTTCAAATGAAGAGGTTCGAAGGTGTTTATAAGATGGAGACGATGCTGAACTTTTCCCTTGAGTCGGGTTTGGGCGAGAGTAGGATTGATGCCTTCTCTCGGATTGTTGACCTGGGTCTTTAGTTCAGACTACCCACATCCGATTGGCATCGTGCCCTAGTTTAGGACTGTATTTGGTCAGATAGATCTCTTAATCTTCTGTGTGATGCATTTCTTATGTACATAACATAAAGTTAAGTAATCTTTGTTCTTTGCTTATCAACCGCCAAAGGAATAAATACTTAACATAGACTGGTTAAGGTTCTTAAAATTTATAATCTATTGGATTTAAGAGCAATTGGAAACCTTTCACCTTCAACAAAACGTCACAATGAGAACCGCTTATACCAAGTTGGTCGCATTGTAGTCTTTTAAGAATAGAGCTTACTAGTTTGGTTTACATTATATGTTTTCTTATTAAATGAATTGGCTTGACTGGCATGTTAATGCAACAACTTTAAGTTTTATATCATATAAAACTTAGTACCAATTAATGCAACGAACTATACTTCAACAGGACTAATAGAGAAGACGCAACTAAAACTTCATTGCTGACGTTCGCGGAGTTGCTGCAACTCCCAATGGTCACTCATCCATCATTCAAATGTGCACCTAGAACTCATAGGAAATGCAGAAAAAGACTGGATGAATACCTTAGTATTTACTCATGAAATGTTCAAATTGATTACCTAAAGCTAAAAAGCTTGAACGCTAGATAAATCTCTAATCAACCACCTTATTCCAATCAGCTCGTCTTCTTGGCAGCCTCATTGTTGATCTGATTGTTCTTGGTCGTGGCAGTTGACTGAAAATACAAGAATGTGCCTAAGTTGACTGGATGAAGCTGCAGCGTTTGAAGGGCGAGCATGGCGCACTTTGTTCTCTTTAGCATTTAACTATAATCAATTTTGGTCCAAATATGAAGACTCTGCAGCGCTGCAGTCTCTGTAGGAAGCCTCTCACCTTCACCAAAATTTGAATCAATTTTCGAGTGGTTAACTATCTTCGAGATAAATTCGTTATATTCACAACCTTAATATTAGTAGGGTTGTTAATGATCTGATTTCGAGCCGAGCTTGGATCGGCTTAAAAAAATGATCCAAAATTTTGTTTGTTAGTTTAGCTCGTTTATTTCGATCTGATCTCAATTCGAGCCAAAATTTGAATCAATTTTCATGTGATTAACAATCTTCGAGATAAATTCATAGCCCTATCAAAAACTACCTTGCTAAACCATGGAGTGCGAAGGGTAATTCTCCGAGGCAGAAGGAAGAGAAATGTAGTCTGTTATCATACGTATTGTCATTTTGTAACAGCATGATAATTCATACCAGTGGTTTTATAGATAACGAGTTTGCTTCGACTCCATATTATACGCCATATAACCCATGTGCTGGTATATAGGCTCCATAACATGTTAAAAAGAAGAAAAATGAAAGAGAGTGATATACTTCTCTATTCTGGACCTCAAAAAATTCCTTGATTATCTCTCTCTGTGAACATCCTTCAACTTCCTCCCACTCCTTTCACTGTTATAATTCAGAAAGACTGCAGAGATAGGAATGAAATGGAAAATAGAGAAAACAAGAAAAAAGATATGCAGAACCTGATGTTGTGCAAACAAGATAATTAGACAATTCCACTCACTAGAACTGTTACAATCCACTTATATAGGTAATCAGTATTTGCTTTTATTTATACAGAGAATATTAGCTTAAGTTTGTTATAGATTTTGTTAAAGTTAAATTTCTTGATTCTTGACATCTGGCTTATTTCCGTTTTCATCTCCCCTCAAGTTGTTGGTTCAATTTCGAAGTGTCAACATGTCACGAAGTATGCTGAATTTGACTGAAGTAATTGCTTTAGTGAAGATGTCTGTCAGCTGACCTGTAGTGGATACATGGTGAACAATGATTTGTTTTTTCTTGATGCAGTCACAAATGAAGTCCTCCAATACTTGTACATCATTTATCCACTACAGGCAGCTGAAGATGTCTGCCAGCTAGAGCAAATACATTATCACAATAGAGTGATGTTGTTGCTAGAATAGGGATGTGAAAGTCCTCTAACAATCATCATAGCTAAATTATATCAGCCGTTGTGGTTTGATAATGTACAATAATAGGTTTCAATAGATGATCTAGCAACCGTTGTCTGTTTTTTAGTACACCATGAGATGAATGTGCTACCTAGGAAACACCGCCGGTAGTGGATTTTCTGTCAGTTAGATCTCCAGACAAATCTTACTCCGAGTAAGCATTGAGAGTTAGTTTGGTACACTGAATTTGCAATCTTTAGTGTGAGTACCGTTGATAGTTTGAAGTCGTTGTTTGAGTTGTATGTAGTGAATATTGAGTGGATTATGAGATGTTGACACAGTTCATTGATCTAGAAAGTCATATCAGGGCGGGCAATTGTGAGATATTGTGAAGACTCAACTAGGTGTCGATAGTGTTGAGGATTGTCGTATGGTGTATTATTTGTGTTCAAAGTGGATGACTTAATAGATGATGGAGATTGTATGGGTTTGCTGAAGGTCATTCATGCTTGGTTAAGAATATTGATTGCATATTGTGTTTGATTGAGGTGGAGGCCACCACATCTGTGATTTATCCGTGTGCCAAGAAATGTGTATGGCTTTCCAGGATTTTTTACTTGAAAGAGTTGTTGTAATTGGCTGATAAGATGAGATAAAGCTTGGGGATCGCTACACGTTATCAGAATGCTGTCTGCATCAATTAGAATTTAGCTTGGATGGATTTGATCTTGTGAACACCATAAGTGTCTAATCAACTACTTTGGCTTGAAATCCGTATGTCTGTAATGTTGATAAAATGTAGTTTAATTGTCTAGGAGATTTCTTAAGCATGTATAGAGCTCTCTGCATAAGACATGTATGATGGGGTGGTAGGATCTTGAAATTCCATCGGTTGAGACATAAATACTTTCTCCGTGAGGGGTCCATGAAGGAAAACAGTAGATATATCAGGTTGTGTGATTTGCTAGTGGTTGTTAGTTACAATAGTAATGAACATTATGATGGTCAGAAATTTAGCTACCGGGCAGAATGTTTGATCTTAGATGATACCCGGTTGTTGCTTGTAGGCCTGAACAATCAGCCTTGTATTGTACCTTGAAACAATACCATATGAATTCCTCTTTGTTTTGTAGGTATATTTGCACCCAAGGAGAACTTGTGTTGGTGAGGGAGGAATTAAAATATTTGCTCCATGAGAGATGAGCGCTTGGAATTCCTCTGACATATCTTTTTACCAATGGATATTCTTAATTGTTGTGTTGTAGCATGTTGGATCTGAGTGAATATCAGTGGTGATGTGGTGAAGATCAAATGTGGGTTTCGGTTCCAAGCTTCTTGTGTTGAGCCAAGTGATTATAGGGTGATATCGGGGTTGGTGTGAAGTGAGAGAAGATAAAATGATGGGTTCGATACATGCAAGAGAGGGTTTATGTGGAGCTTTGAAGTGGGAAGGATCCCTTGCCTGGTGTGAGTGATTCAAAGCATTTGACTGTTTTCAATGGTGATGTGTTGATTTCCATGGGTTTTCTTTGTTGGAGAGACTGCTAATTAGAGGAGAGATGTGAGATTGCGTCTGTATCTAGGAGTCACTCGGTATCATTGGCAGCTACGTTAGCTATAAGCACAAACTTAGGGGAGCTTGGAGCTTGATATGATGGATTCATTCGATGCCAACATTTGAGGGCAGAATGTCCTGGCTTGGAACAGACTTGGCAAGTAATCGTGCGGTTGATTTTGGATTGCAAGGGGTGAAATTTGAGTTACTGGTTGAGTTGTGTTTGCCTCTTGTGAAGGAGGATCTCACACGACCTATGGCTTTGGGGGTATTAAGGGCTGTTTGTTGTTGAGACTGATTGGAGTTTTCTCTGAATTTCAGCCACTATGTTTGCTTCTTCGCTGCATAATAGTGAGCAAAGATAGTCTAGATTGATCTGTTGGAGATTTGCCCGAAATAGATACCTTAAAATCCCGATAGATGGAAGGAATGTCATTAAGTATGTAATGTATGATATCCTGTGTGCAAGAAAGATTCAACTGTTGTAATCGCATCAACTTTGGCTTTGATATTTGATAAGTATTGTGTCATGAATTGTTTCTTTTATGGAGATATTTTGAAGCTCGTTCTTGAGCTAAATAACTCGTGATCTATTTTGCATATTGGTGACGATGTTCAAGTAGCATCCATATTTCATTGCATGAGTGAAGATTTAGGATGTATGGTAGCAAAGAGGGTGAAATCGTGGAGAAGAGTGCAGTGGCTAAGTTCTGATCTACAAGCATCATTCACAGTGCATGATCAGAATTTAGTTGAACCGATCCATCTGGTTGTGTGATGTGAGATGAAGAGCATGTAGTGGATCCATCCAGATAACCATCAAACCCATTCACTCTAAATAATTTATAGTATTTGGGATTGCCAGGTGAGCTGATTTTCTTGTGTAAGCTCCACATTAATGACAGCTTCGACTCTATACATAACTAACTTCAACTGAGGTAGAATTTAGATGGCCATAGTTGGAATCAGTAATGGTCTGATTTGTGGAATGCTCGTATTTAACAATTTGTATGAGGTTATAGGTTATTTGTGAAGCTTATATGTGTGAGGGTCTAGGTTTAGCTCCTTAATTAAACATTATTTAAGAATATGATCAGTCATGCAGTGAAGTCAATTATGTAACAAGTTTGGTGTTATTCAAATTGTATTTGACTATCATGAATTTTCATACATAGCACTCTAAACTCATGATATCACACATCTCACACACAAATTTCAATATTTACACCGACAAACATATTATTCCTTTTATATAAAATCTCTCTTCCACGCCCCATCAACGCGCTCTTATCAGTTGCAGTTGTTGTAGGAGGACTACGGTGGATTGCGAGGCGTATAGAAAGCATGGTCATTTTAATTCCATTTCCACATGGATGACCAAAACAGAACACCTCCTCTTCTCTCCTTTTATTTACAGTTGAAAACAGATGGAAGAGCTAGCAGCGCAATCGACAGAATACAAGCGCAAGACCAAGTACACAACCCCACAACCGCAACGCTCAGGCAACCTTGTCCGAGACAGTTCGCGGACGATGAGATCCGATTCTTGGGGAGCTATAAGATATCACGGCCTTTCTTCCCGTCGGGGCCGGAGCGCCACATTTCACGGCCATGTCCCTGAAGCTGTGGAGGCCTTGGAGAACATCAACGACCTCGGACATGTGAGGCCTGTCCTTGGGGTGAGGGCTGACGCAGCGCAGAGCGAGAGCAGCAGCCTCCCTCGCGCACTTGACGGAGTACTGACCCGCCAGCTTTGGGTCCATTATGCAACGTAGCCTCCGGCTGTTCCTCAAGTACGGCTTGGACCATTCCACCAGCTTCTCTTCCTTCTTCGGCCGCGACTTGTCGACCGACCGACGCCCCGTCAGCAGCTCCAGAAGCACCACCCCGAAGCTGTACACGTCGTTCTTTGTGGTGAGGTGACCTGTCATCACGTATTCAGGGGCGGCATAGCCTTGGGTCCCCATCACCCTGGTGGTCACGTGCGTGTCTTCCCCCGACGGCCCCATCTTCGCAAGCCCAAAGNTCAAGCCCTCCACAGCTTCAGGGACATGGCCGTGAAATCTGGCGCTCCGGCCCCGACGGGAAGAAAGGCCGTGATATCTTATAGCTCCCCAAGGATCGGAGCTCATCGTCCNTAGCCCAAAGTCCGACAGCTTAGCATTGAAGTCCTGCGCGAATGCATCACATATATCTGAAAATATATATATGTATGTTTATATAAGGAGGAATATTGAAGATGTAGTTAATTANCTCATCGTCCGCGAACTGTCTCGGACAAGGTTGCCTGAGCGTTGCGGTTGTGGGGTTGTGTAGCTGGCCTTGCGCATGTATTCTGTCGATTGCGCTGCTAGCTCTTCCATCTGTTTTCAACTGTAAATAAAAGGAGAGAAGAGGAGGTNATATAGTTAATTAATATATATAATCAGAGAATAGCTGCAGACGGAGTCGAGGAGTATGTTGGATGTCTTGAAGTCACGATAAATGATGGGCTTCTCCGCGCCGTGAAGGAAAGCGAGGCCTCTTGCANAAGCCCAAAGTCCGACAGCTTAGCAGTGAAGTCCTGCGCGCATGCATCACATATATCTGAAAATATATATATGTATGTATATATAAGGAGGAATATTGAAGATGATATAGTTAATTAATATATATAATGAGAGAATAGCTGCAGACGGAGTCGAGGAGGATGTTGGATGTCTTGAAGTCNTTGGTCTTGCGCGTGTATTCTGTCGATTGCGCTGCTAGCTCTTCCATCTGTTTTCAACTGTAAATAAAAGGAGAGGAGGAGGTGTTCTGTTTTGGGCATCCATGTGGAAATGGAATCAAAATGACCATGCTTTCTATAAGCCTCGCAATCCACCGTAGTCCTCCTACAACAACTGCAACTGATAAGAGCGCGTCGATGGGGCGTGGAAGAGAGATTTTATATAAAAGGAATATCATGTTTGTCGGTGTAAATATTGAAATTTGTGTGTGAGATGTGTGATATTATGAGTTTAGAGTGCTATGTATGAAAATTCATGATCGTCAGTACAATTTGAATAACACCAAACTTGTTACATAATTGACTTCACTGCATGACTGATCATATTCTTAAATAATGTTTAATTAAGGAGCTAAACCTAGACCCTCACACATATAAGCGTCACAAATAACCTATAACCTCATACAAATTGTTAAATACGAGCATTCCACAAATCAGAACATTACTGATTCCAACTGTGGCCATCTAAATTCTACCTCAGTTGAAGTTAGTTATGTATAGAGTCGAAGCTGTCATTAATGTGGAGCTTACACAAGAAAATCAGCTCACCTGGCAATCCCAAATACTATAAATTATTTAGAGTGAATGGGTTTGATGGTTATCTGGATGGATCCACTACATGCTCTTCATCTCACATCACACAACCACATGGATCGGTTCAACTAAATTCTGATCATGCAGTGTGAATGATGCTTGTAGATCGGAACTTAGCCACTGCACTCTTCTCCACGATTTCGCCCTCTTTGCTAACATACATCCTAAATCTTCACTCATGCAATGAAATATGGATGCTACTTGAACATTGTCACCAATATACAAAATAGATCACGAGTTATTCAGCTCAAGAACGAGCTTCAAAATATCTCTCCCATAAAAGAAACAATTCATGACACAATACTTATCAAATATCAAAGCCAAAGTTGATGCGATTACAACAGTTNGCCATGCTTTCTATAAGCCTCGCAATCCACCGTAGTCCTCCTACAACAACTGCAACTGATAAGAGCGCGTGGATGGGGGCGTGGAAGAGAGATTTTATATAAAAGGAATATTATGTTTGTCGGTGTAAATATTGAAATTTGTGTGTGAGATGTGTGATATTATGAGTTTAGAGTGCTATGTATGAAAATTCATGATAGTCAAATACAATTTGAATAACACCAAACTTGTTACATAATTGACTTCACTGCATGACTGATCATATTCTTAAATAATGTTTAATTAAGGAGCTAAACCTAGACCCTCACACATATAAGCATCACAAATAACCTATAACCTCATACAAATTGTTAAATACGAGCATTCCACAAATCAAACCATTACTGATTCCAACTATGGCCATCTAAATTCCACCTCAGTTGAAGTTAGTTATGTATAGAGTCGAAGCTGCATTAATGTGGAGCTTACAAAAGAAAATCAGCTCACCTGGCAATCCCAAATACTATAAATTATTTAGAGTGAATGGTTTGATGGTTTTCTGGATGGATCCACTACATGCTCTTCATCTCACATCACACAACCAGATGGATCGGTTCAACTAAATTCTGATCATGTACTGTGAATGATGCTTGTAGATCAGAACTTAGCCACTGCTCTCTTCTCCACAATTTCGCCCTCTTTGCTACCATACATCCTAAATCTTCAGTCATGCAATGAAATATGGATGCTACTTGAACATCGTCACCAATACACAAAATAGATCACGAGTTATTCAGCTCAAGAACGAGCTTCAAAATATCTCCATAAAGAAACAATTCATGACACAATACTTATCAAATATCAAAGCCAAAGTTGATGCGATTACAACGGTTGAATCTTTCTTGCACACAGGATATCATACATTACATGCTTAATGACATTCCTTCCATCTATCGGGATTTTAAGGTATCTATTCGGACAAATCTCCAACAGATCAATCTTGAATATCTTTGCTCCCTATTATGCAGCGAATAAACAAACATAGTGGCTGAAATTCAGAGAAAACTCCAATCAGTCTCAACAACAAACAACCCTTAATACCTCCAAAGACATAGGTCGTGTGAGATCCTCCTTCACAAGAGGCAAACACAACGCAACCAGTAACTCGAATTTCACCCCTTGCAATCCAAAATCAACCAGCACGCCAAGTCTGTTCCAAGCCTGGACATTCTGCCCTCAAATGTTGGCATCGAATGAATCCATCATATCAAGCTCCAAGCTCCCCTAAATTTGAGCTTATAGCTAACTTAGCTGTCAATGATACCGATTGACTCCTAGATACAGACGCAATTTCACATCTCTCCTCTAATCAGCAGTCTCTCCAACAAAGAAAACCCATGGAAATCAACACATCACCATTGAAAACAGTCAAATGCTTCCAATCACTCACACCAGGCAAGGGATCCTTCCCACTTCAACTCATAAGCTCCACATAAAGCCTCTCTTGCATGTATCGAACCCATCATTTAATATTCTCTCACTTCACACCAACCCCCATATCACCCTATAATCACTTGGCTCAACACAAGAAGATTGGAACCGAAACCCACATTTGATCTTCACCACATCACCACTGATATTCACTCAGATCCAACATGCTACAACACAACAATTAAGAATATCCATTGGCAAAAAGATATGTCAGAGGAATTCCAAGCGCTCATCTCTCATGGAACAAATATTTTAATTCCTCCCTCACCAACACAAATTCTTCTTGGGTGCAAATAGACCTACAAAACAAAGAGGAATTCATATGGTATTGTTTCAAGGTACAATACAAGGCCGATTGTTCAGGCCTACAAGCAACAACCGGGTATCAATTAAGATCAAACATTCTGCCCGGTAGCTAAATTTCTGACCATCATAATGTTCATTACTATTGTAACTAACAACCACTAGCAAATCACACAACCTGATATATCTACTGTTTTCCTTCATGGACCCCTCACGGAGAAAGTATTTAGGTCTCAGCCGATGGAATTTCAAGATCCTACTACCCCATCATATATGTCTTACGCAGAGAGCTCTACACAAGCTAAAGAAACCTCCTAGACAATTAAACTCCATTTTATCAACATTACAGACATACGGATTTCAAGCCAAAGTAGTTGATTAGACACTTATGGTGTTCACAAGATCAAATCCGTCAAAGCTAAATTCTAATCGATGTAGACAGCATTCTGATAACGTGTAGCGATCCCCAAGCTTTATCTCATCTTATCAGCCAATTACAACAACTCTTTCAAGTAAAAAATCTTGGAAAGCCATACACATTTCTTGGCACACGGATAAATCACGGATCTAGTGGCCTCCACCTCAATCAAACACAATATGCAATCAATATTCTTAACCAAGCATGAATGACCTTCAGCAAACCCATACAATCTCCACCATCTATTAAGTCATCCATTTTGAACACAAATAATACACCATACAACAATCCTCAACACTATCGACACCAGGGCTCTCAAAACGGCTCCTTGTTCGCGAACAACTCGTGTTCGGCTCGTTCGCTAAGTTAACAAGCCGAACACGAACAACACAAACAAATATTTGTTCGTTCGTGTTCGACTCGTTTTGGCTCGAAATACTACTAATCAATTATATATATATATTTTATGAGTAGTATTTTTTTAAAATTTAATTGACTACAATGCTATAAAGATTTATAATTAATTAAAAGTATTAATGAAGAAAATAGAATAAAAAGCATTAAATTTGATTCAAATGATGTTTTAAATCTTGTCCTAATCCTTAACATTTTATAACTACATGATTAGAGTTGTCAAAATGACTTTTTGTTCTTGAACGACTCGTGTTCGGCTTGCTAAGCAAACTAGTAGAACACGAACACACTTTTTGAGCTCGAAATATAAACGAGCCAAACACGAGCTTGGTCTGGGCTTGCTTGTGTTCGACTCGTTTACACCCCTAATCGACACCTAGTTGAGTCTTTACAATATCTCACAATTGCCCGCCCTGATATGACTTTCTAGATCAATGAATCGTGTCAACATCTCATAATCCACTCAATATTCACTACACACAACTAAAACAACGACTTCAAACTATCAACGGTACTCACACTAAAGATTGCTAATTCAGTGTACCAAACTAACTCTCAATGCTTACTCGGAGTAAGATTTGTCTGGAGATCTAACTGACAGAAAATCCACTACCGGCGGTGTTTCGTAGGTAGCACATTCATCTCATGTTGTACTAAAAAACAGACAACGGTTGCTAGATCATCTATTGAAACCTATTATTGTACGTTATCAAACCACAACGGCTGACATTATTTAGCAATGATGATTGTTAGAGGACTTTCACATCCCTATTCTAGCAACAACATCACTCTATTGTGATAATGTATTTGCTCTAGCTGGCAGACATCTTCAGCTGCCTGTAGTGGATAAATGATGTATAAGTATTAGAGGACTTCATTTGTGACTGTATCAAGAAAAAACAAATAATTGTTCATCATGTATCCACTACAGGTCAGCTGACAGACATCTTCACTAAAGCAATTACTTCAGTCAAATTCAGCATACTTCGTGACATGTTGACACTTCGAAATTGAACCAACAACTTGAGGGGAGATGATAACGGAAATCAGCCAGATGTCAAGAATCAAGAAATTTAGCTTTAACAAAATCTATAACAAACTCAAGCTAACATTCTCTGTATAAATAAAAGCAAATACTCATTACCTATATAAGTGGATTGTAACAGTTCTAGTGAGTGGAATTGTCTAATTATCTTGTTCGCACAACATCAGGTTCTGCATATCTTTTTTCTCGTTTTCTCTATTTTCCATTTCTTTCTTATCTCTGCAGTCTTTCTAGTTCTTGGATTATAACAGTGAAAGGAGTGGGAAGAAGCTGAGGATGTTCACAGAAAGAGATAATCAAGGAGTTTTTTGAGATCCAGAATAGAGAAGTATATCACTCTCTTTCATTTTTCTTCTTTTTAATATGTTATGGAGCCTATATACCAGCACATGGGTTATATGGCGTATAATATGGAGTCTAAGCAAACTCGTTATCAATAAGACCACTGGTATGAATTATCATGCTGTTACAAAATGACAATATGTATGATAACAAACTGCATTTCTCTTCCTTCTGCCTCAGAGAATTGCCCGTCGCACTCCATGGTTTAGCCAGGTAGTTTTCGATAGGGCTATGAATTTATCTCGAAGATTGTTAATCACATGAAAATTGATTCCAATTTTGGCTTGAATTGAGATCAGATCGAAATAAACGAGCTAAACTAACAATCAAAATTTTGGATCATTTTTTTTAGCCGACCCAAGCTCGGCTCGAAATCAGATCATTGACAGCCCTAGTGATATTAAGCTTGTGAATATAACGAATTTATCTCGGAGATAGTTAATCACTCGAAAATTGATTCAAATTTTGGTGAAGGTGAGAGGATTCCTACAGAGACTACAGCGTTGCAGAGGCTTCATATTTGGACCATAATTGATTATAGTTAAATGCTAAAGAGAACAAAGTGCGCCATGCTCGCCCTTCAAACGCTGCAGCTTCATCCNCCTCTTGGCACCATGCTCTTCCCCAAGCAAAACAAGCCGGTCCTTTGCCATCAACTCATTGTACCAACTACTGCAGCAGCAGAGAGATCCATAGTCGTTGTCGTCCGGGATGATCTCCGAGACTCGGTTTTCCAGCCCCCCATCTCCGGGAATGATCAGTTCCTTTTGTATGTCGTATTGGTCTTCAGCGTNCGAGACTCTTGGCACCATGCTCTTCCCCGAGCAAAACAAGCCGGTCCTTCGCCATCAACTCATTGTACCAACTACTGCAGCAGCAGAGAGATCCATAGTCGTTGTCGTCGGGGATGATCTCCAAGACTCGGTTTTCCAGCCCCCCATCTCCGGGAATGATCAGTTCCTTTTGTATGTCGTATTGGTCTTCAGCGTCCTCCATCTGGCTGGAATAGATGTTGTGGAGAGCCCAGTCTCGGGCTACGACGATGCCTGGAATGGCCAGGGGGAGGGCGAGGAGGATGAGAGCGCCGGCCAGGAGGAGGCGTGAGGTGGCAGCGTTGGGGGCTGCCGGATTGAGGAAGAGGAGATAGACGCCGGTGAGGAAGGCGATGACATTGAGGAGGAAAAAGATGTGGACANTAGATGTTGTGGAGAGCCCAGTCTCGGGCTACGACGATGCCTGGAATGGCCAGGGGGAGGGCGAGGAGGATGNAGCCGATCTTTCGTGTCCCGTAAAAGGGGAGGGGAGGAGGTTGTCGGAGTTGGATGATTAAATGAAGAGGATGGGAATTCGGGAAGAATGGAGAGGAGGCTTTTATGCATGCTCAGCCTAACCATTCCAAAATTCTTTCTTCTAACTGCCCCAACCACTCTTATCTACTACCACAAACATTTATTTCTCACTTTGCCGTCTTCTCTCTAAATGTCTTCCCTCTTTGCTTTTAGTTTTTTTCTCTTCTTTCAGCTGTTTTGTTAGGGCTTGTGAAAGACTACACTAAGCCCAGCAACGAATCGGCATTATCCTTAAAAGCATAAGGATGTCTTAATAATATAGTTATGCTTGTCATCTATCAAAGCTTCAAATGTTGCTATTAAAAAAAAAGATATTAGAGTGTTACATTTATCCAAATGTTTGAACTCATATTTATCCTAGAATCACACACCTAAGAAATAGATCGTAAGAGAGGAAAAGAGGCCGTTTTTTTTATATAGATGAGCTAGAAGAAAGAGACATGGGATCACAAAAATATTCTGGGATTGAGGATTCCTTAGAAAAAATCACTCGTTGCATTTAATTTCCTCTATTAATATTGATTGGCCCTCATAAAATGATATATTTGGGCATATATTGTCCTGTACCTCTAATTAGCATTGGGACCCAGACTCTCGTCATCAATTTTTTTATCATGATTCAGTTGAAGAACTCAACTTTTTGCTGAGTCGTCAACACAAGAAGGTTAGGAGTTTGATCAAGAACGACCATCTTTCAGCCCGCGCCTCGCTTCAAACACTCAGTTTGGTTGCTCGGCCTCAGTCACCGAACCTCAGTCGCTCACCCTCGGTCATTCCACATTCCTGACATTGGCAGCCTTGTCCAGCTGTCCAACTTATTGCTTTAACTCATGGAACAGCTTTCGTTGATGGATGGACTATGAGCCATCTAATTTGGGATAACCTGAACAATCTGATTTGTGATGAGTTGGACAATTGCTTTTGGCTATACACCAGACAAGTATAGAAGAAGCTTCATGTTTCATACAAAGGAAAAGAGAAGATTAAAAAAGATACAATTTTGAATATTAAATAGCTAATTTGATGTATTACATATAAAAGAAAGCAAATTGGGTCTTTACCATTTCAAATTAACTAAAAGAAATGACGAAAAGTTGGAAAAAATTGTCATCTTTAAAAATATTATTTGATCATTAATTTCAAATTTTGACACGATCATACGAATCATTAAAGAAATCAAGGATCGACAACCCATGATGATAGAACAATTTTTTTTACGATAAACTAAATTTTAATAATAGCATTTTTTTAATTAATATTTTAAAATGAGGGAAAAAAATTAGTGAAATTCACTTGAGTAGTCACGTTAGTAGGCAACTCGCTTTTCAACATGAATTTGTGTGGTTGAGTCATGCTGATATGACGACTTTGGGTGATTAGGACTCCTAAATTCCAAAGCCGAGCTATTGATGTCTCCCTCAATGTAAGCTGTTATTGCCTTCCCTGACGTAGGTTGTTGTTGCCTTCCCTGATATAGGTTATTGTCGCCCTCCTTGAAATAAGCTATTGTTGTCTCCCCTGAAGCAACATGTTGCCTTCCCCGTGTAGGTTGTCATTGCATCCCCCAAGTTGTTGTTGCCTTATCTGATGTTGTTTGTTGTTGTTTCCCCCAAAGTAGGTTATGTTATTCTCCTAAGCAAGTTGTTGTTGTCTTTACCAATGTGGGTTGTTGTTGCTTTCCCCAATGTTAGTTGTTCTTATCTTCCCTGAAGTAGGTTGTTGTTGTCTCCCTCAAAGTAGGTTATTGTTGCATTCCTCAAAGTAAGTTGTTGTTGCCTCCCCCTGACAGTGGTTGCCAATGTTGGTTGTTGTCTTCCCTGAAGTAGGTTATTAATTCCTCTGACGTATGCTTGTTATTGTCTTCCTTGAAGTAGGTTATTACCTCCCCGAGCATATGCTGCTACTCTCCCTTTCGATGTAGGTTGTTGTTGTTTTCCCTGAAGTAGGTTCTCGTTAGCGTAGGTTGTTCTACGTCGTCTCTCCCAACATTGGTTGTTATTGCCTTATTTCTCATGCTATTATTACCTTCTTTCTTGGATTGTTACTTCCTTTCTCGGGTGTTGTTGCTTCTTCCTCAAGTTGTTGTTGTCTTTCCAAATTCAGACTATTGTTGTCTGCCCAAATTCAGACAATGATTGCCTTTTCCCTTAAGGTGGTGGCCGCATGCTCCTTTAAGGCGGTGCTAACAGTCATTTGAGAATGAAAATAGCTAGGTGATGATGTTTCAGCATCTATGGCAGTCCTGTGATAATGGTCTGGCCCAATGGTGACCCGAAAATAATGCTCCAATACAGCAACAACCCCATGATAGTGGTCCAACACTATGGTGAACTGAAGATAGTTGTGCATCATGATAAAAGCTCAACGACAGTGTCCAGCACAACGGTGACTCGATGACAGCGGCGTGTAATGGCAAGAGCCCGGTGACTAGTTATAGCCTTCGATATAGGTTAGGCACAACAACCGTATTCAAATTATGTCGTCTGCAAATAGGGGTGGTCGGTAACAAGTGGTGATGGTCGAAGGTGGTCGATGATGGCCGATGGGCGATGTTCTACGGTGGTCGATGGTTGTGGAGATTGATGGTTAGCACTGTGACATCTCTCCAAAACGAGTTCTAGAATCATTTTCTTCAACCTCGATTTAACTATAAATATGTCAAATTTGAATTATATGACCATTCAATTTATGATCTAAAGCCTCCAAATGTGTTTTAATGGCTAGATTTGGGCTTGATTGGACCCGAATTGAACCAATTTTGGTATTATTGTGTTCGCCCGGTAGAGACGATCAGTTTGATTATAAACTTGTTGAAATTGGGGATTAAATGAATTTGAATTTGACTTTAGAAGACCACTCATAAAAATACATCGAGATTTATGCTTATAAAAATTTGTTGATGGAACGCCAACAAAAAATAATAAAAATAAGTAGAGAAAAATAAAATTTTATTTCAATTACTAAACACAATAATTGCTCAAACAATAATTGCTCAACAAAAAGTAGGACATATTCTAAGAAAAAAAAAAGCAGAAATAAAATTACCAAAACAAAAAACAAAAGAATAACTGATGCATAAACTGAAATACTAAAAAAAATATAATGGTGAATAAACTGCTCTTGTGGTGAAGGTTCCCTCAATAACCTACTAGAGTTTGCTATAAGAAAATATAATTTTAATGCGAGTTTAATGAATTAAATTTTATAAATAAGTATTATTTATTAAAATATAAATAATAAGATGTCGGGCAATATAGTGTGTGTCTATATATATATATATATATANAGTCCCAAGTCAACAATCCAAGAGAAGGCATCAATCCTACTCTCGCCCAAACCTGACTCAAGGGAAAAGTTCAGCATCGTCTGCCATCTTATAAACACCTTCGAACCTCTTCGTTTGAAGGCCTAGNGGTCAACAATCCAAGAGAAGGCATCAATCCTACTCTCGCCCAAACCAGACTCAAGGGAAAAGTTCAGCATCGTCTGCCATCTTATAAACACCTTCGAACCTCTTCGTTTGAAGGCCTAGGATTGGCCATGGCTTACTCCAAGAGCATCCCGTAAGACTTTTTATCAAGGGGCAAGCTACTAATCGGATCAAGGTGATTCATCTTCTGCCCAATAATCTAGCATTGCTTTGTCAAAAGGGGGGTTCTCAGCCAGGGATTGAGATCCTAATAGCTGACCTGAAGATCATCAAAAGCCGACCGACAACCTAATTCAGTATGGTCGGACGAGTAGACTATACCGAATTGAGATCCTTTGATCTAAATAGACTGAGAATACGATAGTCGAGGTATAGGCTTACAGTTATTAAATAATTAGAATACCCTATAACACGCCTATTAAATCAAGGGCAAGCATGTAATTACACATATTGTACCCCCTTCACTTGTAAATAGAGGGATGATTTTTTCAAAAATGGTTAATCAAGAATCCATTTTACAGTCCATTATTGTGCATCATCTCTTCCTCTCTCTCTCCCTCTCCCTCTCCCTCCCCCTCCCCCTCCCCCCTATTTTATAGTCTATTCATTGGATGTAATTCACAGACAAATTCAAATTTAACATATTAAAAAGTGCGGTGTACGTAGATCACGTCACAGATGAGAAGGAGAGCAATACGATGAGAAGAAGCGAGGATTAAATTATGCATGACCAACACCAGTTCNTTGAGAATACGATAGTCGAGGTATAGGCTTACAGTTATTAAATAATTAGAATACCCTGTAACACGCCTATTAAATCAAGGACAAGCATGTAATTACACATATTGTACCCCCTTCACTTGTAAATAGAGGGATGATTTTTTCAAAAATGGTTAATCAAGAATCCATCTTACAGTCCATTATTGTGCATCATCTCTCCCTCTCTCTCTCCCTCTCCCTCTCCCTCCCCCTCCCCCTCCCCCCTGTTTTAGAGTCTATTCATTGGATGTAATTCACAGACAAATTCAAATTTAACATCTTAAAAAGTGCGGTGTACGTAGATCATGTCACAGATGAGAAGGAGAGCAATACGATGAGAAGAAGCGAGGATTAAATTATGCATGACCAACACCAGTTCAGCTAGACCAGGTCCCAATCGACTCAGCCCCGGGCAACCAACCAAGAGGAATAACGTGAAGTATGGATGACCAACAAATTGGACAAACAAGAAACAACATTTTGAACAACTAGCAGTCCGGACGACCCATAATTTGGATGGCCAACAGTTTGAATGACCAATAGTTTGGGCGACCCGTAGTTTGAATGACCCACAGTCTGGACGACATGCAGTCTCGAGAAATCACAATCTAGACGACCAGTTGTCTGGAAGAACTGCCGTATAGACGACCCACAATAATTGAAATGCGCTTTCATTCCAACTTATGTATTTCATTCATAAAAATGATAAATAATTTTTTTCTGATTATGCGCATAATAACACTCGGGGAACTTGAGAAGTTCTGTGTAATAGATGGTCAATATCTGATCAACACTTGGGAAACTTGAGTAACTGAGCGACTAAAGTTCCGTTCAAGCAATAAAACCGATAGCAACGAGCAACGATCGGTCTTTAATGCTTTTAAAAGTTTGACAACAATGAAATATAGTTTGATCGATAATATTCTCTTTAAAATCATCTAAGTTTGACTGACAACGATGATTAACGTCTGATCGTCAAACTGCGCAAGAACCGACCAAACAACGCCCAAGAATGCAAAACCTATATCCCCTAACTCAGTACAAGTCAATACTCATTAGCGACAAGATCTGCAGTGAGTGGCGTGCAAATCATCTTAGTGGTAAGTCTTGATGATTACCCCCACAAAAATAGCGACATGATAAGCTAAATTTGCCTGACAAAAGGTATGGCTCATCGGAGGCGACAACCCGACCGAACAAACAATACATACGAGGTGTAAGACTTGAGTAGGGCAGTAACTTGAGCAAAATCATCTAAAAGAATCTTTAGGAAAGTCGACCTATCAATCATCATAAGCCGAGCGATTGTCACAAGGAAAATAAAACATTCGGTAAGAGGTAAAACACAAAAATAAAGATGAAAATTGATCGAGAACTTCACTTTAGTTTACCTTAAAAAAATTTCCATAGAACTTCTTATGTATTTACTTGCCAATGTTAAAAAAGAAAAGAAAGTTTTTCTAAGTTAAAGATACGGCTGACAGCCAAGCCAGGTCGGCCGACTGAAAAATACCGATTGAGCCAAAGNTTGTCAAAAAAGCTCGTTGTTCGCGAACAGTTCGTGTTCGGTTCATCAATGAGTTCGTGTTCGATTCGTTTAATATTAGAGATGTCAAACAGGCTCATCGTTCGAGAACAACTCGTGTTCGGCTCGTTCGTTAAGAAACGAACACGAACAGTGACTTCATGAACAATTTAGAACACGAGCTTATTTCAAACAAACTAAATTTCAAACGAATCAAACACGAACACAAGCTCTGTTCGTTCGTGTTCGGTTCGTTTACACCCCTACATACGAGGTGTAAGACTTGAGTAGGGCAGTAACTTGAGCAAAATCATCTGAAAGAATCTTTAGGAAAGTCGACCTATCAATCATCATAAGCCGAGCGATTGTCACAAGGAAAATAAAACATTCGGTAAGAGGTAAAACACAAAAATAAAGATGCAAATTGATCGAGAACTTCACTTTAGTTTGCCTTAATAAAATTTTCATAGAACTTCTTATGTATTTACTTGCCATTGTTAAAAAAGAAAAGAAAATTTTTCTAAGTTAAAGATACGGCTGACAGCCAAGCCAGGTCGGCCGACTGAAAAATACCGATTGAGCCAAAGACCAGTAAAGTCTAGCCAATCAAGTTGGTCCTACCGGCTCGAACTCCTTAAGAGAGCACTTCAAAGCCATTAAAAATGAAGTTCAATTATTCAATTATCGATTAAGAGTAGATGCAATAACATTTTTTGTATTAAAATTCTCTTATTCCCTCAAAAGTTGCATTTCAAAGAGAAGAGAATCCAAAAATTAAATACGTACATAACAAATATGTTAGACTGAATCCCACAGTTTGGAACATCAGCAACCTAGACGACCAGCAGTCTAGATGAACATCTACATTGACGACCTGCAGTCTAGAAGACCAACAGTCTGATGACCAGTAGCCTGGACGGTTCGCAGTCTGAACGACCCACAGTCTGGACGACTAGAGGTCTGAACGACCAGCGATGATGTGCAGTCTAGACGACCCGCTGTCCGGACAACCTATAGCTTGGACGACCAAATACAACTGACAATTACGAGCCCACATAAATGTCATATCTTCATGTTGTACTTAATCCCCTAAAAATGGAGGTCACTTTATGTTAGGGGGACATTTGACCCTCTATTTCTTCTCATGTATTCATAAAGATTTGATTATATAAAAAGAGTCACAAGAGCCCAAAATATCCCCCATTCTCTCTCTCCTGTCTTATGCTTTGTTAGGTGTGATTCATAGACAATTTCAGATTCAACATTTTATTAATAGAACTGGGTGTCTCAAAAAAAAAAAACCATTTTATACTCTTTTCATTAGGTCTGTTTCACGGACAATTTAAGCCTCAACATACATTNGAGAGAGTCACAAGAGCCCGAAATATCCCCCTTCTCTCTCTCCTGTCTTACGCTTTGTTAGGTGTGATTCACAGATAATTTCAGATTTAACGTGTTATTAATAGAACTGGGTGTTTCAAAAAAAAAAAAAAAAAAAAACCGTTTTATACTCTTTTCATTAGGTCTGATTCAGGGACAATTTAAGCCTCAATATATTACTAATAGACTTTGGTATCGAGAAAAAAAAGACAATTTATTAGAATGTTCTTTTAAAGGCATGCACTTTATCCAAATGTATAACAAAAACTTCCACGAAATTTAGATTGTATTTCAATTTGGGGAAATATATTTACAATTGTGGGGGTATGATCAAAAGTCAGAATATTAACATAAATGTGTCTACTGAAAAACAAACCTGCATCTCTGGTCATCCGCTAAACCCCAGCAGGACAGATACACCTATCGGAGATCTTCGCGATTGCAAGGCACCGGCCGCCGGCCGACGCAGCGGGCAGCGCGATTGTAAGCCGCCCTCGTCCTCAAGTAGAGCAGGATAGCAAAGGCTAGGCCGAAAGTCGAAATGGCGCCCCAGGCAAGAAAGGTCTTGGAGTAGCAGCGTCGGCCCATACAAACTAACATCGCCGCCACGGCCTGTGTCATGTGCCAGCTGCCCACTACTCTTCCGTTAGCGTCGTAGACGAGGGCGGCGAGCAGGCCATAGAGCTGCGAACCCAGCGGAATGTTGGTGATGACGATGTTGTGGTTCACGCCGAAGCTCTCCGGCCCGAACAACTCCGAAGTCGCTGACACCGCACCCGCAAAAATGAACCCCGAGCTCAGCCCCACCAGAGCCGTTCCCACAAGCAGAGCGTGCCCGTCGCCCGGCTCCGCATATGCCGCCAGCAGGAAGAAAGCCAGCGGCATCGGCACCAGCGCTGCAGCGAGCCAACCAGTTCTCGCAAAATTGAACCGCCTGCCGTCAAGTTGTTTGCGTTAATACATATATATTTCCCTGTGAAATGTTTGATCAAAATCAATCTANTGCGTGCCCATCGCCCGGCTCCGCATATTCCGCCAGCAGGAAGAAAGCTAGCGGCATCGGCACCAGCGCTGCAGCGAGCCACCCAGTTCTGGCAAAATTGACCCGCCTGCCGTCAAGTTGTTTGCGTTAATACATATATATTTCCCTGTGAAATGTTTGATCAAAATCAATCTANCTTTACATTGTTTTTTATGGTATTGCACTTTAAATAAGGTTATTTTTGATATTTTGTTACAGGTATGATGAATTATGTTCGTTGTAGCAAAAAGAAGCAAAAAGGAGCAAATTTGGAGAAAAAAGGAGCAAATTTGGAGCAAAAAGGACCAAAATATGAAGAATTGAACTAGAGCATCGCAGTGAGCCCAACTGCGCCGACGGTGAGAATTTCCCGAGACTCCAGATCAAATAATTTAGAAGACCCACCGATCGCACCCTCAACGCCGCTGACAGCGAGATCGGCGGTTATTTCAACAGGTGCATTGAATGTGGATGATTTTTGGAGGGATGCTTAGGCAACTCCCGGGAAAACTCTTCTACAATTTTAAGAGAAGATTTTGGCCAAAAATAAAGGAGGCTCTGGAGGTTAGAGAGGTTCCAGTAGTGTGTAGAGAGTTTAATTTCGGGTTAGATTCTGAGGAATTCTTCAAGAGATTGTAAGAGTGGAGGGAAAGTGAGAGATTTCTTCCTCGTTGTTTCAAAGAAGAATTTTGTGTGCTGTAAAGAAAGGAAGAGATTCAGAGGAACTTTGAGGAGTTTTCTTGAAGTGGAATTAGAGATAAGTGTTATTTACTTATTGTAGTTTGTATGACTTTGCTTTTATATATAAATTCCGAGTTTTTTCTTATCTTCCCCATGAGTTCTGAGTAGTTTTCTCTGTCTTTCCCCTTGTCTTGCGATTTGTGAAATGGTGATTTGAATTGGTTGAGCGTTGAAAATGTTAAAGAAGTTGTGATGATCTTTTCACTTTGATCTTAATTTACTTTCAATATGGCCNCGTGCGGTCATTTCTGTTATATCAGGCTCATTTAAAAGAATTAAAGCGAAATTTACGGAGTTTAGGAGAGTGAAACCGTTGAGTCTATTTGGGCAGGTTACTGGGGTAATTGAGGGGTTATTGTGATATTAATTCCAATAATAGGTCAATAATCCCTCAATATATTAATTGCAGTGGACTACATTTCTAAGTGGATTTAAGCACCAACTTTACTTTGTTGTGATGCTAAAAGTGTTTCAAGATTTTTAATGAAAAATATTTTCACTAGATACAGAATGCTTTACCTTGCTGTAACGCTAAAAGTGTTTCAAGATTTTTAATGAAAAATATTTTCACTAGATACGGAATGCCCTCGTTGTGACACTAAAAGTGTTTCAAGGTTTTTAATGAAAAATATTTTCACTAGATACGGAATGCCTAGAATGAAACGGAGGATCCCATTTTAGGAATAAATATATTCAGACATTGTAAAAAAAAATTAATATTATTCATCGAATCTCTACTGCCTATCATCCTCAAACTAGTGGGTTAGCGGAAGTTTCTAATAGAGAGATTAAACAAATACTTGAAAAGACTGTAAACCTTAGTAGAGTAGGTTGGTCCACTAAACTGGATACGACATTTTGGGCTTACAGGACTACTTATAAAACACCTATTGAAATGACTCCTTACAGACTAATTTTTTGAAAGACTTGTCACTTACCAGTGAAATTGAAGTATAAAGCATATTGGGCTATTAAAGAATTCAATTATAATTTGAAAGATGCTGGTAAGAAGAGATTGTTACAATAAATGAATTGGAGGAATTAAGAAATGAGTCTTATGATAACCGACAAAATTTATAAGGAAAAATTAAAGTTATGGCATGATCAGTAGATTAACCAAAAGAACTTTTAACTAGGACAAGAAGTTTTGCTTTATAACACTAGGCTGAAGTTATTTCCTGAGAAATTGAAGTCTCGTTAGTTAAGACCCTTTACTGTGAGTCAAGTTTATACTTACGGAGCTATTGGAATTGAAGATCATAAAACTAGAAATTGATTTAAAATAAATGAACACAGATTAAGACCATATTTTAAGGGTAAAAGACCAAATTTTAAAGAGGTTTTAATGATTAGTCAACTTGAATGACACCTGAATAAGTCGGGCTGACGACGTTAAACCAAGCGTTTTATGAGAGGCGGCATATATTTATCTTTACTTTTATCATGATTATAATAGTTTTTATTTGGAAATTATTGTTAGTTTGTGCTAATATTAAGCTCTACTACTCTTATTTATCCTTGAATCATCATAAAAATTGGATCCATAGAGAAAAATTGGAACGCATTCGGACTAGAGCGAAATCGTACAATTTTTTCCTTGAGCCCCAACGGTGCCATCGACGCCGTTGACGGCGGCTTTTTCCTGAGAATCTAGGCAATATTTATTCAGAGGCTCACCGATAGTGCCATCGACCCCGCCGAAGGCGAGACCGGCAAAATGGTTGTTACTTGGATTAAAATGGCAGTTTTTGGCTGTTTTTGGGCGGGAATTATCCTTTTAAACTCTGAAATTTGATTCCTAGTTCATTTTTTCCCTCCAAAACAAAGTAAAACTCCACCAATTTCATTCATTTGGCGTCCAATTCCCCTGATAATCCCAGAATGTGTGTTCTCAATTGGCGAAAGTTTATTAGTACGGAAGCGCAGCGAACCCTCAACAAGTTACTGACGAGGAAAATATTGATCAAAGAACGAGGATTCATAAATCACGTATTGAATAAATCCTCAACGGTAATTGAAGAAATGATAGTGTGTCGAAGATGGGAAGTGCTGTGCTACACTACCGCCAGCGTAGTGGTTCCGGTGGTAAAAGAGGTTTATGCAAAGTTACATGAAATCAACCAAGGAATTGTTTATGTGTGAGGAAGATGGATCACTTTCACTCCTGAATGAATCAACAAATTATACATGATCGAGAACGTTCCTGTCTGCCACTATTCCAATTTTTTCCCAACAAGAAACCAGATGAATGAAATTTGCCAATATTTAATGGACAAAACTGACGATTGGGAAATAAGAGGAAATAGGTACGTTAGTTTTTATGTGATAGTCTTAAATCCCGTTTTAAAACATTGGCACTTTTTCATTTCTGCGAAACTATTATCGACAATGATGATCGGTAAAGTTTCTAAGGAAAGTGTTATTTTGAGTTATGGCATCCAAAGGGGACTGCCGACTGACATTGGATCCATAATTGTGAAGTTGGTTTTGGGCCTGATCATTCATGGATCAACTTATGGGCTTGGACACCCCTCCATAATTTTCTCACTTTACAGTCAGTTCCAAGTGTCCTACGAAAATTAGGAAAAGGTATTATTACCTTGGAAGCCTTTGGACCCAACTGAGAGATCCCTAGCTTTTGAAGATGAAAATGACATGGCCATTATAGTAGATCAAGCATCTCAGAATTCACTGCCAGTTCAATCCTTAATTCCTGACAAGTCTCTGGTGATCCTGCGCCAAATCAAGAAATTGGAAAAGGAGGTACAAAATGTCATGAATGCGATTAATATTATGTTCGATTTTTTTGATCATTTGGACTGGAGGATGAAAGAACATTTTGAGAACTCTCGACATTTAGAAGATAGTTTGATACACTGATGAGGAGGATGAAATTGATAGAGGAGGATTCTACTGAAGAATTTTCATTCTGACCCTTCTACAATCTCTTCGTTCATGTACAATCAATGGGTGATCTCAGAGGATCATCTAGTACTGAATCTAAAGGAAAGTATATTTATATTACTTCCTATTTGTCTATCTATGTATTTTAATTTGAACTTTGTATTTGCTTTTCTTTAGAATTATGCTTTAATATCTCTGTATAGTTGAGACTAAGCATAGGATGTTTTTTTTTTCCGCATTTTGAGTGTTGTGGCTTGGACTGCGACGTTGAATTACTATAATTAGGTTGAGAAAATACCAAACTTAGGTGTGTTATGTAACGTATATTGTACCACTTGGAATTTATGAAAATGTGATGTTTTGTGTTGTGAAAGTTTATATGTGCTAAGTACATCATTTAGTTATTTAAAATTATGTCTATAATGATTAAAAGGATGTGTTGTGAAAGTTTATATGCGCTAAGCACATCATTTAGTCACTTAAATTTATGACTATAATGGTTGAAAAGATGTGGTTAAGGCTTGATATTGATCAAAATTGTGAAAATCTGGGATTTAAACCAAAATCAATAGAGCCGTCGAGGGTGCCCTTGATGCCGCCGACTGCGAGATTTTCCCGAAACTTGGGATTTAATTCCGATAGAGCGCGCCGATGGCGCAATCAACCCCGCTGACGACGAGCTCACGAAAAAACACCTTTAACCATGATTTTGAACAGTCAACCGCCACTATTCATCATCCCCTTCCTCCTAAAAAAGCCCTTTTCGACTAAGAGCTTGAAAGATCCTGGATTGGGAGGCAATTTCAAGGCTTTTTGACACCGGATTTGATCATCTCTAGGTAAGAGCTTCACTCCAAACTAAAATTATTTGATTTTCACCATGGATTTCTTCCACATTCAGGAGATCCAAAAAATTTGAGAATGTGAAGAAAATTTGGGAAGAAATTCATGGATCTTAGTGTTGAACTCTTAGAATTACTATTGGAAGCCATGATTTGCATATTTGAAGTAATTTTTGGAATTTTTCTATAAATTGATTAGATTGAAATGGCTCCACGATAAAAGAAACGGGTTGAGTTTGATGAGTCTCGCTTTGTCAATGCGATGGCTCAAGTAACATTCAATTCAATATTTAAAGGAAAAAAATTTATATAAGATCAAGTTTTTGAAATTCCGGAAGGAGAAATTGAAAGAGTTATTGCCAAGCAGATATGGGAAAACGTTTGTTACACCACCAATAAAGCTGATGCAAATGTTGTGAAGGAGTTCTACACTAATTTAATCTAGTCTGAAGATGAAATCGTTCAAGTGCGAGGATTTCCTGTTGAATTTACTGCCGCCCGCATCAACACTTTTTACGAAGTCGCAGACTCTTATAGCTGCCACTATGAATCCTTTAGTACAATGGAAGGCTCCCTGAATGATGTGATCAACTTTCTCACTCATGGAAAAGTAACATGGAAGATAAAGCAGCGAGAAGGGGTAAATTTTCTGCTTCTAATTGGAATGCCACCTCTAAGGCGTGACACTATTTCATTTCCTCTACTCTGTTACCTACTTATCACCATAGTGAGGTAACTAGAGATAGAGCTATTCTGAATTTCTATATTCAGAATAATAGAACTATAAAAGTGGGGAGAATTATTCTTAAGAATATATTGACTACGTCTAGGAGTGAGATAAGTGGAGGTCTAGGACATCCTAGCCTTATTTATGTCATTTGCAAACTTTCTCAAGTGGAAATTTGAGATGAAGAATGGGTTTACCCTATGAAACCCTTTAGTAAAGTCAATTTAAAGACTTATGAATCCCATGAGAAATAGAGAACTGGAAGTAGAAGTCAAGAACCTTCTACTAGTAGAGATGTCCCATCGACAAGTTATGACCTTCCACCTTCTAGTTCCCCTACGCTCTCTGATTTGATGAATGAGTTGACCTTGTAGCGAAAGAGCACAGAGTTAATAAATGAAAGGATTGTAGGTTTATAACGTTGATACGATTATGACAGTGTGTACCTTCAAAGGCATTCAAATTTTGAGTTAGCTTATCTTGAAATGGGGGCCCGACACTACAGAGGTGAGCCTGATGTTACTTTTCCTGAGTGCCCCCGATAGAGTCAATATCATCCCGATCCACCTGCTGATCAAGGCGATGAATATATAGCTTGCGATTTTGATATTTAAATGTAATTGATGTACTTATATTTATACTTTTATTTGTGTAATATTTTTGTAATAGAAATGGATGTTTGTGTATTTGGACTTTCATTTTTATTATTATGTTGTATTTGGATAATTTTAATTTTTGTTATAAAGTTAGTGTCATAGTTAAATTTGCATGTGTAGTTTAATAGATGTTGAGTAGTATTGTGAATTATAATGTAATGTGATTTTTATTAAGTAATTTTAATTGTTTTGTTATTATTGTGTTTGTGTTAGGAAATATTGTGCTTGTTTAATGTTTTAGTATTATACTTATTTCAACATTTCATTACCCAGAAATTCCTCTAGTGATTTATATGTGTAGAAAGCTCCTAATATTACAGACCAGGTGTAGTAGAAATATTAAGAAGGCATGCAAAAATTTCAGAATGATGAAAATGCCTAAAATACTGAGGTATAATTTATATTTAGAGTTTTTCTTTCCACCTGTATTATTTTATATTGAAAATTTTAAGTTTGGGGGAGAGAAGAAANTGTATCTATTGAGTTTCCTCATAAGGCACACATCTTCTAATAATTAGATCTTCACAATGTTTATACAAATATGGGTCATCCCAAAAATAGAATTTTGAATCATAAATGAATTTTTTTAGTTATCGATTTTTAATATCAGATGGTAAGATATCACTTACAATAAAATTTACTATATCAGTATACGAAGGTACATTCATTTCATCAATACTATATAATTGTTCATCAGGGAAATTTTCTAAAATTTCATTTGCAAAATTAGTTAATATTTCTATTTCTAACTAGACAAATGATCAGTTATTTGATTATCATTTCCCTTTCTATCAACCATGGTAAAATCAAACTCTTGCAAAAGAAGTATTCATCATATATTTCGTTCTAATTAAGTAAGGCCTAAACTTATCAATGGTAAAATCAATATCTAATAACTCTCTTTTAGTAGTAGTGTTGTTAATTTGAGCATCCTTCAGATTTTTTCTATCATAATATATTACTTTAAGAACTTTGTTATGTCTTTTTCCTAAAACAATCCCAATAGCATAATCACTAGCATCGCACATTATTTTGAATGGTTTTTTCCACTCACGTGGAAATATTGTAGGTGCGGTAATTAATTTTTATTTCAATAATTCAAATGTGTTTATGCATTTCTCGTTAAATTAAAATTTGGTATCTTTTTTTAAAAGTTGGCATAATGACTTAGTTATTTTTGAAAAGTTTTTTACGTAGCGTATGTAGAAACCAGCATCTCCTAGAAAGCTTCTTATCTTTCTAACATTAGTAGGAGGTGGTAATTTTTCAATTACTTGAATTTTTGCAAGATCTACTTCCATGCAATTTCTAAAAATTTTATGCCCAAGTACAATACCTCTTGCAATCATAAATTGACATTTTTCCCAATTTAGTACTAGGTTGATTCTTTCACATACTTCCAAAACTTTTTCTAAATTGTTTAAACATAATTCAAAAAAAGTTCCGAATATAGAAAATTCATCCATAAACACTTCCATCCCATTTTCAATGAAATTCCTAAAAATTGACATCATACATCTTTGAAACGTTGCAAGTGCATTGCATAGTCCAAAAGACATTCTAGGAAAAGCAAATGCTCCGTATGGGCTTGTAAATGCTGTTTTCTCTTGATCCTCTGGAGCAATTGGAATTTGATGATATATGGTATATCCATCAAAAAAGCAATAATATTTATTTCCAGTCAATTTATCCAACATTTGGTCTAGAAAGGGGGTAAAGGAAAGTGATCTTTTCTGGTGGCCATATTTAATTTTCTATAGTCAATACAAATTTGCCAGTCAGTAACTTGTCTTATTGGAATTAATTTATTTTTCTCATTTTCTTTAACAGTTACTCCTGCTTTCTTTGGAACACAGTGTATTGGACTTACTCAAGCACTGTCTAAAATAGGATATATAATTCCAACATCTAACCATTTTAAAATTTCTTTTTTAATAACTTCTTTCATTATTGGGTTTAATCTCCTTTGAGTATCAGCTTTAGGTTTGTATTGTTCATCTAATAGAATTCTATGCATATAAATAGAAGGACTAATTCCTTTAATATCTGCTAAAGACCATCCAATAGCCTTTTTATATCTTTTCAACATTTGTATTAGTTTTTGTTCTTGAATTTCAGTTAACTCATAAGATAAAATAACAGGCAATGTAGATGACTCCCCTCAGAATACATATTTTAAATGGGTAATATCATCAGTTCAAGTTCAGGTGGTTTAATACTTGAAAGAATAAGATTTTTATTATCATTTTTCATCAAATCTAACGTTTCAAATTTGTCTTGAATATAATCTAAATCTTCTTCTATCATTTCATCCATGCTTTCAAAAAATTCTCCTTGCTTTAATTTTTCTTCAAACTCTTCCTTAAATTGTTCATTACTCAGATAATAAGTTACTTCCATCCTGAAATATTCATTGTCTGTCTCTATTGATGGATATTTCATAGC
Organism: Phalaenopsis hybrid cultivar; assembly: GCA_002079205.1. Lineage (NCBI taxonomy): Eukaryota > Viridiplantae > Streptophyta > Magnoliopsida > Asparagales > Orchidaceae > Phalaenopsis > Phalaenopsis hybrid cultivar. Next base: position 378,416 of record JXCR01149141.1, read on the forward strand.
CTTTGCAATATTAAATTTTACTTCTTGATCATTAACTCTCATTATTAATTCTCCTTTTTGCACATCTATCACAGCTCTCCCTGTTGCATAAAATGGTTTCCCTAAAATAATAGGAATCTCTTTATCTTCCTCCATATCTAATATTATAAAGTCTACAGGGAAAATAAATCTATCCACTTTTACTAATCCATCTTCTATAACTCCTTTTGGAATAGTTATTGATCTATCAGCTAACGCAAGAGTTACAGTAGTAGGGGAAATCACTCCTAAATCTAACTGTTTAAAGATTGATAGAGGCGTAAGATTGATACCCACTCCTAAATCAAATAAATATTTTCCAAAAAACTTTTCACCAATAGCACAAGGTATAGTAAAACTAATAGGATCTTTTAATTTTTCAGGAAGCTTTTTCGAAATAATAGCGCTACACTCTTCACTGAGTGCAACGGACTCATGATCTGTAAACTTTGTTTTCTTGTTTAGTATATCCTTCATAAATTTCACATAACTTGACATCTGCTCCAAAGATTCAACGAAAGGAATGTTTATTGTTAATTTCTTAAGGATTTCCAAAATTTTTGTAAATTATTTATCTTTATTCTTCTGCTTGTGTTTGTTCATTTTCATTTTGGTCACTTTCCATTTCTTCCTTCTCTTCATCAACTTCAGTTTCTCTTTGGATCCTTATTTCAACTTCTTTTCTACTTCGTAATTGAATAGCTTTAATTTGCTCCTTATTTTGATCTTTTGGATTAACTTCCACAGTACTCGGAAGAATTCAGAAGGTCTGTTACTGAATGAAGTAGCAATATGTCTTGATTGATTTTCAATATTTCTAATAGCAGCCCTTTGATTCTGAATTTAATTTCCCATGTTTAACATTACTTTTTCGTTGTCAACTTCTTTTCCTTAACTTGTGGGTTATGGTTAGAATTAAATCTCGTGGGATAATAATGTCGGAAATTAGATTTCCTTGGTTGTTCAAATTTTCGAATGAATTTACAAAATTATTTTAATTATTCTAACTAAAATTAGGATGATTTTTCCATCCAGGGTTATAATATTTAGAATAGGGATTGTTATTTTGATTATTTGTAGAATCTAAGGTTAAATAAGATGATTGAGTATCAATTATCTACCCTAGTGAAATTTCCTCTAATACTGGGGATATTTGAGAGTATTTCACTCATATTTGATCAATGTTTTTTTGAAAAAATAGCGATTTGAGATGAAAAAATAGACATTGCGTCAGAGTCATGAATACTAGCTACTTACTTAGGATTTACCCTTTTACAGGGCCATTGAAAGTTATTAGTAGTCATTTCTTTGATTAAAGAGTACTTCATCAAAAGGTTTTGACATTAGTGGTCCACCTGCAGCAGCATCTATAATAGATCTAAGTGATCCCACTAATTAATTATAAAATTTTTGAATTATTAACCAATCTGGTAAAGCATGGTGTGAACATTCTAAGAAGATCTTTAAATCTTTCCCAGATTTCATATATAGATTCCCCTTCAAACTAACAAAAAGATAAAATATCATTTATAAGCTTAGCGATTTTCTAGGGTGGAAAATATTTTGCCAAGAGTTTTTGTGATAGTTCTCTCCAAGTTCTGATAGATCCAAGTGCTAATGAATTTAACCATACTTTGGCATTATCCCTTCATGTAAAAGGAAAAAGTCTAAGCCTAACAAAATCATTAGATACTTCGTCTTATTTAAAAGTAGCATAAATTTCAAGAAAACTAGCAAGACGTATGTTAGGATTTTTAGTAGGTGTTTCTCCAAACTGATTATTTTGTAACATTTAGATAATAGTAGGTTTAAGCTCAAATGGATTAGCAGCAACATTAGGATTTTGAATTGTCAAGTGAAGTTCATCTGCTGTCGGATTAGCATAATCTTTTAAAGGTCTTTATCGATTTTCATTTTTTTGATTATCTAAGTTATTCACCATTTTGTTTCAAGATTTTAATTTTTTCTTTGTTGTTTTCAAAATTTTCTAATAGTACATTTTAATTCTAAATTTCAAGGTACTAAACTTTCAGATCCAATACTACGCATAAATAAATATGATAAGCAAAGAAAATTTTCTAAAAAAAATACTCTTAAATATATAGTTATTTATAATTTTTTTTATATTTTATATATTTTATCTCTAAATTTTCTAATTTACCAAATCTATTTAATTTACCGTTACCTTGCCCGACAAATCTCTTATTTGAAAACCTTTCTCAAAGCAAATCTCTTGCAGTCTCTCCAAGGAAATGTAGGAAGAAGAAATATCTCACTTTTCTCCTTTTCCAACACTCTTAGAGAATAATTCACACTTAATCTCACCACAAAACTCTAAAATTTTAAAGATAAATCACTAATAGACTTCTGAATGGTGGTGGAATGAATATGAAAAAAGTGTATGGAGGCAAGGTGTGGAAAAAAAGAACAAGTTGGAAAGAAGCGGAGTGCTTTTTTTGATCAATTTCGACCCCTAATAGGAGCCTAGAGTCAGTTCTCTAATTGGTGCATCCAAAAACCCTTCAAAAAGCATCCAAATTTGTCAACTCTTCTAGAAACCCTTTTGAACTGACATTGGCACCGTCGGCGCCAGTGTCCTTGTATTTAATTTCACTGCTCTCTGTCAAATGGCACCGTCAGCATTGCTTCTGGTGTTGTTGGCGCTGAGTAAAATCCATCAGTCGTTCGGTAAGTCTGCGCCATTGGCGCTACTTCTGGCACCGTCGGCTTTGAGTATTTCTTCAAAAATGCCATTTTAACTCCAAATTCCATCCTCTTTGCTTCAAGTCCTAAAAATCAACAACTTGCAAGAAAACATTAAAAAACCTCCCATTAAAGCGCAATATCACCAAAAATGAGTATAAAATATGGGTATAAAAAACATACAATTTTGGTCTATCACCATTCTGTTGATCATAAAATTTATTATAGGAGGTAACAGATCCACCTCATCATATCTTAAAATCCTTAGGGGAATTCCTTGTCTGTCATTGATAAAGTTATAACAGCAACCACACTATATGGTGATTCTTTCTTTTCTATGCATCCATTTTTTTGGTTCAGAATAGGTCATTTCCATTAGAAGACCCACTCGACCCCTGTCTCTTAGGTCAAATATATAGTCGAGAATGCTTATTTCATCACTTTCTGAGAAGACTCTGGTATACAACTCCAAGTCTTCTAGTATATCGATAAATCTTCGTTGAACTTGTTCATAAAATTCAAATTCCCTTTTCTTTACTTTACCCATTTTGTCGAATTATTCCATTGTGACGATTGGTGGCTGTCGAGGATGCTCCCTCATTTCATTATTAGCAGGATTCCATGCTTGTGACATTGAGTGATCGGTGATCTAAAATCCATCATCGGTGGATGTGTACTCCTCCAGACTGCTGTAACATTCTAGGTGGAGGATGTTGCAGTTTGGGCATTCCACAAATGCCGCTGTAGCTGGTATCTATGTAGGAATCTAGGTGATGCATGTCCAGCAACCCGCATAAAGATCATCTGAATCCTCTGGTATCATTGGTTCTGTAGTGAACTAGGACTCAACCTCTATGGCAGGCAAGCTGGAGGAAGACTTTCTTATGTATGGATCATAGATTTTCCCCTAAAAAATCAAGGTAAGCAAGTTTTCTGCTTCCTTCTCGCATCTTCTTTCTTCACATAGAAAAGCTCTATGTATTAAATGATTCACATTTGTCCGTTGAGTTCTTCGTAACAGTGCATCTGGCAGTCTCTCATCATCAGCAGTGACTAGACCTCCAGCTGGTGCAGTTATTATAGATGGCAGGCGACTAGTCCATCCACAGGATCTTACTGCACTATCACTTTCTTACCCTTCGGTGAGGACTCCTCCATGGTGCAAACCTTTAACAATGATGGTAAACCCTCTTTTTCTCAACGGCTGACCACGTCCATCAGGGGGACCCTCATAGTCTACATCGACTTGACCGAAGTTCAAGTCAAAGTTTATGATGCCACCCTGCGATGCCCTTTCCTTATTAAGTGCAAGATTCTAGCCATCTTTGAAAGCAAAAATCAGCTTTTGTGCAGACATTTTTTCTGCAAACAACAGAAAAAATGTCAGTGCGCTAAATTTTAGCAGGAACAAGAACATAACAATTTGTTTATTAAGCAAAATTTTAGTTTATAGTGGTGAGAAAATCATTTATTTATGTATATGAGTTGCTTATGACTCCCTACATGTTGAATTAATAAACTAGTACAGATATTAGAGATTAAACTGGGGACTCTTTTTATGGTTCAATACAAGAACCCAAGAACTCCCCCAAAAGATGCTAGGGACCACCCCCCAAAAAGGAAACTACAATGACTTAACAAAGAATGAAAATGAATGTAAAGTTTCATCTGCACCAATTGTAGTCATGTGTCCTTGTAGGCAATTCTGAAGTGGGGAACTTCTAGAATATCTCCTTGCAGCAGATAATGGAGAGCTGGTGGAGGGTTAACAACAACCTCAGTCTTTTTAGAATGTGATCCAAGCTGGGCCAACCAGTTTGCAGGCTGATTTCCTTCCTTATAGATGAAATTGAATTAAATTTGTAACTTGCTACTAAGATCTCTGATTTTGTTTAGCCAATATGAGTGATGTCAGGGAGCTCCATCCTCATGATTTAAAAGGTGTATAATTAAAGCATAGTCCACTTCCAACCAAATCATATTCTAATTAGCCTTAGTGGCAAGATTGATTGCCCAATACACAATAATGAGTTCAATCTCAAAAGCATGATTTACCATAATTTGAGTCTAGAAATACAGCAGGCACTTACCCAAATGATTTATGTAAATACCTCGCACTCCAGCTCTATTTTTTGTAAAGCTTCCATCAGTGTTAATCTTCACAGTGGGATGTTTTGGGGTTTTCCAGTAGACTCTGATAACTTTAATAGGTTCAGAATTGATAGGTGGACAGGAGTTGGAGATGTTAGGAAATCTTTTCTAGTTAATCATCTTATGAAGATAAGATAAACAATTTCCAGCAGTTTTCCCAACATTTGGATTAGCTTCTTCAAACTTGACCTTGTTTCTTTCCATCCAGATGAACCAAGCAATAATAAAAGGAATAGTAGCTTACTTTCTCTTCTGCCAGAACAACCAGCATTTGACAAGCCTATCCCAAGTGAACTCTTTCTCATCAATGGTCAACTGATTCAAAAAATGTTTGCAAACCAGTTGAGCAAAATTACATTCAAAGAATAAGTGATTCAAAGTTTCCTCCTCCATAAAAAGGTAGAAAGAAGAAAGTAGAAGTATGTAACTTAAAACATTTTCATATAATTGAAGTTAATTTTATTAAAAAAAATTTCTTGGACCCGATCACAGACGTTTGGACAAATAAATAACCCCAAAACAATCAAAATTTCAAAATTTCAATTCAAGCAATATCAAGTTGCATAGTATGTCTTCAAGTATTGTCTGTTGATTGGCAACATGGGTCTTTCTTCTCGTAAATCTACAAGCTAGTAGGCTCCTCTTGAATAGACCTTTCTACTAGAAATGGTCCATTCCAAGTTGGCTTGAATTTTTCTCCAATGGTGTGGCATGCAAGAATAGGCCTTTTGAAAACAAGTACGAGATTGTCAACTTTGAATGTACTTGGGCGGACCAATTTGTCATGAGCTTGTGCCATCCTTGTTTGGTAAAGCTCCAAATGTTGTTATGCTTCTAATTTTATTTCTTCAAGACTTTTCAATTCTTTAAGTCTGAGTTTCTCACTTTAATCTGTTGTAAGTTGATCAGCAACAGCGACTCTGAGAGACGATGTCTGGACTTCTAGCAGTAGAATGGCCACGGACCCGTACATGAGTGCATAAGGTCTATATTGAGTGGCAAAGCTAAACGTTGTCCGGTAGGCCCACATGGCTTCTAACACTTTGTTATGCCAATCTCTTTTATTTTCGTTCAGTGTTTTCTTCAAAATCTGTACTAGTGTCTTGTTGAATGCCTCGACCAGGCCATTTACCTTGGGATAGTAGATTGTAGAGTGTCTCATATCCCATGTCATCTGATGAAGTTGTTGATCTTTCTACACTTGAAGGCTGTCCCATTGTCATAAATTTTCTACGTGAGACTCCTAAAGAGTAGACGACTTAGCATTTGAAAATATGAAGGATGTGTTGTGTTGTAAACTTTCATAACTTCTCTGTCACTGCCCATTTGGAAAAGTAATATGAGGCATCAAGGATAAATCAGTGTCCTTTAGAGGATGGAGGGTCTATTGGATATATTATGCCTGTTCCTCAACACTCAAATGACCACGAAGCAACAGTTGGGTGCAGCACATTCGGAGGTTGGTGCATGGCCACCCCATGCACTTGACATTGATGACATCTTCTGGTTGTGTCCATGCAGTCAGGCATCATTTCCATCTAATAATTTCCAAGTCTCTTGATCTTCACTTTCATCTTTGGCCCTTACTGGTGAGTGCCACACAATGCAGCATGTACTTCTTTGATAATATTCAGAGCTTATGCTCTGCTTAGGCACCACAACCACATCTGATCAAATGATTTTCTATAAAGGACATCTCCTTCGAAAGCGTACGACATAGATTTTCTTGTGATGTGGTGTACTATTAACTTGTCTTCTGGCAGCTTTCCAGTTTGCAAATATTATATTAATGGCTTACGCCAACCTTTGTTAATATCAGCAACTACAACTGTCATTCCTTCTTCTTTTCTAGGCTTGTGTAGATTGTCGGGGACGATTCAAGATGAAATATGTCTTCCTTGTACTGTGATATCAATGAAATCCTCCATGGGACATGCTAATTCTTTTGCAAGTTTTGTCAGAGCATCAGCATGTGCATTATATCCTCGAGGAATCTGGAAGAATGTTACATTGGAAATCTGCTCCAAGAGCCTAATTTCGTACTGAGGATATTCTGTTAGCCTTGGCTTCAAAATATTGTAATATCCGGCAACTTGTTAGATGAAGTACTGAGAATCGCCATATATGGCAATACCTGTTATATCCATTGAGATTGCCAATTTCAATCTGGTAGTGCTCCATATTCTGCTTCATTTATGGTGCATGACTCTGTCAGGTGGTATAAGAACCTCAGCATACTCTTTTTTAGCATGACAAAGATTAAACCAAACCTTACTTTTCCTGGAATAACTGTGTCTAGTCCTTTGTCTTTTCTGACAGATGAAGCTTCATCAAAGTACATCTCCCAGCATTGCACACCAGAGAATTCCATTTGTAGTATATGTTCATCTAGTAATTCGTCAATGAGAGGGGACTTAGCTGGAAGTGGGTGTACAGCGAGAAAATATGCTAAAATATGTCCTTTGATAGCACAGAGGGGAACCTAAGCTATATCAAATTACAACAAAATCATTAACCATCTTCCTAGACATCCAGAGAGTATTGGTCGGGTCATAAGATATTGCAATGGGTTAACTTTTGAAATTAGAGTTACCTTTTGAGAAAGCATGTATTATCTGAGCTTCTTGACTGCGAAAATCAAAGCTCGACAATGCATCTCAATAGGCAGATACCTTATCTTTGTCAGTATTAGACGATGAATCAGGTAGTAGAGTGCGTTTTCTTTACCCTTGTCATTAACTTGGGCTAAGAGGCCTTCAAGAGAGTCATCTAAGGTTGTGGTATAAAGTATTAAAGGTTTTATTTGGATAGGGGCTGCCAAAAGAGGAGGTCTCATTAAGTATTGCTTAACTTCCTCGAAGGCTTGTTGGCATTTTTCTTCTCAAATAAAATTAGCATCCTTTTTACCTAATGCCGAGAAAGGCTGACACCTCTTTGAGAGATTAGAAATAAAGTGTCTCAGATATGCCAACTTCCCTCGGAAGGAACGTAGTTGTTTCAAGGTTTTGGGTGGAGGCATTTCTAAGAAAGCTTTAATCTTATCCAGGTCGATCTCAATTCTCCAACAACAAAAAATGAATCCTAGAAATTTCCCAGAGGTAATGCCGAAGGCGCACTTTAAGGGATTCATCTTAAGGTCGTACTATCATAATCGTTCAAACGCAATCCTTAAATCATATAAATGATCTATTTTCTATTTACTCTTGATGACCAAATCATCCACGTAGCATTCCACTTGATCGTAAATGAGATCATCAAAAGTCTTTTTCATAGCTTGTTGGTATGTTGCTCCACCATTCTTCAACCCAAAAGGCATCACTGTATAACATAAAATCGTGAGAGGTGTTTTGAAGGCTGTATGTTCTGCATTTTCAGGAGCCATCTTGCCTTGGTTGTACCCTGACAATCCGTCCATAAAAGAGAAAATCACTTGTGTCGAAGCAATTTCCACCATCATTTCTGGTATCGGCAACGAAAACTTGTCTTTTGGACATGCTTTATTTAAAAGCCTAAAGTCCACACAAACAGGGATTTGTCCATTTTTCTTCTTAACAAGCTCAATGTTAGCAAACTATGTGGGAATTACTCTTCTCTTATAAAGTTAGTGTGTATTAATTTCTTCACCTCGGCTATGACTTACTGCTCTATTTTGAGGCGCATTCTTCTTGGAGCTTATTTTACTGGGGTCATATTTTTGTCCACCCCAATGATAAGAATTACAACCTCTACTGATAGTCTTGGCATTTTATCATAACTCAATGCAAAGCAATCTTTAAATTCTATTAATAGTTTAATCAATCCTAAAGATTCTTCGTCATTGAGTAGAGAACTTATAAATGTAGGTCGGGACTGGTCCTCAGTCCCGAGGTTATATTTATTCAATTCATTAATAGTTAACTTGATTTCTTCCTTAAATTATGACAAGCATCTTTTATTAGCTAATCAGTAGAGTCATCCTCTACATCGAGGCAATCTTCTTCTGATTCACTAGTAACAACCATGCCAATTCATGAATCATTAACTGGTCCGACTGTACCAAATTCGAGTCCCTCTTTGATTGGGAATTCAACTTTTCACATTCTATAATTTTTCAAAAAGTTGTAATTTATTTTTTGGCATTCATTTTCGCAAATCTCTCGGTTGACTTAACTTTTGTGCACAAGTCCAAAAGTAACCAAAACGAAATTCCATTAATTCATTAAGATCCTCATCCAAATTTACATGTTTTTCAAGATTAGTAGAAGTAGAAGCAAGATAAAATTTGATCGGCTTTGAACCAAGACTACAGACTTCCTTGAACTTTAAACTCTTGACCTTTTAAGGGAGAATCAGTGTAAGGGTCATGGTGTTCACATAATGGTTTATCCGATCATACATTGTCTCAGATTCGCTTTTATCTGTATCTTCTATGGATATCTTGTACTGTGGTTTTTTTTTCATCATTATTTCATCTTTCGAACTTTCTTCATTATCAATGTTCATGGTTGGCCTTGTCCGTTCAATGATTAAACCGGTTCTTCCTCATCCATATGCCCAGACTCGACCTCAGGTGCGCGAACTAAGAAAACTCCTACAAACTTGTTGCAAAAGAGTGGTGGAAGATTGCTGAAGCCAAGCTGAATGGTTTCCCCTTTGTGATTCTTTTGAATCTTTTGCTTCATTTGTCATAATTTCATGAGAGAAGACAGTGTTTTATGGAGGCAAGTAGTAGGCGGTATCTTCATGAATGCTAACTTCATGAACTAAAAATGGTTGTAAATCTCCCTTGATGCAATGTTCTTGTCCTTCCTTATAGTACTTAATGCACTTGCGTAGAGATGACGGAACCATATTGTGTTCATGAATCCATGGTCGACCCAGTAGAGCATTAAAAGAGGTCTCGACGTTAATGATATGGAATTTAGCAGTTATTACTAGTTCTTCAACTTTCATGAGTAATGTAATGGATTCAAGGTCTCTCTCCCCCTTTTGGTTGAGTCCTCTTAGCATCATTTTATCAGTTGTAAGCTCCCGAGCTTCAATTTCCAAATAGGCCAATGTCCGTAGGCATATCATGTTGAGTGATGCTTTAGGATCAAATAAAACTCTAGAATACACAAATCTGCTGATGTTAGCGAAGATATAGAGTGGACGATTATGGTCAGCGGTACCGTGCAACAAGCCTTCATCAATGAAAATTATCCCAGGCTATTCTTTTAACAGGCACACTTCATCAGAGGATGTGCTGGCCAACTGGGCTAAGCAAATCTCTAGATAAAGAAAAACTGTAACCAGATACTCTCTCATCTTCTTTGATAGGATTAGAGTGTCATAGATGCTTAATTTGGTCGGCAACTTTCTAAGATGAGATAGGACATTGTAATCCACTTTGTATGATCATCCAATTTTCTCTTGATTACGTAGTTCTTCCAATGGAGGAGGTGGACGTAGCTCCTCCCGAGCTACTATTTGCTTTCCTTTATTCGTCAGATCTATTATCTAGGGTAATACTTTCATGCTTCTTAAGTTCACTAATGTAATTTCTTCTTCTTGAGATATCATATGCAAATCTTTCAATGTTTCTTCTTTTTCGAAAAGATCTAAGTTAATGGCAAGTGGTGCATTGTGGCACTCGAGGATTGGTTCCTCACTCCTGGTGTCGTCATAAGAGGTACTGTCAATGTATTCTTTGGTCTTGTTAATGAGTTCATCGGACTCAAGCACGATTTGCCACTTTCCTTCATTCCACAATGAACATTTTATTATTCTTTATTTGGTTTATCCTTCTTGAGGCGGTTGCTTGCCATTCTGGCCATACTATTGTGTCTGTTGTTGAGCATGCTGTGTTGACAACTGATGAGAATTTTCAACATGTATCTTCATTGGCTGTTTTCCTTTATCGACCGTTGCCACTATTCCAAACTTCTTTTCAAATACTCTAGTCATCCTGGACTTCTCGGCTTTCCCATGAGAAACCATATATTTGACATCTTCTTGAAGATTGCTGGCTTTGCTGAGTTGCTTCTCAAAGGATTTAATGGCGAGTCCCTTGAGCATGAAAGCTACTGGCCCATGAGTGCTTTTGATTAAGTTCTCGATCTCTTGATATTCTTGTAGCTGAGGTTCACAATACATGCTAAGATTTCTCCACCTCAAAATGTAGTCCACTAATGTCTCGTTAGAATTTGCTTGTTTACTACAAGATCTCTAATAAAAACACATGATGTTGTGCTCCAAAAAAACTTGTCACGAACAATTCTTCTAATTTGGTGAATGTCTTGACGGGTCCATTGGGTAGTTTGGCATACCAATCAAATGCGATCCTTGACAGCTTGTTGAGAAAGTGTAAGAAGAGCAATGTTTCGTTGCCTCCAGTATTTCCACAAATGGCTTGAAAATGTACTATATGTTTCTTGGGTTTTTCGGTCCCGTCAAATATCTTAAAGTTTGGTGACACAAAACCATTAGGGTAGGGTATGACATTAAATTCCTTAGGGTCAGGTCTATCATTCAAAATCAATGAGCCACCCTTAGATTGGGATAAGGCCTCCCAAACTTGCTCGACCGTTTGCTTAAATTCTTTTTCTGGCATGGCGCTTGATGGAGAATCCTTCTTTTGTTGATCATCTCTATTTGTTGAGGCAACTTTCCTCCTTTCATCTGTGATATGTATAATCTCTGGTTGATTGACTTCTGTAGAGGCTAACTGTGGTGGTTGAGACTTTCCTTGAACTGTGGCCATGGAAGTCATGGCAGCATCCATCTCTTCCATTCTTTTCTCCATTTGACTGATTTGTTCATCCCTTAGGAAAAAAACCCTACACTGCTCATCTATGGTGTTCTCTTCGACGAGAGGTTGAGTGTCGCACACATATGCAGTTGCTCTGGTCTCGATGACATCAATAGCCATGAAATCTTCCTTGAGGTAATCATTGAACTCAAAGTCCTCATCATCATCATCATCAATGGAAACTCCATGTTCTCGAGCCAACTCATAAATCTCGACCATGAGCTTTTCAACCCTTCCTTCATTTATTGATTCTTGTAGCATTTTTGAGATTCAGAGGGCTTTGTTGGACATCCTCTATTTGCTCCTCTAACTAGCTGACAATTGCTGCAACATTGTTGGATACTTGGGACCCTTACTTCATTCCATGATCCTGCCTTGTGGGCTTACTGGACCATATCGGTACGGCAACCTTAGGTACCCATACGTTTTTCTTTGATAGTGATGTCTTGAGATGGAGTGTCTCAGCAGAAACATCAACATGTCAAAGAGATATATGCTCCCCATAGTGCAAACTAGATACAGTATTGGGTAACCTCTTTGTCTTTTCCTTCAGAACTTTATGAACATCCTTGTGACCGATAATTAGTATAATTCTCGGACCCATATGTTACTTAATTGGTCAATAGCCTACAGGTCTAGTGATGGTATAATCAGTAGCAACAATGGTGGTATCAACTCTACTTCCTAAGCAGAACCATATGAAAATGCAAGCAGGCAAAGCTTCAGTTGATTCCTGAGATCGTCTGGTAGATCTAACGTCCTTTAGAATTTCTTTCTTCATGTGAGGGAATACTGCACATCTGCCTCATTTGAGTAACTCACGAACTGAATAACCCTCTTTGGCAGCTTGTCTCTGGAAAACTGTACTGAGTCGAGTGATAGGAGTAGGCTTCTTGCTCTCCACACCATGTCCATGAGGTGACGGTAAAGTAGCGGCAGTCTTCTGGATACTTTTGTACCCATTAGTATCCATTAAGGGATGAAACCTACTCCCTTGCATAAGTGGATAGGTCTCTAGTAATCCTGACTCCTCCTGATGAGGATCGTCATCAATAGGTACTTCCTTTGAAGTTCAAGCTTTAGTAACCCTCCAAACCTTCCGGCTGCGGTTTCTCCTTTAAGTTTGGGTTAATGGTATGACCTTCGAACTCAATCCAATTTCAAATACTAATGGCAAGACAACAAATCCTTCAGGTAGGTCTTCAACGATTCATCAAAAGTTAACTTGATTTCTTCCTTAAATTACGACAAGCATCTTTTATTAGCTGATCAGTAGAGTCATCCTCTACATCGAGACAATCTTCTTCTGATTCACTAGTAACAGCAATGCCAATTCATGAATCATTAACTGGTCCGACTGTACCAAATTCGAGTCCCTCTTTCGATTGAGAATTCAACTTTTCACATTCTATAATTTTTCAAAAAGTTGTAATTTTTTTTTTGGCATTCATTTTGGCAAATGTCCCGGTTGACTTAACTTTTGTGCACAAGTCAAAAAGTAACCAAATAGGAAATTCCATTAATTCATTAAGATCCTCATCAAAATTTACATGATTTTCAAGATTAGTAGAAGTAGAAGCAAGATAAAATTTGATTGGCTTTGAACCAAGACTACAGACTTCCTTGAACTTTAAACTCTTGACCTTTTAAGGGAGAATCAGTGTAAGGGTCATGGTGTTCATATAATGGTTTATCCGATCATACATTGTCTCAGATTCGCTTTTATCTGTATCTTCTAAGGATATCTTGTACTGTGATTTTTTTTTTCATCATTATTTCATCTTTAGAACTTTCTTCATCATCAATGTTCATGGTCGGCCTTGTCCGTTCAATGATTAAACTGGTTCTTTGTCATCCATATGCCCAGACTCGACCTCAGGTGCGCGAACTAAGAAAACTCCTACAAACTTGTTGCAAAAGAGTGGTGGAAGATTGCTGAAGCCAAGCTGAATGGTTTCCCCTTTGTGATTCTTTTGAATCTTTTGCTTCATTTGTCATAATTTCATGAGAGAAGACAGTGTTTTATGGAGGCAAGTAGTAGGCGGTATCTTCATGAATGCTAACTTCATGAACTAAAAATGGTTGTAAATCTCCCTTGATGCAATGTTCTTGTCCTTCCTTATAGTACTTAATGCACTTGCGTAGAGATGACGGAACCATATTGTGTTCATGAATCCATGGTCGACCCAGTAGAGCATTAAAAGAGGTCTTGACGTTAATGATATGGAATTTAGCAGTTATTACTAGTTCTTCAACTTTCATAAGTAATGTAATAAATTCAAGGTCTCTCTCCCACTTTTGGTTGAATCCTCTTAGCATCATTTTATCGGTTGTAAGCTCCCGAGCTTCAATTTCCAAATAGGCTAATGTCCGTAAGCATATCAAGTTGAGTGATGCTTTAGGATCAAATAAAACTCTAGAATACACAAATCTGCTGATGTTAGCGAAGATATAGAGTGGACGATTATGGTCAGTTATACCGTGCAACAAGCCTTCATCAAAGAAAATTATCCCAGGCTATTCTTTTAACAGGCACACTTCATAAGAGGATGTGCTGGCCAACTGGGCTAAGCAAATCTCTGGATAAAGAAAAACTGTAACCAGATACTCTCTCATCTTCTTTGATAGGATTAGAGTGTCATAGATGCTTAATTTGGTCGGTAAGTTTCTAAGATGAGATAGGACATTGTAATCCACTTTGTATGATCATCCAATTTTCCCTTGATTACGTAGTTCTTCCAATGGCGGAGGTGGACGTAGCTCCTCCCGAGCTACTATTTGCTTTCCTTTATTCGTCAGATCTATTATCTAGGGTAATNCAACTTTCTAAGATGAGATAGGACATTGTAATCCACTTTGTATGATCATCCAATTTTCTCTTGATTACGTAGTTCTTCCAATGGAGGAGGTGGACGTAGCTCCTCCCGAGCTACTATTTGCTTTCCTTTATTCGTCAGATCTATTATCTAGGGTAATACTTTCATGCTTCTTAATTTCACTTATGTAATTTCTTCTTCTTGAGATATCATATGCAAATCTTTCAATGTTTCTTTTTTTTCGAAAAGATCTAAGTTAATGGCAAGTGGTGCACTGTGGCACTCGAGGATTGGTTCCTCACTCCTGGTGTCGTCATAAGAGGTACTGTCAATGTCTTCTTTGGTCTTTTTAATGAGTTCATCGGACTCAAGCACGATTTGCCACTTTCCTTCATTCCACAATGAACATTTTATTATTCTTNGTTCACTAATGTAATTTCTTCTTCTTGAGATATCATATGCAAATCTTTCAATGTTTCTTCTTTTTCGAAAAGATCTAAGTTAATGGCAAGTGGTGCATTGTGGCACTCGAGGATTGGTTCCTCACTCCTGGTGTCGTCATAAGAGGTACTGTCAATGTATTCTTTGGTCTTGTTAATGAGTTCATCGGACTCAAGCACGATTTGCCACTTTCCTTCATTCCACAATGAACATTTTATTATTCTTTATTTGGTTTATCCTTCTTGAGGCGGTTGCTTGCCATTCTGGCCATACTATTGTGTCTGTTGTTGAGCATGCTGTGTTGACAACTGATGAGAATTTTCAACATGTATCTTCATTGGTTGTTTTCCTTTATCGACCGTTGCCACTATTCCAAACTTCTTTTCATATACTCTAGTCATCCTGGACTTCTCGGCTTTCTCATGAGAAACCATATATTTGACATCTTCTTGAGGATTGTTGGCTTTGCTGAGTTGCTTCTCGAAGGATTTAATGGCGAGTCCCTTGAGCATGGAAGCTATTGGCCCATGAGTGCTTTTGATTAAGTTCTTGATATCTTGATGTTCTTGTAGCTGAGGTTCACAATACATGCTAAGATTTCTCCACCTCAAAATGTAGTCCACTAATGTCTCGTTNCTGTTTTCCTTTATCGACCGTTGCCACTATTCCAAACTTCTTTTCAAATACTCTAGTCATCCTGGACTTCTCGGCTTTCCCATGAGAAACCATATATTTGACATCTTCTTGAAGATTGCTGGCTTTGCTGAGTTGCTTCTCAAAGGATTTAATGGCGAGTCCCTTGAGCATGAAAGCTACTGGCCCATGAGTGCTTTTGATTAAGTTCTCGATCTCTTGATATTCTTGTAGCTGAGGTTCACAATACATGCTAAGATTTCTCCACCTCAAAATGTAGTCCACTAATGTCTCGTTAGAATTTGCTTGTTTACTACAAGATCTCTAATAAAAACACATGATGTTGTGCTCCAAAAAATCTTGTCACGAAAAATTCTTCTAATTTGGTGAATGTCTTGACGGGTCCATTGGGTAGTTTGGCATACCAATCAAATGCGATCCTTGACAGCTTGTTGAGAAAGTGTAAGAAGAGCAATGTTTCGTTGCCTCCAGTATTTCCACAACTTGCTTGAAAATGTACTATATGTTTCCTGGGTTTTTCGGTCCCGTCAAATATCTTAAAGTTTGGTGACACAAAAACCTTAGGGTAGGGTATGACATTAAATTCCTTAGGGTAAGGTCTATCATTCAAAATCAATGAGCCACCCTTAGATTGGGATAAGGCCTCCCAAACTTGCTCGACCGTTTGCTTAAATTCTTTTTCTGACATGGCGCTTGATGGAGAATCCTTCTTTTGTTGATCATCTCTATTTGTTGAGGTAACTTCCCTCCTTTCATCTGTGATATGTATAATCTCTGGTTGATTGACTTCTGTAGAGGCTAAATGTGGTGATTGAGACTTTCCTTGAACTGTGGCCATGGCGGTCATGGCAGCAGCCATCTCTTCCATTCTTTTCTCCATTTAACTGATTTGTTCATCCCTTAGGAAAAAAACCCTACACTGCTCATCTATGGTGTTCTCTTCGACGAGAGGTTGAGTGTCGCACACATATGCAACTGCTCTGGTCTCGATGACATCAATAGCCATGAAATCTTCCTTGAGGTACTCATTGAACTCAAAGTCCTAATCATCATCATCAATGGAAACTCCATGTTCTTGAGCTAACTCAGAAATCTCGACCCTGAGCTTTTCAACCCTTCCTTCAATTATTGATTCTTGTAGCATTTTTGAGATCCAGAAGGCTTTGTTGGACATCCTCCATTTGCTCCTCTAACTAGCTGACAATTGCTGCAACAATGTTGGATACTTGGGACCCTTACTTCATTCCATGATCCTGCCTTGTGGGCTTACTGGACCATATCGGTACGACGACCATAGGTACCCATACGTTTTTTTTTGACAGTGATGTCTTGAGATGGAGTGTCTCAGCAGAAACATCAGCATGTCAAAGAGATATATGCTCCCAATAGTGCAGACCAGATACAGTATTGGGTAACCTCTTTGTCTTTTCCTTCAGAACTTTAAGAACATCCTTGTGACCAATAATTGGTATAATTCTCGAACCCATATGTGACTTAATTGGTCGACAGCCTACAGGTCTAGTGATGGTATAATCAGTAGCAACAATGGTGGTATCAACTCTGCTTCCTAAGCAGAACCATATGAAAATGCAAGCAGGCAAAGCTTCAGTTGATTTCTGAGATCGTCTGGTAGATCTAACGTCCCTTAGAATTTCTTTCTTCATGTGAGGGGATACTGCACATCTGACTCATTTGAATAACTCACCATCTAAATAACCCTCTTTGGCAGCTAGTCTTTAGAAAACTGCACTGACTCGGGTGATAGGAGTAGGCTTCTTGCTCTCCCCACCATGTCCATGAGGTGACGGTAAAGTAGCGGCAGTCTTCTGGATACTTTTGTACCCATTACTATCCATTAAGGGATGAAACCTACTCACTTGCAGAAGTGGATAGGTCTCTAGTAATCTTGACTCCTCCTGATGAGGATCGTTATCAACAGGTACTTCCTTTGAAATTTGAGCTTTAGTAACCCTCCAAACCTTCCTGCTGTGGTTTCTCCTTTAAGTTTGGGTTAATGGTATGGTCCTCGAACTCGATCCAATTTTAAGTACTAACGGTAAGACAACAAATTCTTCAGTTAGGTCTTCAGCGATCATAACTTCTTTTCCCTTAAAAGAAACGGGAACAATAGGCTTGGTAGGTACCATGATGGCAGTAGTATTAACCTTCTTATAAGATGGGAGATCCTGAGGGCAGTTTAGGTTGAACTCGACAGACGGTTCTTGAACCTCTGGAGCGGCGACCTTCATTATGACGAATGGGGTTTTCTCGAGAATGACCTTTAGATCTTCAAATCCTACTTCATGTTCGATGAAGGGAGCGACGTTGCAGGTGTTGCTACAAATCGTTAGGTTGCAGGAAAAAGTGAGCATTAGGATCACTGCAAAAATCTTCAAAAAAGAAAGCTCTAGGTTAGCTATTTAGCAAATACCTCATAATCTTAGTGCGGGCACTTAAAGTTAACAAAGGTCGGTCTGTAGACCCGATAAGTCTTTATTTAATTTGTGGAAATTTTAAGATTTAGTAAAGAAAGTTTGAAATTAGAAAGATTTAATTAATATAAAGAAAGTTAAAGAGCAAGCACAATGTGACACAATCCGATTAAATTTGCAAAATAGTACTAAAACTCAAAAGGGAAAAAAAGCTGAAGTTCAAGACCTAGTGCGAGACCAACTTTACAACGCACAATACCCAGGCATAACTAGTCCACCAAGACACACAAAAACATTAAAAAGTCCTTAATGGCCTCCTAAACCTTCCTGTTCAAAGGTTATTGAACAAACGGTCTTGAAGTCCAAAAGAGTTGACGCTACATTCCCAAGAAGAAAATGGGTAAGGCATTCCAACAAAAGAAGGGTAATTTGGTCCAAGAGGGTCATAGACACATTATCGATGCATAAAGATAATATTTCCAGATTTAAATGAAGATAAAAGCTTTTTTCGAGAGGATTTGAGAGAAGCTGTCGGCACTAAAAAAGTTAAGGAGTTGCACGTTGGAAGCTGTCGGCCGCCGGAATCGAAATTCTGTCACCCGCTTCGGATGGGCATTTAATTTACATATATGAAACAGTTTAGTATAATATGAAATCAAGTCGATCCCAAATCTTTTGCAGTTTAAATGAATGAGCACTATACCTAGAACCATGTATCTATCCCAAAAGAAAAACACAAGACTTGAGTGTGAAACTCAATCAAATAAACTAAGAAATATATGACATTTATTTGGTCTACGAAAACCATTTTATTTGCCGACAAGTTCCCATATTTATTTTGAATAATTAAATATGGTTTATATTAAGTTGGGTTCGAAAAAAGCTTTCTATAAGGGCAAACCCCTATAATTAATTACATCTTAGCTAACCGAAGTCACCTAAGAAAACTCTTGATAAAAATCAGGAAATATTATCTTCAAAGAGGTTAAAAGGATAGGAATTTTCAATAAGATCGGACAAAGAGGTGCAAAAAAGGGAATGGCTTAAATTTGCAACATTTTTTTGTAAAGTCGAAAGGAAGAAGAACTAAGAGATGTTACAGAAATTGAGGAGAACCTCAATGACTTCCCAAGCTATCATAATATTTGGTTTCAGTTTTAAAGAGAAATATTTAAATTTTTCATCCTATCCATTTTTTTTGTTTTGGGTTTACACTTATGTGAAACAATCACACAAATAGCCTGGAAGATGTGAGGATTTAGGTTGGGACAGACGACAACCTCGGAATCCTAAGATGAGTTAGCGCTTATATTGTGCAACACAACTGTACAAAGGCCTAGTGATAAGTTGATGACTTATGTTGCATAAGAAAACAACCTCGAAATCCTATGGCTTGTTGTTTAATTTTAAGGAGTGATATGTTGTTGAGATCCTCTCGCTGATGAAGATGGCGGTGCTGCCCAAATTGCTGCTCCTGCTCCTCGCCATGACGAGTTTAAGTTTTCTAATGTGTGAGGTTATGATGTCAAATGAAATGTTCCTATAATTATAGTTCTTTAAATATTATTGGGCATATTGAATTTGATTACAGCGAAACCTGTTAGGATCCTACGGTTCCCTCATTTCTGTGCCACTATTTTCTTTTAGATTCACTTAGACTAAACGAATTTACTAAACTCAACTTAATGAGTTCCATACTTTCATTTAAACCGTGGGAACTCTTGTTAGCTATCTTAGGTTACATCCTTCGAAAGATTCTCGATCATTTGATAGAGACCACTTAATGTAGTTGTAATTATTGTTTTGTGATGTTTGTGATTAAATTTTGAGTTTTCTTATATTTTAAATGTTGTGTCGGTGAATTTTATCTTGGTTTATTTTAGTTTTGGTTTTGGTTTTGGTTTTGTGGCTATCCTAACAGTTTTGGTTTTCATATAAGGTGGCATCGTTGTTTAACTTGCAAGCTCAAGGGAAGAAGTACAAAAATGTAAATGAAATATTTTAAATGCATACCTGTCAATTCTTCTTGTTCCACCACCAGAAAGGTCAGTACTTGCAAGACATGTATATAATTTTGCAAGGAATTTAAATTGCAGGAGTTGATGAAAGTTTAGCTACGAAACCCCAAGTTATGATTTTATTGAATCACAAAAGATCCTAGGGGATGGTTTTAAAAAAAATATGGCACGTACAATTTGCCCTTCATAATGTCTAATAGATTTCAAAGTGCTCGAGGCATGACCCTAGATCACTTTGAAGATCTCTTGAAATATTCCAAGTTCATTCTGGACTTATCATTTTGTTCCATTAATAATCCGAGATTGGAGTGTGACTATCCCGTTGCTAAGTGAAACTTGACAATTTAATTATTTAGAGGATAGGATACCCAATTAATTAATTGATGTTTCATTTAAGAGTTATGTGAGTGGGTACCCCTATGGCAAGTTTAGGTCATTTAAGATTGTAGTGCCCAAAATGAAGGCAAGGCTTGTAGTATTTAAGGTTGTTAATCACCAACCATATTATCTCTTAAATCTGATCTATTAAGTGTAGATATCGAGCCTATGTCACTACTAAGCTCTTAACAATCATGATTGGTGGAATGGTGATTATCAAGATTTTGATTTAAGTGATATGCATTCTTATCAAATAGTCAAATCATCCTTAACTTTGTGCTAAAGAAAAGTAAACTATCAACTTTCTAGCTTAAGCCCATCACTTAAGAATCATTTGACCTTAGTTAACTTTCAAGTTATGAAGTTTAGGAGAAATATGATTTTGTTGATGTTGTGCAAGGGTGGTAAGTGAGTTTCTAACTTTTAATCCCATTGTACTCCAATCATCCAAGCATGTTTATTAAGATCAAAATTAGTAATTTTTTGTTAATCCTAAATTTTGATTGTGTCACAAAAGTCTAAAATTACCACTTTGCCCTTGGGGCACTTCACCTCATAGCTCATTAAACATAACCCAAATGACTTTGAGGGTTTAGATTGTCATATCAATGTGGTAATTATAATATTAGAGGAGAATATGTGGACTTCTAAAAATTTAGTTTAATTTAATTATTTATTTAAATTCAAGGAATAGGATTTTTAAAAATTGATTCGTTTAACTTTCCAAACTAAAGTTTTTTATTTATGAGAAAATTATTAGAGGTTTCCTTAGGTTAGAGAAATACGTAGACAAAATTTCATGATTTTTTTAGTTAATTTATAATAATTATTTTAATGGGAAAATAAGGAAAATCTACTTTTAGGCCTTTAAAATTTATTTTTAACTTAAGAAAATTAGGAAAAATATTTTAATGAGCCCCAAATGATCAGAGAGCAGTTAGGAACATTTTAAGATATTTTGATATTTTAGTTATTTTTTAATTATTTTAAAATTAAAAAAAAGTCAAAAATTAAGTTTTCTTAAAAGAATTTTTAGTTTTCCCAAGTTTGTTCAATTTAATATAATTATTTTTGTACAAAGACACAAGGTTCTTTTGAAAATCAACTTTAATACTCAAACATAATCAAATAATTTTCAAACTTTTATAGAGGATAAACATGATTATTGTAAATAATGTGGAATTAAATTTGTCAATTTTTATAAGTATATAATTTACGTAGATTGATAGAAGATATTAAAATTTAATTAAACATTGAAATTTACAAGATAATTCAAGACATCATGATATTTTTCTTAGACTTCTCTAACCCACAGGAAACCTAGTAAAATTATTCCCTTAATTTTCCAAATGATATTTTGATTTATATAATTAAAATAAGCCAAAATGGTCACCCTAGCTTGAAAATTAGGGTTAAAAGCATAGAGATGTCCTCTGACATTGGAAAAATCATAGAACATCTCCTCTATGATGTAAGCCTTAAAAATTTCAAGCCATGGTGATAATGTTTGATCATTATGAATTAAAATACTCCTGAGGGTATTTAATTCATTAAAATTCAGGGAATAAGAAAATAATTTCTATTTTTCGTCCACATTATTTTCATGTGTTCACTGAGTAAGAGGGTATTTTTCTTTTTTTGTGATTTTTCTAGAGAAATATATGGATTTTTTAAGTTTAGGCATTTAAAATAATTCAGAAAATCCATATTTTTCTATCTACCCTCGCGACACCAACTCAACTTACGAAGGCTTCGAACTCCCATAGCGCGCTCCCATTCGTCGATGCCATCCACCTCAGCTGTCACGCAACCTGTGGTTATTGTACCAAGAGTTTGTTCTGCCTGATCTCCTCTTGTTATAAAATAAATGAGCAATCAGACGTTTCTCCGTTATCGTCCCCAAGTGACCCAACTCGTAAGCCGTTCACTCTAAAACCTTAAGATCTTTATCTAAACTGATCCAAATTACATAGGGTTTGTTTCTAAACCTTCATCTACTCTAGACAAACCTATCTATATGGTATATATGACATGAAATACAGTAAATACATATAATGAGTAAAAAATGGCCCGTATTAGGGTTGAGGTTCAATACCTTTATCTGAGAAGGGAGGCCTTAATCAGATGGTTTTGGTAGCCTCGAGTGGGCCCAAAAAACCTCTTGATGAAGTCTTGTGCCTTGGTGAATTGTCTAGGTATGTTTTTGATCAAAATTGATTTCAGGTGTTGGTCTAGAGCTATCCTAGAGGCTGTTTCAAAGGGTGCTTTGATGGGTAGTCAACTTCTTTCACCGTGGAGATGGTGTGTGAATAATTAATTGAAGTTTTGTTCACTCTCGAGGAGTGGAAAGATCTGTCATGGTTTTAGGGTAAATTTCAATGAAGAAGTTGGCTGTAATGGGTGGCTATGAGTGCCTGAGAGCAAGAGGATTACACTTGGGATGGTTTGGAGAGGCTCTAGTGAGGTATTGGCAGAGTTTCTCCAAGGTTTCAAGATCTCTCTTCCTTGGCCCTCGAGTGGTCAAGTTAAAGCCATGGATTTTTGGTGGAGCTCAGGGCTGGGAGTTGGGTGCTAAAGCATGCTGAGTTGGAGGGGAGAAAGGCTCAAGCATCCAATTAGAGTGAGCCAAGTCAAGGGGTTTTACTTTTGGGTTTTATCTAGTGGGGGTAATATTAGGCTGGCTATTTTGGGTAGCTAAGGTAGTGGCTGGCTAGAGACTTGTCACCTCTGAGCTCAGGGAAGTCAGAGGGTGGCTAATTATGATTAACTCCCAAAGGTAAGCAATAATGGCAAAGATATTTCAAGTTTAGGCCAAATATGGGATGAAATCTATTAAATCAAGGGACCATTGGTCCATAGATCACCTTGGCTGGTTTAGGTGGGCCTAGCTTGGTCCATGTGTACTTGGTTGCTGTGGTGTCATCAATTTTGTGGCTTAGGCAAGAATAAGTCAATTTTGGTGAAGGGGTTCAATTTAGGTCAAAATGGCTAGAAGTTGGGTTTCGGTTATGTTATCCATGACATTGAGCTCAATTTATTGGTCAATATTGTGTAGATGATTTTCATGAGGATTTTGTAAAAGATTTGGTGTGATTTTGGATTGATTTAGAGGTTCATTTCAAAGGGTTTTGGATATTTGGTCATTTTGGGGGTTTTGGGTTAGACTTGGGTCTAGGTTGGGCTAAGGTTGAGTTAAATTCAAATTGATGGTTGAAAATGGTCTATAGGAATGTCATGAAGAGTTCTCAACATCAATTAGGTGTCAATTTTGTGATTTGGGTATTCAATTAGGCGACATTTGGAGACATAGCCAGTTTGGGGTAAATTTGAGGGTTTTGGACTTGGGTTAAAATTAAATGAAGTTGAGGCTTAACTAAATCCAATTAAAGGTCCAGATTAATAAGTGGGATTGTTAGGGAGGATTCAGGATTTGACTTGGGGCATGTTGGGGAAATTAAGTAGTCTATGGGGTTCAATTAGGGTAGATTAGGTCGAAGGGCCAAAATTGGGGGCTTTGATTTGGATCAAAATTGAGCTCAAAGAATGGGTCAATTATGCTGGGATTTAGTTTGGATTTATCATATGAAAGATTAATTTGAGTTTAGAATTGAAATTGGGGAGGATTGGGGCCAAATTGATGGACATTTGAAGTGAATTTGGGGAAATTGGGCCTTTAATGACAATTTGGGGGTTTTGGTTAAAATGGTCAAATTGGGCTCAATTGAAGGGTCCAAATTATTTTTAGAGACATTTGACGTGATTTAAGATGTTTTGAGAATGTTTGGGGTGCCAAGGGTATTTTTGTAATTTTGGCAAATTTGGGGGTATTTTTGTAATTTGGCAATTTTGGGCACTTTGGGTATTTTGAAATGATTTGAAATTATTTTTTAATAAATTTGGGTATTTTGGGTGAATTTGGGAATTTCGGTCAAATTAAAGGTTTCATGGCATTTAGGTAATTTGGGTGGAATTCGGGGCAAAAGGCCAAGTTGGATTTTTTAGGAGAATTGGGGTGCCAACCACTTTATATGAGCGATGAACCAATGAAATCGCCATTTGGGTCCTCTATGTACTGATCTTAGCTGATCCCTAGCCTATGGCTAGTGGGTCTAAGGGACCATCTACATGAGTCTCCCAAAAGATCAATGGATCAACGTCAACAATTTTGGTTTTAGGGTTACAAGTGAATACATATAATATTAAATGTAAGTGACTGAACTAGCTCCAGACCAACACCCAGGGCCAGCCCTACGGTTAAGAAGTCTTATGGGGACTCTCCTTGAGATCCCCCATACTGACCCCGCCTACTAATTGCTAAAGGTTAGGGCCAATATGTGGAACTTCAAGTTGAGCAAGGAGAAGAGTTTGAGTTTCTAAAAGTGTGCATTCATTTTCTAGTTTTCTAGGAAAGCCACACTCTAGGACAAGAGTTCCTTTTGAATGTACTTAGAGGTGCAACCCTCTCATAGGTTGTAAGGTTGTTGCTCTTCTAACTCTGTATCTGGTTGGAATCTAGATGGCCTCCTGCTACTATCCATCCTTCTGAAAGTTATAGACACCCTACGGTGTCGTACCCCCAGAAAGCAGTGTTTGGCGACGACTGCTCCTTTTCTTTAGAGAGTCAATACTGAACCCACTGGTAACATAATATCCATCGATCATATGAACTCATCAGGAATAGAGAAGTCTATTTCTCTCTTGAGTAGGATTTTGCTCTTGCTAATGAAGGAGACCGTACAAAAAGGTCTCACAAAATCATGATGGTCTATATGTCGGGGAATACAATCGCCTTCATCGTAGATATTGATAATACAGTTGTTGGAAATAAAATTGATTAGAATTATACTCCATCGAACCATCCTCTTGATCATCCACTTTATCATAGGAGATAACAGATCCATCTCGTCATGTCTTAAAATCCTCAGGGGTTTCCTTGTCTGTCCTTGGTAAAGTTATAACAACAACCACATTGAATGGTGATTCTGTCTTTTCCATGCTTCTATTTTTGTGGTTTGGAATATGTCCTTTCCATTAGAAGACCTGCTTGGCCCCTGTCCCTTAGGTCGAATATACAAACGAGAATGCTTCTTTCATCGCTTTCAGAGAAGATTATGGTGTACAACTCCAAGCCTTCTAGTATATTGACAAATCTTCTTTGAAATTCTTCATAAAATTCAAATTCCATTTTCTTTAATTTACTCATTTTATCAAATTCTGTCATGGAGATCATTGGCGGCTGTCGAGGACGCTCCCTCGTTTCAATATCAGCAGGAATCCACGTTGGTGTTATCTCTGTATCTAGCAAAATATATGATTCCCCGAGTAAGTGATTGGTAATCTTAAATCCATCATCGGTAGACGAGTACTGCTACAGAGTCTGTAACGCCCTAGGTGGAGGACAATACAGTCCGAGCATTCCGCAAATGCTCTTTTAGTTGGTATCAATATGGGAATCTCGACGTTGCGCATTGGGCAACTGACCAGAGGAAAATATGTTGAGATTTTCATAACTATTTTATACTATTTTTAATGATATTGCACTTTGAAGAAAGATATTTTTGATGTTTTGTTGCAAGAATGATGAATTAGGGTCAATGGAGCAAAAAGATGCAAAAAAGAGCAAATTTTGAGTGAAAAGGACCAATATGTTGAGATTTGAACTAGAGCGTCGATGGCGCCGTTGACGTCGCTGATGGCGAGTTTTTTTCGAGGCTACAGGACAAAATTCTGCAGAAGTCCGCCGACGGCACCCTTGAGGCCGCCGACGACGAGCGCAGCGGTTATTCCTACTCAAGCTTTGGATAAGGCCAAATTTTTAAGGGATGCTTCGGCAACTCACGGGAAAGCTCATCCATAACTTTAAAATACTATTTCAACCCGTTCCAACTGTGGTAAAAATTGTGAGGAATTCTTCGACAGCTTGTAAGAGTGGAGGGAAAGTGAGAGATTTCTTCCTCCTTGCTACTTCGAAGAGGAATTCTGTGTGCTTTAAAGAAAGGAAGAGATTCAGAGGAACTTCGAGGAGTGTTCTTGGGGAGAAATTAGAGATAAGTTTTTTACTTGTTGTAGTTTGTATGACTTTGATTTTATATATGAATTTTGAGTTTTGTTGTGTTTTCCCAAAGAGATCCGAGTAGTTTTCTCTGTCTTTCTCCTTATCTCGAGATTTGTGAAATGGTGAAACCATGAAAATGTTTAAGAAATTTTGATGATCTTTTCACTTTGATCTTAATTTAGTTTCAATATGGTCAATTGATTTGTTAAAATATGTTGAGTTTTAAAACTAAAGTGAAGATTACATATAAGATTCAGGGAGGTCAAAGCCCTTGAAGTTAGGTGCAAATAAATAGTGAAATAATATTATCGGGCGTAGAATTTAAGATATTAGAGTGACAGACTAAAATTCCCTATTCGGTCATATCGTTTGGGTGCTAAAGTGTAGATGTTAGCTCTCAGTCGAGGGAAACGTGGGAGCTCGGAAGTGAGAGTCGGTATCCTCCCAGCCTAGCTGCAGATTCAATAAACGAGCATAGAATTAGTCAATGTTCTTTATGCCTGGACCAAAGGGTAAATAGTAGGTATGCTCCTATTTGGCACAATATAATTTGAACTAAGTCACTTTATCCATTCACTATAATTTCTTGACAAGGAGAAGGATGCTTTCTTTTATATTGAATATCAAATTTAAACCCTCATTAGTATCATTAGTTATTAATAGTTATTAAAATTACATATTTATTTCAATTGCCTATTAGTGACAGATAGGCAAATTGAACTTCGTTGTTGCGATTAAAGTATTACTTTTCTAATTTTTTTGTTTTCAGTTCTAAATCACTCCCTGTGGGATCAATATCTAGGACTCCATTAGAGCCGTATATTACTTGAGTGATACGTATACTTGTGTTGATAAGTGTGACTTTACAATTATTGAATATTTATTACGTCCATATTTAACTTATATTTTTAAGCATATATAAAGTCGCCCGTTAGCAACTTGCATAAAGACTATGTGAAACTTATTGTAGCATCGGCTCTTTAGTGAACTTGGACTCATCCTCTATGGCAAGCAAGTTGGAAGAAGTCTCTCTCAAGCATGGATTGTAGATTTTTTCTTTGGGAATTGGGGTAAGCATGTTTTCTGCTTCTTTTCGGCGTCTTCTTTCTTCACACAAGAAAGCTCTATGTTTTTGGCAATTCACATTTCTATGTTGAGTCCTTCGTAATGTTGCCTCTGATAGTATCTCGCCATTAGCAGTGACAAAGCCTCTGGTTGGTGCAGTTATCATAGATGGCAGACTATTAGTCCCCTCCATCGGTTTTTGCAGCACTATCACTTTCTTCCCCTTTAGTGAGGAATCTTCTTTGGTGTTGATCTTTAATAGAGATGGTAGCCCTTCTGTTTTTTTACGACTGACCACATCCATCAGAGGACCCTCATAGTCTACATTGACTTGACCGAAGTCCATGTCGAAGTCTATGATGCCACCCTGCGGTGCCCTTTCCTTGTTATGTGCAAGATTCCATCCATCCTTGAAAGCAAAAAACAGCTTCTATCCTGACAATTTTTCTGCAGAAGATAAGAAAAAGGTCAATGCACTAAAATTTAGCAGGAATAAGAACAAAAAAAAGTGTTTATTAAAATAATATTTTATTTTATATATGTGAGAAGATCATATATATATATATATATATATGTATAT
>JXCR01149142.1:0-110884 GCA_002079205.1 Phalaenopsis hybrid cultivar
ATATATATATATATATATATAGGCAATTAATAATAGGATTGTACACAAGTATACGTATCGTTATCAAGTAATAATGGACTTTCTATTTAAGCCCTAAATATCAATCTCACGGGGAAGGTGTAAGTTAGCAATGATAAATTTTATGAGGAAATTTACAAAATATCAAATGAAATCACTGTCACTAATTTTTAATGTTGAGATATTATCCAAACTAAATTATTTAACTATTAGGAAAATAAAAATTCAAATGTTAAATAATAACTACTAATCTGCTAACTATGTTTATGTAATGAATATTTTTTATGTGAAAAAGCATCCTTCCCACTACAATGAAATTCTGGCGAAATGAGATGAGATAAATATTTATAATATATATTGTGCCAAATAGAAGTAATTTTAATTTTCAACCCCGATAAAATGCATAAAAAAATATTGGTTAATCCTTGGTTTAGTCCCTAAATCCGTGGCTAGGCTAAGAGGATACTGGCTCCCACTTTAGAGCTCCTACTTCCCTTCTCCTGAAAGCTAACTCTAGCTTTAGTTTTTAAATACTAAGATCAAATTGGGGATTTTAGTCTGTCACCCTAAAGATTCTCTAATTTACACCCAACAAAGAATATTTCCCTATTTATTTGCACTTGATTTCTTGAACGAATTTCTCCTTCATGAAATCAAATGTGACCGTCACTCTGTTGTAGAACTCATGCTCCATATCCCAGATCATATGTTTCTCAATATATTTTATCAATCATTTGGCCAGATTGAAAAGTAAATTAAGTTTGCAGTTGAAAAATGATCAGAATTTATCTTATATTTTAATTATGTCACATTCTTTTTATCTCTTCATTTCATTGTATCTCAGAGTAGGGGAAAAGATAGAGGGAACTACTCAGACTTCATGAGAAAGATATGATAAAATACAAATTTCATATATAAAAGAAAGTTCATACAACAATAAATAAACAAACAAACTTATCTAAAATTGTGTCTCAAAGCAAATTCTTTGTAGCCTTTGCTTAGAAATGCAACAAGAGGAACTCTCTCACTTTTCTCCTGCTCTAACACTCTTACAGAAAGTTTCACACTAAATTTCACCACAAAAACTCTAAACTTTGAAAGCAAAGTTTCTAATTGACTCCAATGTGGTGGTGGAATGAAGATGAATTATGAAAATGTGGCGTGGTCGAACATTGTGGAGTGAAAAATGAACCGAGAGGAGCACGTTTTATGATGGAAATTCGGCCCCAAATAAAGCCCAAGGTCGGTTCTACAAGAGGTGCCTCCAAAAACTCTTCAAAAATCATTCAAATACATCAAACATTCTATAAATGACGTCGGTGCTAGTCTAGCTCCGTCAACGCTAGTCTAGCGCCGTCGATGCTGAGTAAAATTTCTTCAGCTTTTGGTTGTTGTGCACCGTCGGCGATGATCTTGGCACTGTCGACACTAAGTATTTCCTCAAAAATGTCATTTTAACCCCAAATTTTATTCTTTTTGCTTCCTTTTTGCTTTAAGCCATAAAAATCAATAATCTGCAAGGAAACATCAAAATACCTTCCATTAAAGTGCAATATCACAAAAAATAAGTATAAAATATGGGTCTAAAAATGCATATATTTTTTGTGTATCAACCATCATCTTTCAAATTATAATTGAACTCTTTAATCGCCCAATATTCTTTATGCTCAAGTTCAACTTGTAAGTGACAAGCTTTCTCAAATATTAGCCTATATGGGGAAATTCTTATAGGAGTTCTGTATGCAGTCCTATAAGCCCATAAAGCATAGTCAAGTTTGACTATCCAATCCATTTTTGTTGGATTCACAGATTTTTCCAAAATTCTCATAATTTCTTGATTGGATAATTCAATCAAACCACTTGTCTAAGGTTAAGCAATAGCAATCATATGATTTATATAATATTTCTTTAATAAATTCTCCATTATGACATTTCTGAAATGACTTCCCTCATCAATAATGATAACTCTCGGCATCCCAAATCTATAAAATATGTTCATTTTCAAAAAAAATTCAATATTTTGAGCATCACATCGAGGTAAAGCAACAACTTCAATCCATTTCAATACATAGTCCACTGCTAACATAATATATAAATTTTTGAAAGATGATATAAATAGTCCCATGAAATCTAATCCTTAAATATCAAATATTTCAACTTCTAGCATATAATTGAGGGACATCTCATTTCTTCTAGAAATATTGCGTATTGCCTACTCTTTGACATCTATCACAAGTTTTGATATAAGCATTAACATCTCTAAAAATTTTGTAGGCCATAGAATCCAAATTGTAAAATTTTGTATGCAGTTTTATCAACACAAAAATGTCCCCCAAAATCAGAATTATGACATTTTCGGATAATTTCATAAGTTTCTTCTAATGGTACACATCTTCGAATAATTAGATCCTTTCCTTGTTTTATATAAAATGGGTCATCCCAAAAATAAGTGCTTAGCTTCAGAAATAAATTTCCTCATTTATTGGTATGTCATTCCATTGGGTTTAAGATCACTAACAATATAGTTCACAATGTCTTCTTTTGTTGGTATGTCATTCCATAGGGTATAATATCACTAACAATAAAGTTTACAATGTCGCCATACCATGGAATATGCCACTGATTAATAGTGAACAAATTTTCATCTGGAAAATGTTCATTAATTTCTTTTTCAAAACAGAGTGGTTTTTTTAATTCAAGTCTGGACAAATGATCAACAATTTGATTTTTAGTCCCCTTTCGATCTACTATTTCAAAATCAAATTCTTGCAAAAGACGAATTCATCTTATAAGTCTAGGTTTAACATCCTTCTTTTTCATTAAGTACTTAATAGCAAAATGATCTGTACGCACTACACAATGAGTTCCAATTAAATATGATCTAAATTTACCAAAATCATATACTATTGCTAATAACTTTATTTTCAGTTGTTATATAATTGATTTGAGTTTCATTAAGAGTTTTACTAGCATAGTAAATTACTTTGAAAATTTTAGTCCTAAGACAACTCCTACTTATAGCATAATCACTAGCATCACACATTAATTCAAAAGGTTTTCCCCAGTTTGGTGAAACTATAATTGGTGCAATGATTAAATTTTCTTTTAATAAATTAAAAGCTTTTATTCATTCTATATCAAAATTAAAAATTGCATCTTTCTCCAGTAAATGACATAAAGGCTTAGCAATCTTTAAAAAATATTTAATATATCACCTGTGGAATCCAACATGTCCTAAAAAACTCCTAATTTCCCTTACATTTGTTGGATAAGGTAAATTAGCGATCATTTGAATTTTAGCATGATCTACTTCCATACCATTTTCTAATATTTGATGACCTAATACAATTCCTCCTACTACCATAAATGGCATTTTCCCCAATTTAGGACTAAATTTGTTTCTTTGTTGCGCTTAAGAACTTTAGATAAATGTTCTAAACATGAGTTAAAAGAAGTTCCAAACACTGAAAAATCATCCATGAATACTTCAATCCCTTTTTCAATTAAATCACAGATGTTCCAAACACTGAAAAGTCATCCATAAAGACTTCAATCCCTTTTTCAATTAAATCACAAAAAATGCCATCGTACAACTTTGAAATGTAGAAAGGGTATTACATAAACCAAAGGGCATCCTTATAAAAGCAAAATTGCTATAAGGACTCGTAAAAGTTATTTTCTCTTGATCATCATGAGATATTTGTATTTGGTGATAATCAGTATATCCATCCAGAAAATAAAAGTATTTATGCCTAGGTAGTCTATATAGCATATGATCTAGAAGGGGTAATATAAAATGATCTTTCCTAGTGGAAAGATTTAATTTTCTATAATCAATGCATATTTGTCACCTTGTAACTTGTCTAGCAAGTATTAATTCATTATGTTCATTCACAGTTACAGTTACTCCTCCTTTCTTAGGAACATAGTGAATTGCACTAACTGATGCACTATCTGAAATAAGGTAGACAATTCCAACATCTGACCACTTTAAAATTTCTTTCTTAACAACTTCTTTCATAACAGGATTCAGTCTTATTTTAGGATTGGGTTTGCAGTTATCATCCATATGAATTCCATGCAAAAAAATTGAAGGACTGATTCCTCTAATATCAGCAATTGTCCATTCAAAGGCTTTTTTAAAATTTTTCAAAATTTTCATCAACCTTTCTTTTTCTTCCATTGTTAATTTTAACGTAATTATAACTATTAAAGTAAATGAATCTCCTAAAAATACATATTTTAAATGTTCAGGAAGTAACTTTAACTCAAGTTCTGGAGGTTTTTCAATTGATGGACAAAATGATTTATCTTTGTCTATCATGTCCAAAATTTCAAAACTTTCTTAAACATAGTTTGAACTTTTTTTAAAAAGTTCTTCGCATCAATCTAATTCCTCTTCTTGTTTGTGTTCCAAATCTTTTTCTTCAGATATTTTTACATAAGTTGTTTTGAAATGATATTCACTTAGATATCTTATAACATTCATCTTATAACATTGATCATCCTTTTGCAGGATATTTCATTGATCTTGAAATATTGAAAGTAATAGTTTGATCATTGACAAGCATTGTTAATTCTCCTTTCTGTACATCTATCATTACTCTTCCTGTGGCTAGGAAAGGTCTCCTCAAAATGATAGGTATCTCTTTATCTTCCTCCATACTATGGTTAGGAAAGGTCTCCCCAAAATGATAGTTATCTCTTTATCTTCCTCCATATCTAGCATAAGAAAGGTCTCCCCAAAATGATAGGTATCTCTTTATCTTCCTCCATATCTAGCACAATGAAATCAACAGGAAAGATAAATTGATCCACTTTGTCCATATCTAGCACAACGAAATCAACAAGAAAGATAAATTGATCCACTTTCACTAGGACATCGTAGCACAATGAAATCAACAGGAAAAATAAATTGATCCACTTTCACTAGGACATCTTCTATAAACCTCCTTTAGGGTATGTTATCGAACGATCTGCTAACTGCAGAGTTACAGTAGTAGGGGTTATTTCTCGAATCCCAATCTTTTGAATATTGATAATAGCATAAGGTTAATGCTTGCACTTAAATCACATAAAGCTTTCCCATAAAATTTGTCTCCTATTACACATGGAATTATAAAACTACCAGGAACTTTAAGCTTTTTAGGAAGCTTTTTTTGAACTATAGCATTGCACTCCTCACTAAGTGCAATAGTTTCATTATCTTCAAACTTCCATTTCTTATGGAGAATATGCTTCATGAACTTTACATAGCTTGGCATTTGTTCTAATGTTTCAGCAAATGGAATAATAACTGTAAGCTTCTTAAATATTTCCATAAATTTTAAAAAATGCTTATCCAACTTCTGCTGACAAAGTTTTTGAAGAAATGGATGTGGTGATTTTTCCAAATAAATTTTCAGCAGAGAAATAGGTCTCTCAAAATCTAATGGAGCGTTCTCTTTTGATTCTCCAATTTCTTCTCTCTCTACTTCAATTTCTTTTTGAACCCTACCTTCCAACTCTCTTTTGCTTCTAAGTTGAATGGCTTTTACTTTCTCTTTATTTTGGTATTTTAAATTTGATGCAGTATTACTAGGAAGTGTTCCTTGGGATCTATTATTGAATGATTTCACTATTTGCCTATATTGATTACCAAAATTTCTAATTGTAGCTCCTCAACTTTATAATTGATTTCCCATTTGTAACACCACTTCATCTATAGACAACTTCTTCTCCTTAAATTATGTATTACTATTGAAACCTGGAGGATAAGTAGATCTATAATTATTATTCCCTTGATTGTTCCCAATTTCTCAATGGGTTTCCTTGGTTGTTCCCCCATTGCTGATTATTACCTCCCGAATTGTTATTCCAGTACCTTGGTTGTTCCTACATTACTGATTATTATCACTTGAATTGTTATTCCAGTTAAAGTTGGGATGGTTTTTCCAACCTAAGTTATAATAATTTGAATATGGGTTATTCTGCTTGTTATTTATGGCATTCAAAGTTTCTAATGAAGCATGAGAATCTACCATTTGGCCTATTGAATTTTCTTCAATCATGGAAATTGGTTGAGAAAAAATCATTCCGAATTGGTTTAAATTCCTTGAAATTGCAACAACTTGATTTGCTAACATAATAAATGCATCAGATTCATAAATATTGGCTACTTTCTTAAGATTCACCCTCTCAGAAGGCCATTGAAAATTATTGGCAGCCATTTCTTCAATTAAAGCATAAGCGTCATGAAATGGTTTTGACATCAATGACCACTAGCAGCAACATCGATAATTGATCCAAGAGATCTGACTAATTCATTATAAAAAGTTTAAATTATTAACCAATTTGGTATAGCATAGTCTGGACATTTTTTAAGAGTTTTTTAAATCTTTCCCATGCTTTATGAATAGATTCCCCTTCAAACAGATTAAATGATGTAATATCATTTCTAAGCTTCGCAATTTTTTATGGGTGGGAAATAATTAGCAAGGAATTTTTGTGCTAATTAACCCCAAGTTGTGATAGATCTAGGTGCTAACAAATTCAACCACATCTTAGCTTTTTTGCTTAGTGAAAAAGAAAATAACCTAAGTCTTATGGCATCATCCAATACACCAACGTATTTAATTGTAGCGCACAATTTTAGAAAATTAGCAAGTTTTAAATTTGGATCTTCAGTTGGTGATTCCCAAACTGATTGTTTGGTACCATTTTGATAATAGCAGGTTTAAGCTTAAATGAATTGGCAACTACAGATGGGTTTTCATTGCTACAATGAAGTTCATCTATAGTAGGGTTGGCATAATCTCTTAAAGGTCTAAACTTTTAAAGAAGTTCAACATTTTGATCAGTTTGGTTTGTCATTTGTGTAATTTTCTTAGATTTTTAAAGATTTTTAATTTTTTTGGTTTTTCTGATTTTTCTAACAGTTCTCTCTAATTCAGAATCTTAGGGCACTAGTCCTTCAGAACTTGAACTACACATACACTAACATAAAATAAAATAAAACTAAACACACACAAAATAAAATACAATAACAAAATTTAAATAAGACATTCTAAAAATAGAAATTTGCTTTTAAATTAATAGATTCTTTGCAGATTTCACTTCTTCCCCGACAACGGTGCCAAAAACTTGATCCCAAAACTGCATATATGCAACAGTAAAACATGAACTCTGATTATATTTTTAACTTGCATTTTCTTTTTTACCAACTGTCGGCGCTATTTTTGGTTGGAGAGTTGCCCGTAAGAAGCTGTCGATCACTGGAATCAAAATCTCGTCGCCTGCTTCGGAAGGACATTTTAATTTACATATATATTTAGTTTTAGAGAAATATGAAATCAAACTAACCCCATATTTTTCATAGTTTAAATAAAAGAGCATTGTACCTCAAATCCTATATCTATCCCGAAGGATAAACACAAGACTTGAGGATGAGACTCGATCAAATAAACTAAGGAATATATAACATTAGTTTGGTCTGCAAAATCTTTGTATTTGCCTACAAGTTCCTCTATTTAATATAAAAGATTAAATAGGGTTTATATTAAGCTGGGTTTGGACATGCTTCCTATAAGGGCAAGCCCCTATAGTTAATAACATCTTAAATGACCAAAGTCACCTAATAAGACTCACGATAAAAATTAGGAAATATTATCTTTAAGGAATTTCAAAGGGTAGGACTTATCAATGAGATCAGACATAGAGGTGTGAAAGGGGATTGGTTTAAATTTGGAACATTTTGTTGTAGAGTCCAAAGAAGGAAGAACAAGGGGATGTCATGGATCTAGAGGAGAACCTCAGTGATTTCCCAAGCTATCCTAATGTTTGGCTTCAGTTTTGAGGAGAAATATTTAGGTGTTTCATCCTGCCAATTTTATTATTTAGGGCTTACATTCATATGAAACGATCACACAAAAAGCTTGGAAGATGTGAGGAGTTAGGTCGTGACAAACGACAACCTTGAAATCTTAAGATGAGTTAGGGCTTATATTGTATAGCAGGGCTATACAAAAGGCCTAAAGATAAGATGAGGATTTATGTTACATAAGTAAGTAACCTCGAAGTCCTATGACTTTGTTGTTTAATTCTAAGGAAGGAAGATTGGTGTAGCTGGGAAGGCAGGTTTTCCTGTTGAAGATGGTCGTGCTGCCCACCATGCTCGCTCCAAGCTCCTTATCACGACGAGTTTTAGTTTTCTAGCGTGTCAAATTATGATGTCAAATCAGGTGGCCCTATGGTTGAAATTCTTTAAATTTTATAGGGGCATTTTAAGGTTGATTAGAGTGACACCGGTTAGGATCCTAGGGTTTCCTCGTTCCGGCACCACTATTTTCTATTGGATTCACTTACTCCAAATGACTTTACTGAACTCAACTTAATGAGTTCAATAATTTCATTTAGATTGTGGGAAGCCTCGTTAGCAACCGTAGATTACCTCCTTTGATGAATTCCCGATCATCCGATAGAGACGTCTTAATTTAGTTGCGATTATAGTTTTGCGTGATGTTTGTGATTAAATTTTGAGTTGTTTTATATTTTAAATAAAGTGGCAGTGAACTTTATCTTGTTGATTTTAGTTTTAGTTTTTGTTTTGGTTTTGTGGCTATCCTGATAGTTTTAGTTTTCACGCAGAGTGGCATCGTTGTCTAGCATGCAAGTTTGCAGGTATAAAAGTACGGTATGAAAGTATAAGAAAGACAACACTGAAAACTGTAAAAGCGTACCTGACGAGTCTTCTCATTCCAACACCTTAAACTCAAAAGACATGTTAAGGCAGTTTATATGAAACAGGGAAGACAAATTTTGACGACCTCCCTAACCCTAGGTCATATCTTGGTGGGTCCTTATTAATTTGGTCAAGGATGATATTTGTCAAGCAAAACATATTAAGTTCAATAGATCTCCGAGCTATCCAACAGATCTAGAGAAAGAAGCAGGTTCGAGTTACTCTCTCGCTGCCTGGTGGAAAGGCCCGAGTTCTTTTAAACTTTTTATTTTGCTTAATAATTCATCCTATAAACACCCTAATGCTTAATGAATATTGATGTATCAATTATCCCTAAGAATAGGCTAATTATCATTTGTAATTTAATTTTGAAGATTATGTGGGTGAAGACCCTTAAGGAGGCAAGCTAGTGTTATTGAACACTTAGGCAAATTTTGGCCCTTATTAGGCTTGTAGTGCTTGAAAGACGTCTTATTTTTAATTGATATTTTTTTAATCCTCATTTAAATGAACTTGATTTAGCCTAAGTCACTACTAAGCCCTTAAGACGTAGGTGAGTGTCTTAGTTAGTTTTGAAAAGGTTAAGCTTTAGATGGTCATGATTCATGATTTGAATTTTATTTTAAAATCAAAATAGGGGTATTAAATTGATTAATTATTGACTTTAAAAGTCATACCCCTAAGTCGAGGATCATTTAATTTTGATAAACTTTCAAATTTTAATAATTTAGAAATTTATTAATCTTAATTTGGACTCATTCATTTTAATAAACCTCCCAATTTTAATAATTTAGAAAGTTATTAACTTATCTTTTCAATTAAGAAAGTGAGGTTGGTTTATGCCAATTAACTCCCTGTGTTTTGAACATCCAAATTAAGATCAGAGGTTATCCATTTCCCTCCCTAAATTAAGCCTAAATGGTAGTTAAGGCTAAATTTCTAAAATTACACATTGGCCCCTAAGGCTCTAACACTCCATAATTTATCAAATTTAATCCAAATGACTTTGAAATTTTTATCATACCACATTCATGAGTCAATTAATACATTGGAGGAGAAAATGTGATTTTTGAAAATTTAATTTAATTTACATAGTTATTTTCATGAAAAAAAAAAGGATTTTTCAAGGAAAATTTATAACTTGATCAAGGTAAATCCTAATCCCTTGAAATTTTTACTGGTGGTATATCTAGACCAGATAAGCCTTTAGACCAAATTTTATGATTTTTTGAATTCTATTTGAATTTTAAATTTTTTTTTAAATTTTTTGGTATTTATTAAATATAAAATTATTTTAAATGGGGAAAATTAAGTTTTATATTTTAAAAAAATCTTACAGAGGTCAGAGAAATTAGAGGAGAAAATTTTATATTTTTTAATGTTTTATTTGATTTATTGGAATTATTTTTAGTGGAAACCCATTTTTAGTCTTTAAAAATTATTTTTAAGCTTTAAAATTCATTTTCTTTATTTAGAAAAATAAGAAAAACATTCTAATTATTCCTAAGTGCTTAGGAAGTAGTTTAGAATATTTTCATGAATTTTATTATTTTTGCAATTTTTA
This sequence comes from Phalaenopsis hybrid cultivar, assembly GCA_002079205.1. NCBI lineage: Eukaryota > Viridiplantae > Streptophyta > Magnoliopsida > Asparagales > Orchidaceae > Phalaenopsis > Phalaenopsis hybrid cultivar. The sequence continues at coordinate 10,302 of JXCR01149142.1, forward strand.
TGGATTTTAATTATTTAAATACTTAGAATAGGTTAAAAATGAAGTTTTTTTTTTAAATACCATTTTATTTTTATAAAGTGTCCCTGATCACAAAGAACTTAAAAGACAAGTTTTTATAAATTTTTGAGTTATACTTTGGTTTTTTAAAAATCATTTAAGTGCCAAAAATGTCATTTAACGCTTTAGAATTTTTATGGTGATTTCTCTGAATCCTAAATATCAGTGGAGATAAAAATCAAGTAATTTAGTTGTTTGTATTTTTTAAAACTAATTATCTTAGTGATTTAGGGTTTATAAAGATTAGGTTTACTTTGAATGACTTGGCTCTTGGGATATTTTTCTAAAGGCTCTCTAGTCATCATAAACCTCACAAAATTTTCTTGAATTTTTCTAAGCAACATGCTAATTTTCATGATTTTTTAAGTAAATATTGCACATAAACTTGAAAAATATGATTCTTTGTTTAGAAACCTCCTTAGTCTTTGGAAAAATTAGTGAATGTTTCCTAAGACAGAGGAAACAATATGCTAAAAATTCAAGCTATGGTGATAAGTCTAAATGATGGAGAATCAAAATAGCCAAATCAGTAGTTAATTCATTAAAAATAAATTGTGCATCACATGGACTTAAAAGTATTTTCACATTGTTCTCCTATGTTCACTGAGCAAGAGGGTATTTTTAGTTTATTTTTATGATTTTTCTACACCAAGATATGGATTTTTGATGATTTTTCTAAAATTTTAAAACCCTATTTATCTATTTAAACGTGTGGCACCACATCAACCTACGACAACTCTGAAGCTCCACGCGGTGTGCTCCCGTTTCATGTTGTCGTCCACCTCAGTGCTAACCCAGCCTACGATTTATGTTCCGAAGCGTTGTCCGGCATCATCTCGATTGTCCATACGATACACGCTTGATCGAATGGCGCTGCGTCATCATCCCTGATAGCCTAGCCCAATAACCGTCCATCTTATAGTCTTAAGATCTCTCTCATTTCTTAACCAAATTGGATGAATTTTGCTTAAATGCTCGTCTAGACTAGAGGAACATATCCATACAGTTATGATGCCATGAAGTCAACTCAAAACAAATGGAGAGTTCAAATAGGCTCGGGAGGAAGAGAAGTTTTTTACCTTTGCTCTTAGAAGTGAAGCTTCGATCAGAGAGTCTTAGCACGTTTGTTGTAATCCAAAGTGGTTAGGGATTGAGTCTTTGGTCTTGGTTTAAGGCCTATGTATGATTTTGATCAGGATCGGATTTGGGTGTTGGTCTAGAGCTATGGTAGAGGCTCTGTAAGAGGGGAATTTAATAGGGCTTAAGCTTCTTTCACTGTTTTAAAGGTTTGGGTGAAGTTAATTTTAGTTTGGTGGATTTTGGAGGTGTATTGGGCTCTCTCCTAGTTTTTAGCAAGATTTAGAGCTCAAAATTGAACTCTGCCTGTGGAAATTAGTGAGGGAAAATAGTTGGAATGTACTGAAGGGATCTTAGGGAAGCTCTGTGGTCAATATGGACAGGACACTCAAAAAAAATTTTAACACTTCTTCCCATGGCCATGGGAGGTGCTTTTTATAAAAATGGAAAAGGGGTGGTTGTCATGGCCAATTAGGGGATGCATTGTGCTGCTTTGGTGGAGGGCAGATGAGCTCTACAATTTAATTTGGCTGACTTGGCCTCTAGGTTTGATTTAAGTGAAGTTCCATGGGGGTGTATCTCGGTTTTGAGCTTCTCTGGTGACTAGGCCGGCTAGCCATGGCAGGGGGAGGTGGCTAGGTGCTCAGGGCATCTAGGAGAATCTGTCAAAGCAATTTAATGCAATGGGGTTTAGTTTTGTTATGGGTATCATAAGCATGTGTATTTTTGGAAATAAGATCCCTTAATTTGGGAGACTTTTGGTCCATGGCTCATCTAGCTTGGGTTAGATGGGTTTTGGCTCAGTCTTAGGGTCTAACAAATGGCTGAGGTGGTGTTAATTTGATTGCTTTGTGGTAGTTAGGCCATCTTTAATGCATGGGTTCAATGTGGGTCCAAGTGATCAAAGCTTGGGTTTGGGCTAGGCTATCCATGTAAATTGACACAATTTATAGATCAAAATTGTGTAGATGATTGTTATGGAGATTTTTTGTAAAGGGTTGAAGTGATTTTGAGTTCAATTGGTAGGTCGATTTGAGGGATTTTTGAAATTTGGCCAATTTGGTAATGTTAGGCTAGATATGGGTCTAGGTTTGGCTAGCCTTAGGATAAGTCCAAATTGAATAGTCCACCTAATCAAGGGAGATGTTTTCAAGATTTTTCATGAAGGGGTAGATTGAAAATTTTGTGGTTAAGGCCCTCAATTTGGTGAGATTTTGAGACATGGTCAATTTGGGGCTAATTTTGGGGCTTTTTAGACTTAGGTTGAAATCAAATGAAGTTGAGGCCTCACCAAGGACAATTAAAGGTCAAGTATGATATATGTAAATTTTATGAAGGTTTTTCAACTAAAAGTAGAACCAATTGAGTGGGCTATGAGTTCAATTTGGTGGAACCAAGTCATAGGGCCAAAATTAGGTTTTTGGTTTAGCTCAAAATTGGGTTCAAATCATGGACTAATTGAGCTTGGATTTGGTCTAGATTGGTGACATAAAGGGTGAATTTGAGTTTAAAATTGAAATTGGGGGAAATTAAGACCAATTGAATAGACATTTGAGGTAATTTGGGGAAAATATGGATCTTTAAAGGGCAATTTGGGGGTTCTGGTCAAAGATGGAAAAATTGGCCAAATTGGGTCATGTGATAGTTGATAAAAATGAAATTGGGAATATTTAGGAGATTTTGGAAAGTTTTGGGATTTTTTGGAATTTTTTGGAATTTTGGGGTAAGGGGTGGTATTTTGGTAATTTGGCCAATTTTGGTGATTTTGGGTAGTTTGGGTGTTTTCAAGGTGTTTTGAAAATGATTTATGAACGGAATTGGGTATTTTAGGTAGATTTGAAAATTTTGGCCAAATTTGGGGTTCCAAAGGCTTTTAGGTAATTTGGGGGAATTTAGGGGCAAGAGGATAGGTTGGGCATCTTGGTAGAGTTAGAAATTTTGGGTTTAGGGTAGTGAGTGATTGTGAGTGTAAGCGATTGCAAGTGAGTGCCTTAGCCCTAGAACAACACCCAGGTTCAACCCTAAGGTCTAGCAGTCCTAAGGGCGACTCATCTTGAGTTTGCCCATAGTGACTCTATCTACTAAGTGCTAGAGGTTATGACCAATATGTGGAACTTCAAGCTGAGTAAAGAGGAGTGTAGAAATTTCTAATGGTGTGGGCTCCTTGTTTAGTTTTCTAAGAATAGTCAATAGAAAAGTCCTATGGTTCGACCTTAGGCTACTAAAGAGGAAAAAATTAAACCTCAACCAAAAGTGAGGTCAACAAATGGACCCTCAATAGGTGTGGTGTGTTGGGCTAGCACACCGCACGTATTGGCATTGTCCGACGAGATCAACAAAAACCAATCTAAAATCCTAAGTCAACAGACCCGGAAGTATGTGTAGGGTTGTGTACGTGACTTGTTTCTGCTGGGGATTTAGCAGGTGATCGTCTGATTGAAATCAAAGAGTAGGGACTCTTGTTGGGGATCGAAGAGTGAATTTTGAGTTATGAAATTTTTGGTATTTATAAAGGATGGGAGTCAGTATATAAATGCTGACCCCGAAGTGGGAATTAAAATTTGGGTATTAATCCCAAAATATAGATCTGACGCCATAATCCATTTAAGGTGGTCTTGAAACTGATTTCAAAAGATGAGAATGGGATTGTGTGGGAGAACCAAATCGAGATGGAAAACACAGAGGCTCACCTCTGGCTCCAAAGGGTAACAATAGTGTAGAAGACGACAATCGTTAAGGATATGCCGCCAGAAATAAAGGAGTGTACTAGTTTAAGTTACCAGTGGGGAGTTATATTCAAACTGACATATGGTAGGGAGAATATATATGTCACGTTGGGAAGGAAGCACTGGGACTCGCATCCAACCCAAGCAATGACGAGGAAATATTTGCTGCATTGAGGAGGGGAGCAATGGGACTCATATCCAACTCAAGAGGTAACAAAAAAATATATGTGTCACGTTAGGAAGGAAAGTGCTAGGACTCACATCTAACTCAAGAGGTAACAAGAAAATATATATGTGTCACGTTAGGAAGGAAGGCACTAGGACTCACATCCAACTCAAGAGGTGACAAAGAGAATATATGTGTTACATTGAGAAGGAAAGCACCAGGACTCACATCCAACTCAAGAGGTAACAAGAAATTATGTGTGTGTCATGTTAGGAAGGAAAGTGCTAGGACTCACATCCAACCCAAATGGTGACAAGAGAATATATGTGTTACATTGAGAAGGAAAGCACAAGGAATCACATCCAACTTAAGAGGTAACAAGAAAACATGTGTGTCACATTAGGAAGGAAAGCACTAGGACTCGCATCCAACCCAAGAGGTGATAAGAGAATATATGTGTTACATTGAGAAGGAAAGCACCAAGACTCCCATCCAACTCAAGAGATGACTAGAAAATATATGCGTCACATTAGAAAGGAAAGCACCAGGACTCACATCCAACCCAAACGGTGACAAGGAAATATATGTGTTTGTGCAGCAAATATGTAGATTTACACATAGAAATTTGTGGGGAATATGTGAATATAATATGAAAATATGTGAAGGAATCAAAATTTAGGTATTGATTCAGAAATAAGAATGGAATTATAGTTATCGTTTTTGAAAAGAGAGTTGGAATTCAAGGACCGACCTCGCAGATTAAAGATAGGATGCCATGTTCCACTAAAGGGGGTCTTATACCAATCTCGAAGATGGGGAGTCAAAATTTGGGTACTGACTTCAAGTGTCATATGAAAATAGTGTAGAGAGTCTATAATGTTGAATTTGTAGAAATGTGCCATTTGAAAAGGTTGATTTGTTGAAGAAGATTTATAGAGTTTTGTGGGGTTTTTTGCAGAATGTGAAATTCCACGAGGATGTGAAGAGAGTTAATGCAGATAAAGATAGTTGTGCTTCGTGCAAAAAGAGTAAGAAACTCCGAAAATAAAAAAAAATCCACTCAATAGATTCCTTTTTTTTGTTGTTTTTATCAAATTTAATTTTTCAAGATATGTCTTTAGAATTTTAATTTTAAATGGTTGATTTTTAAAAGAAATTTGTTTTATTGTTTATTCATTTGTGATTATTTTTATTTGAATTTTGTTTATTGTTAAAGGTTTGTTGTTTCATTTTTTGTTCATTGAAATTCTGAACCAATGTGTAGTTCGTGGCTTCCATCCATCGCACAAAAAGAAAATTGACAGAAAGGCACATTTCTGAGAGAAATTTCTGTTAATCTGCTCCAATAAAGATGTCACTGATCAAACATAGGCTAACGCTTAAAAAGGTACAATATATAGTCCATGTTGATAAACATCCAGAACACCTCATGCCATGAACACATTGTAGGCTGAATATATCAAATACATATCATGTTGCTATAAAAAGGAAAGTGAACCCTCTGACCCTCTGTATCAGGTATGACGAGCTCTTGATCGAGCAGACCTTCTAAGCCATGCTCCAGGACAAGAGTTCCCTTCGCATGTACTTAAAGGTACAACCATCTCATAGCTCGTACGGCAGTAGCTCTTCCAGTTTCGGGTCTAGCTGGAATTCATATGGTATTTTACTATCATCCATCCTACGGAAGGTCACGGACACCCTATGGTGTCGTACCCCTGGAATGCAATATTTAGCAACATCTGCACCATTGCATTTAAGAACGAGCACTGAGCTAACTGGTAGGGGAATCTCCATAGAGCCTCTGAGCTCACCAGGGCCGATGATGTCAATCTCTTTCCCAAAAAAGATGTCCTTTCCATAAGTAAACCTACTCGACCTCAGCCCCTTATGTCAAAAATGAAGTCAAGAATACTTTGTTCATCAGTCTCTGAGAAGACTCTGGTAAACAGTTCTAATCCCTCCAGTATGTTGATGAGTTTTCCCTGGATTTCTTCATAAAATTCAAATTCTCTTTTATTTACTTTGCTTATTTCGTAGTACTCCATCGTGCTAGAAGTGAGTAGCTGTCGCGAGCGTTCCTCCCACTGAAAATTGGCGAGAACCCAAACTGGTGCTGGCTGATCTGTAACATGAGACTCGGCCTCTAGAGGGATGTACAACCCTGGGCTCCATCGTACATACTGATTTGTCCCCAGTGGGATGTATGACTCATCCATCATAAAATCTGAAGTCCGAGACTCATCAGTGCAGGAGGTATACTCTTCCAATGTACTAAAGCATTGCAAATGTAGAACATTGCAATCCAGACATTCTAGAAACGCCCCTATGGCTGATGTCCCTTCAGGTATTTCAGCGTTGCACATCGGGCAACCCTTGCATAAAACATCTGAAGCAAAAAGTGTATCTAACTTTGACGAACCTTGGCTCCTCATCTGTGGTGTATAGGATGGCAAAAGTCTCTTTCATGTCGGGATCATAAATATGCCCCTCAAGGATAGGGGTGAATAAGTTGTTTGTTTCTCGCTGACATCTGTGTTCTTGTCATAGAAAAGCCCTCAGCTTCTTACAACAGGCATTCCTGCATTACATCCTGCAAAGCGGAGCATCTGACAGTCATTCTTTATTGGCGGCTACTAAGCCTCCAACTGGTGTGGCTACCATGGAGGGCAGACGACTGGGCCCTTCCATCGAATTTTGCTCTATTTTCACGTTCTTGCCTTTTTGTGATGCGTTATCTTTGGCAATCACTCTCCGCAGTGAAGACAATCCCTCTTTCTCTTTACAGCTGACTACATTCATGAGAGGACCTTCATAGTCCATGTCAACCTTGTTAAAATCCATGTTGAAGTCTACGGTATCGCCTTGCGGTGCCATCTCCTCATTTAGTGTGAGGCTCTAGCCATCCTTGAAAGTAAAGATCAGCCTCTGTCCCGACATTTTTCTGCAATCGACAGGAAAAATGTCAGTGGTCCAAAACTTGGCATGAACAAGAACAAAATAAAGTATTTATTAAAGTAAATTTTAACTTATTTTATTGAAATGAATTGTTTACTAATATATGAATTTTGTTTAAATTTTTGTGAAACATTATACTCAAAAGTGGAAAGGAGAAAATTTGAACTTTAAATTTTTTTCTCAAAATTTTCATTATATTGAGGTTAATTACAAAATTTGGACCCGGTCATAGACATCTTCTCAAAATTTTCAATTATATATGAGATTAATTTAAAATTTGGGAACTCGGTTCATAGACATTCAAAATTTTCATTATATTGAGGTTAATTACAAAATTTGGACTCGGTCATAGACATTTGGCCCATATGATAAACCCAAAACAATCAAAGTTTCAAAGTTTCAAAGCAAGCTAAGGTAAGAGGCATCGAGTTATGTAATAGGTTTTCAGATATTGTCCATTTATTGGTAACATAGGTCTTTCGCCTTAGAAGTCCGCTAACTGGTATGCTCCTCTTGTGATGACCGTTTCAACTACAAATGGTCCCTCCCAAGTTGGCTTGAATTTTCCACCTATTTTGTCGCGTGCAAGAATAGGCTTTTTGAGCACAAGTACAAGGTCACCAACTTTAAATGTCCTTGGGCAGACCAATTTGTCATGGGCTTGTACTATCTTCGCCTGATAAAACTCCAAATGTTGTGTGCTTCTAGTCATTTTCCCTCAAAATTTTCTAGTTCTTCAAGTCTGAGTTTTGTACTTTCTCTTATTGTGAGTTGGTTAGCAACAAAAACTCTAAGAGACGGTTTCTGGATTTCTAACGGTAGCACGACCTCGGACCCGTACATGAGCATAAAGGGTGTACAGTGAGTGGGAGTCCTGAAAGTTGTCCTGTAGGCCAATAAGGCTTCTAATAGTTTGTTGTGCTAATCCCTTTTATTTTTGTCGAGTGTTTTCTTTAAAATTTATACCAATGTTTTTTTGAAGGCTTCAGCCAGACCATTTGCTCTGGGATAGTAAATTGCAGAGTATCTCCAATCTATCCCATGTCTTTTGATAAAATTTTTGATCTTTGTGCTTCTGAAAGCTATCACATTGTCAGAAACTATTCTTTGCGGTACTACGAAACGGTAGACAATTTGGCTTTTGAAAAATTAAAGGATGTGTTGTGTCATAACCTCACGTAACGATACTGTCTCTGTCCATTTGGAGAAGTAATCTATAGCGGCAAGTATAAACCTGTGTCCTTTAGATGATGGAGTGTTAGTCGGACCTATTATGTCTGTGCCCCAACGCTCGAATGGCCATGAGGCAACAGTTCGGTGTAGCACATTTGGAAGTTGGTGTAAGACCACCCCATGCACTTGGCATTGGTGACATTTTATGGTTGTATCCATGTAGTCGGACATCATTGCTAGCCAATAGTACCCGAGTTATTTGATCTTCATTTTCATTTTTGGCCTCACTAATGAGCGCCACATAATCCGACATGTACTTCTTTGACAATATTTTGTGCTTCGGCTCTGCTCAAACACCATAGCCACATTTAATCGAATGATCTTTTCTATAGAATGTTCCCCACCAGGGCGTAAGACATAGCTCTTCTTGTGATGTGGTGTGCTTTAGACTTGTCTTCTGGCAGTTTTTAAGCATGTAAATATTCTATTAATGGCTTGCGCCAATCTTCAATGATGTCTGCAACTGTATTTATTGTTTCTTCTTTTCCAAGCTTGTGTAGAGTTTCAAGATTGATTGGAGACAGGACTTGTTTTCCTTGCACTGTGATTTCAATGGAATACTTCAGGGGACATGCCATTTCCTTAGAAAGTTTTGCTAGAGCATCAGCATGGGCATTATCTCCCCTAGTAATCCGGTAGAAACTTACATCAGAGATCCGCTCTAGTAGCTTCATCGTGTATCGATGATATTCTGCTAGTCTTGGTTTCAAAATTATGTATTGTATGACAACTTGCTGAATGATGAGTTGGGAGTCGCCATAGATGGCAATGTTTGTTATATCCATTGAGATTTTCATTCCCAATCCGGTGATTAAGGCTTCATATTCTGCTTCATTGTTTGTGCATGGCTCCGTCAGGTGGTCTGAGAACCTTAACATACCCTTATCCGGCGTGATATAGATCAATCTGATCCCTGCTTTGCTTGGTATAACTGTGCGTGATCCTTTGTCTTTTATGGCTGACGAAGCGCCATTGAAGTACATTTCCCAGCGCTGCGCACTGGAGATATCCATTTGTAGTATTTGCTCATCTGGTAACTCGTCGTTGAGAGAGGACCCAGTTGGCAGTGGGTGTGCAGCAAGAAAGTCTGCTAGTATCTGTCCCTTGATAGCATGAAGGGGAACAAAAGTTGCGTCAAATTGTAATAAGATCATTGATCATCTTGTTAAACTTCTAAAAAGTGGTGGTCGGGTCATCAGATATTACAACGGATTAACTTTCTAGATTAAGGTAATCTTATGAGAAAGCGTGTAATGTCTAAGCTTTTGAGCTACAAAATCAACGCCAGACAATGCTTCTCAATAGGTTGACACCTTATCTCTATCGGTATTAGGAGACGACTAAAGTAGTAGAGTGCATTTTTCTTACCCTCAACATTCACTTGGGCTATGAAGACTCCAAGAGAGTCGTCTAAGGCCGTGATAAAAAGTATCAATGGTTTCTCTGTGATAGGGGCTACCAAGATAGGAGGTGTCATTAAATATTGTTTAACATCTTCAAAGGCCCGCTGGCATTTCTCTTCCCAAATGAATTTGGCATCCTTTTTAATTAATGAGAAGATAGGCTAACACCTACCTAAGGGATTATAAATAAAGCGTCTCAGATATGCCAACTTCCCCTGAAAGTAATGTAGTTCTTTTAATGTTTTAGGAGGAGGCATTTTCAAGATAGCTTTAATATTATTCGAGTCGATCTCGATTCGCCGATGACGGACAACGAATCCTAAAAATTTTCCATAAGAAAAGCCAAAGGTGCACTTTAAGGGATTTATTTTAAGGTCATATTGTCGTAACCATTCAAATACGATCCTCAAATCATACAAATGATCTATTTTTTGTTTACTTTTGTTGACCAAATCATCCACGTAACATTCTACTTGGTGGTGAATGAGGTTGTCAAAAATCTTCATCATTGCACTCTGATATTTTGCTTTGGCATTTTTTAGGCCGAATGACATCACTGTGTAGTAGAAAATTCTAATCGGTGTTCTGAAGGTTGTATGTGCTGCATCCTCGGGAGCCATCTTGATCTGGTTGTATCCCAATGATCCGTCCATGAAGGAGAAAATTTTATGTGTTGAAGCAATATCCACCATGATCTCAGGTTTGGGTAGTGGAAATTTATCTTTTGGAAATGCCTTGTTCAAATTTTTGAAGTTGACCAAATACAATGTTAGCCAACCATGTGGGGTACTGCTATTCTTTCACAAAGTTGGTGTTCATTAATTTCTTCACCTCGACAATGACTTGTTGCTCTATTTTGAGGCACATTCTCTTGGGAGCTTGTTTCACTGGGCTTATATTCTTTTCCACCCCGAGTTTATGGACTGCAACTTCCGCGTACAGCTGTGGCATTTTATCGTAGCTCCATGCAAAGCAATCTTTAAATTTTGTTAATTGTTTGATCAATTCGTAAGATTCTTCATCATTGAGTAGAGAACTTATAAATGTAGGTCGGGGTTGTTCTTCAGTCTCGAGGTCAATATCTTTCAATTCATCTATGATAGATTTAATTTCCTCCTCAAATTCAGGAGGAGCATCTTCTATTTGTTGATTAGTAGAGTCATCCTCTAGATTGAGGCTATCCTCTTCTGATTCACTAGTAACAACCATGCAAAATTCAGAATCATCAACTGGTCTGACTGTACCAAATCCGAGACCCTCTTTTGATTTTTGAGTTCAACTTTTACCATTCCATAATTTTTCAGAAAGTTCAAATTTATCTTTTAGAATTTGTTTTGGCAAGTGTCCCTGTTGAATTAACGTTTGAACACAAGGTGAGAAGTAATCAAAAGGTAATTCTATTAATTCATTAGGATCATCATCCAAATTTACATGTTTTTCAAGCTCAGTAGAGATAGAAGGAGGGTAAAATTTTATTGGCTTTGAACCAACATTACGGACTTCCTTGACCTCTAAACTCTCAAACTTTTGAGGGAGAATCGGAGTAGGGGTCATAGCATTCACATAGTGGTTTATCCGATCATACATTGTTTCATATACGTTCTTTTGTGTATCTTCTAGGGATATCTTATACTGAGTTCTCTTCTGTCTTGTCATTATTATTTCTTCTTCAGAATTGTCTTCATCACTAATGTTGATGGTTAGCCTAGTCCGTTCAACAATTAAATTGATTCTTCCTCGTCCACGTCCCCAGCCTCAACCTCAGGTGTGCAAACTAAAAGAACTTTTACCAACTCATTGTAACGGAGTGGTGGAAGATCACTGAAGCAGATTTAAATGGCCTCCTCTTTGTAATTCTGCTGAATCTTCATCTTTGTTTATGATAACTTCACGAGAGAAGACAGTCTTCTTTAGAGGCGCATAGTAGGCAGCATCTTCGTGGATACCAACTTCATGTACTGAAAATGGTTGTAAGTCTCCTTTGATGCAATTTTCTTGACAATTTTTGTGGTATTTAATGCACTAGCGTGGAGGTGATGGAGCCATATTGTTCTTATGAATCCATGATCGACCTAGTAGAGCGTTAAATGAGATCTTGGCGTCAAATATATGAAATTTAGCGGTTGTTACGAGTTCTCGAACCTTCATAAGTAATGTAATTGATCTAAGGGCTCTTTCTCCCTTTTGAATGAATCCTCTTAACATAATTTTATCGCTTTTAAGCTCTTAAGCTTCAATATCCAAATATGCCAATGTTCATAGGCTCATCAAGTTAAGAGAGGCTCCAGGATCTACTAAAACTCTGGACAACACAAATCTTCCAATGTTGACGGAGATGTAGAGTGAACGGTTGTGGTCGGCGGTACCGAGCAACAAGTCTTCATCTGTGAAGGTTACCCCGAGTTGTTCCTTCAACGAAAAAACTTCATCTGAGGATGTGCTGGCCAACTGAGCGAAGCAAATTTCTGGGTCAAGCAAAGCTGTAACCAGAGGTTCTCTTATGTCATTTTAACAGGATCAAAGTGTTGTAGATGATTAATTTGGCCGGCAACTTCCTAAGATGAGCTATAGTCTTGTAGTCTACTTTCTACGATCCTTTGATTTTATCTTTATTATGTGGTTCTTCCACTGGTTGAGGTGGGGGTATCTTTTCTCGAGTCATTATCTTTTTTCCTTTATTTGTTGGAGCTGTTCTTGGTGGTAACCCATTTCCGCTGCTTAAGTTAACTTATGTGATTTCTTCTTCTTGAGATATCATTGTTGAATCTTCCGGTGTCTCTTCGTCGTAAAGTTCTAAGTTGATGGCAAGCGGTGTATCGTGATGCTCGAGAATTGGCTCCTCGTCATTGGTGTTGTTGTAAACGGTATCTTTTATGTCTTCTTTGGACTTGACAGCGAGTTCATCGGGCTCGAGTACGATTTGAGGATCATTTTGGGGATCAAGATCAAAGTTAGATTGGTCATAATCAGTTACGTTATCACCAGAAATAGTTAAAATGTAGCCAAAATCACAATCATTATATTCATATAACCCTGGAGGGACAAAAAGATAATCATACAAAGTCAAGGGTTCGAGGATTTTCTTCCTCGAATCTGAGACAACTAATCTAGTAGAGGCAGCCCCTATCCTATCCCCCGTGTTATCAATCTTTATAGTGACGCTTCTCCTTTTTCTTTTTTATCTTTGACAATGACAACTCTCCTGACGAAACCTTCATCTTAGGGTTGGTATGCTGCGGACTCTAAATGGAGGCTTATTTTTCTGCAGGCTAGATCTTGTTCAATATTTTCTTGGATGATCTGCTCCAGACCTCATTCCATTCTTCTTCTCCGGTATATGCAGAAGATTGTTTTGATGGATCCTATATTTGATTAAGGACCCACTTGAGTTCATTCCAAGTTGTACTCCATCCATCTGTTCTAGTGTACGGATCAGTTGGGGAGATTGGCTCAGCCAAAATCATATTTATGGAACCTTTTTCAGTTTCTTTTAAATATTCTTCCAGGATTGTTATGCTATCTTCTTTAAGGTTATTCTTGAGCCACTCTTTAAAGACAAAGAATTTTTCTATAGTGTGCCCAAGCAATCAGTGGTATGGGCAATAATTTGATTCATTCTTTTTATCCACCTCTTCGGGCTTCTTCAGATCTGGTAGTCTGAACTCCGGCTTCTTCATCAGACTTCTGAATATTTTAGGTGTAGCTTCATCTTTGAAAGAGTACACGGTTTTACGTCACTCTGACAGGGACATTTTCTTATCCCCTGTTTGAGGTAATCCGTCTTCAGGCGATCATTTGTTGCATTGATTACTCCATTTCTGAGTGTACTGTGACAAAGACTCGCGAGGGTCTTTTACATATATCTTTATCGGCTAATTTTCTTTGTCGACGGTCACTACTACTCCTGATTTATTTTTGAACACTCTAGTCACCTTAGCCTTTTCGTGTGGCTCTATGTGCTTTACTTCTGCTTAAAGATTGCTGGCTTTACTGAGTAGCTTTTTCGAAGGATTTTATGGTGAGTCCCTTGATCATGAAAGCTACTGGCCCATGAATTCTCTTTAGTAGAATTTCAATCGCAAGATGTTCCTGTAGTTGAGGTTCGCATTTGATGCTAAGGTTTCTCCACCTCAAAATATAGTCTACCAAAGTCTCGCTAGGCTTTTTTTTTCCATCATGAGCTCTCCAATAGACACATGGTGTTGTGCCCCGACAATTTTTTTCACAAATAACCGTTCCAAAAATGTTTTAACTGACCCGTTGGGTAAGTCAGCGTACCAGTCAAAAGAAATTCCTATCAAGCTGCTGACGAATTGCTGGTGTTGTCATAGCTGGCTCATAAATGTGTTATATGTTGTATGGGATTTCAAGTCCCATCAAATATCTTGAAGTTTGGGGCCACAAAAACCCTTGGGGAAAGGCACGACATCAAATTCCTCCGGGTAAAGTCTACCTTTTAAAACCAATGCCCCACCTTTAGATTGGGTTAAGGCGTCCCGCACTTGTCCAACCATTTGGTTGAATTCCTTTTCTGGTATAACACCTGATGGGGAATCATTTCTATGTTGCTTGTCTCTATTTGTTGAAGCAACCTCTCTTCTTTCATCTGTGATGTGTATGATTTCCGACTCATTGATCTCTGGCGAAGCCATTTACGGTGCTTGTGATTGCCCCTGAGTAGTGGCCATAACAGTCATGGTTGCAGTCATCTCTTCTATTCTTTTCTCCAGTAGACTAAATTGCTCATCCCTTAAGAGGACAGCCCTACGCAGCTCATCTACGACATTTTCTTTGGTGTGAGGTTGAACCTCACCTGCAGATGTGGCAGCTCTTGTTTTAGTTACATGGAATCTTGCTCTAAGAAATCATAGTAATCAAAATTTTCTTCATCACTATCGATGGAAACTCTGTGTTCTTGAGCTTACTCGGAAATCTCAATCCTGAGTTTCTCAACTTTCTCTTCAATTATTTATTCCTTGATCACTTTAAGATCTGGAGGACCCTGATGGACTTCCTCAACTTGTTCTTCCATCTTGCTGGCTATTGTTGTGACAATGTCAGATATTTCAGCCCCTAGTTTCATTTCCTATTTTTGTCTCGTGGACTATATCGGTGCAGCGACCTTGGGTACTCATACCTTTTTATTTTTTGATGATGATGTCTCAGGATGGGGTGTCTTAGTAGAATCATCGGTATGTCGAGGGAAAGTATGCTCCCCGTGGTGTAGACCGGCTACAGTGCCAGGTAATCATCTTTTCTTTGCCTTTGGGATTGTAGAAACATCTCCATAATGGGTGACGGGTAAGATTTTCGGACCCGGTCTCGACTTAATCAGTCGACGGCCTCTGGTTTTGGTGGCGGTATAATCAGTAGTTATCACTGTGGTATCAACTCTGTTCCCTAAATGGAATCAAATGGGGATGTGAGTAGCTCTCACATCAGTTATCTTGTGGGATTGTCTGGCGGATTTGACACCCTTCAAAATTTTCTTCCTCATGCGAGGGAAAATTGCATCTCCCACTTGTTTGAGTAACTTGCTAATTGAACATCCTTCTTTGGTATCTATCCTTCTGAAAGCTATTCTAACTCGGGTGATAAGAGTGAATTTCTTTCCTTCCTCACCATGTCCATGAGGTGGTGTTAATGCAGAGGCAATTTTTTGGTTACTCTCATATCCATCGGTATCCGTCTGAGGATGGAATCTACTCCCTCGTAGGAGTGGATAAATTTCCGGTAACACTTCTTCAACTTGATGAGGCTCCTACTTAATGGGTGTCTGTTCATGAGTTTGGGCTTTGATGGTCCTCTAAACCTTTCTGTTGCGGTTCCTTCTTTGAGTTCGGGTCAGTCGTACAGTCCTCGAACTTGATCACATTTTAAACACTGGTGGTGGGAGAGTTAATCCCTCAGTCAGATCCTCAATAATCATTACTTCTTTCCCCTTAGTAGCAGTGGGGCAAGTAGGTTTGGCGGGTGCCGTGACGACAGTAGTTTTAGACTTCTTGCATGTAGGGAAGTTTTGAAGGCAGTTTAGGCTAAATTCTACAGACGGTTCTTGTATTTCCGATGCAACAATCTTCATTACCACAAACGGGCCTTTCCTAAGGATGACCTCAAGATCTTCAAATCTAGCTCTGAATTTTATGTTATGAGCGAGATTACGGGATTCATGGCTCGTTGGCAGGTTGGAGAAAAAGGTCAGCGTTGGGCAGGCCATTGCAGCAGGCTTTAAAACAAAAAGTTTCAGGGTTAGCTATATGGCTAAAAACCTCGTAATTTTTAGTGCGAGCACTAAAAGTAAAGGTTGATATGTAGAGCGGGAGGGTCTTAATTTATGAGTATTTTAAAATTTTGGTTAAGAAAAATCAAGAGGTGTAAAATTTAAGTAATCTAAGAAAGAAAATTTAAAGTGTGCGTAGCACAATACGATTTTGTTTAATTTGCAAAGTAACAAATGAAATTTGTAAGGGAGATGTGAAGTATTTTAGAACCCTATGCAGGACCCATTTAGTGGTAGACAATGCCTAGGTGGAACTCGTCCACCGAAACACCTATCGAAGGTCCGACCCCACATGAAAATTTAAAGGGTCCTTAATAGCCTTCTGAACCACTCTGTTCAAAGATGGTTAAACAGCTAGTCTTGAAGTCCAAGGAGTTAGTCGTACATTCCCAAGAAAGAAATGTGTAAAGTATGCCAAAAAAAGAAGGGTAATTTGGTCCAAGAGGGATATGGATATATTATTGATGTGTGAAGATAATATTTCTTGATTTTTTTGGAGAGAAAAGCTTGTCCCCAGCCGAGTCGCCAAAAGCTGCAGGTGCTATTTTTGGTTGGAGAGTTGCCCGTAAGAAGCTGTCGGTCACTGGAATCAAAATCCCGTTGCCCGCTTCGGAAGGATGTTTTAAATTTCATANTAAAATTTATTTTTAGACCCTGTATCTAAGCATGCTTGAGGAGCATTAACACTTATAATATTAAAAATCTTATTATCAATGATAATCTTAATGACTATAATTCTATTTCCAACTCTATTAATTTTTATAACATTTTCTTTCAAACTCTTATCTATAATTATACCTACACCATTTCTAGTGCGACTCTTACCAAAATACCAAAGTTTAAAACCTAAATTATCAATCTCCTTAGCCTTTTCTCCAACCCACCCAGTTTCTTGAATACATAAGATATTAATTTTCTTATGAATCATAATATCAACTAATTTCAGTAATTTACTATTGAGAGTACCAATATTCTAAGATCATATTCTAATATTAGTTTTATTAGTTTCATAGACTAACTTCTTTACCCGCATTCGCCCGTAATGTGGGAATCCTTGCTTATTTAATACTATACCCGGGTGTCGGTGTAGCGACTCTTGCATACTTTTCACTGTATTCAGGCTATGCAGCGCGTCGCTTCCAGGAGATGCTCTAGCACTTACACAAAGATCAAAAGAATTCATGTCTTGATTTTCTTGACAAGTTTTACGCTGGCTTTCGACTACCTAACGCAACCCTCCACTTTTCGCATCCGGGCTTGGGACTGGCAACGACAGTGTTCAATGCCCAAATGTATGTAAATGCCCCCAAAAAAATATTGCAATAAAAAGGAAAATACAATTCATATGTAATTTTTTAATTTCCACAAATGTGTCCCAAGTTCAGAGTTTAAGTCATGGTAACAGCTTTCTTAACTAAGTTACATATACTAAACCTTTCTCACTTCCCACTTCCCACTTATTTCATCCCCTACAAGAAAAGCTTATGGAATGCTTGGATATTTGGAATAGCGAAGCATAGCCTTAGTGATTGAATTTTCCAAAGTCTAAACCACTAAAAAGAATTCTTTAACATTACTTTGTTTCAGTGTATTTAATGAGAAACCTATAACAATTTTGATGCCCAAACAAAAAAATCAGGTTACCTCGAGAAAGGACCAGGAACAATATTGGGCAGAGAAGAGCAAACCATATCACTTCATATCAGCAGCTGAGTTTGTTAAACACTTTGAGAAATTCTTCGTCGGCAGAGATCTGCAAAGGCAACTTTCAGTCCCTTTCGACAAGCAGAAGAGCCATCGAGCAGCATTGGTGTTCACCAAGCACTCTGTTTCTTCGAAGGATCTACTCATAGCGTCCTTTGCCAAGGAGTGGCTTCTCATCAAAAGGAATTCCTTTTTTTATGTCTTCAAATCAACGCAGGTGTTCAGAAATTACGCAGATTTTATTTTCTGATTGTAATAGCATTTTCACTTAAAACCTTAACCTTTTACAAATTATCTGCAGCTTCTCATACTTTCATTATTGTACTCAACTGTCTTTCTGAGGACACGAATGGAGACAGCAACGGAAGCTGATGGAGCTGTATATATTGGAGCAATAATTTATGGTTTGGTTGTCAACTTGTTCAATGGTTTTGCAGAGCAAGCGCTAGCTATCATGAGGCTACCTGTCTTCTACAAGCAAAGGGATCTCCTCTTCTATCCAACCTGGGTCTTTACCGTTCCAAATTGCATTATAAGAATTCCCATCTCTATGATAGAGGCTTCTGTTTGGGTCTTTCTGACATACTACGTCGTGGGATTTGCCCCAGAATTTAGTTGGTAAAGCATTCTCCTTATTCAGTAAATTATGTTTCTAAATTTCATGCATGACTAAGTACTAATTGGTATTGTTGTGTAAAACTGTGCTGTTTTTGTGTGCACCAGTGAAGCTTAGTTTGGTATTATTGTCTAACTCTGGTAGTGCTCCATAAAAAAGATTAGTCATTAGTACCTTAATAAAAATGGACAAATTGTTCTACAAGTACCTTTTGGATGATTATCGAGTTACGGAGAAGGTGTTGCATGCAGCATATCACTTTCCGTTTCATATTCATTTTTGATGTATCTGAAATTCACACAAATTAGATTAATTCAAGATATATTGGTCCGCGCATCTAGAATTTGCTGCAGCCATGTGATTTCACAATCTCTATGTAATACTTTGACTCTCACCTATCAAAATATTATTTGTTTTGGTCTAATGGCCATATGATTTTGTCCTATTAGTGTAACTTCCCAGACGTCACCTATCCTGAGAGTGTTCTTGTACGAGCATGCTTAACATTGAATTTTTTGATGAAATCGTAACCGTTACACTGAAGACACCTCGAGGTTTAAGAATTCAGTTTCATTTTAATTTAGAGATTTCATAATCTCCCCCACTAAAATAACTGACTTCCTTGTCAGTGCTTTAAATTCATGATCATCCGCTAAATAGGCCAAAACAGAGCCACCACATAACATTAAAACCCAAGATTTGCATTCAATATATATGCTTCGAACAGGAGCAGGCAACAGAAAGCAGAATAGCATAAGTAGGATCTTAAACCATCATCCAAAGCATCGAAGCAAATTCCCGCTTAGAGATATAGAAATAACAGGATTATAAAAAAAACAATTTGCATGTTAGAATGCTCCTAAACATGTTTTCTATGTATTGTAAGCAGAAAAGAAAAGGAAACAACCAATAGCATGCTCCATTTCCATATTTCCATAGATTATTCATGCTTAAACCTCAAAACATTCCCAAATCTTGCTTTCTCATGAGATAAGAAGTATTTTCATGCCATCCAAAATAGTGCCAAATAGAGGAGAAGAGGAGAATACCTTTTTAAAGCAGATTTAAAGCAAAGCACTAAAATAAATTGAAAGAAACACTCCCACAAAAATCCTTCCCGAAAGTCTCGCGCTAAGTAGCCCCCACGATTTCTAGCTCACGGCTCGACAAGCTCTAACCACGAGAGTATCGACCAACAGAGAGGAAGATGAGCTTCCTTCGAACAATAAAACAGAAAGAAGTTGCCTTCCCCACAGAAAAAAAATACCAAGTCTTCATCTCTAAAAAACCCTCTCTTTTCTCTCTCAAAATTTTCAACAACAACACAGTAGACTAGGAAATCATTTTATAGGCAGAGCGGAGAGGAGAAAGAGCCACCAACCAGCTTCACTTGTAACGAATCCAACAATGAGGTAGTAAATGCCACAGTAAAGAGGGAGTCAGTAAAGCCTCGAGAAGGAGAAGGGTCGGCCAGCTTGCTTCCCGCAATTTGAGAGCAGAAAAGCCAAGGGGAAGGTCTAGGAGGCAAGCCATGTATGCGAATCAACAAAGGAAGAATCGAGAGAAGGGAAGAAATCATCGCGGATCATCCGCGGGAATTAGGGCACGCGAGGGGGAACGGGAAGAGCTCCACGGGATCGAGCCACGGGACGAGTCGAACCAAAGACCAACTGTGCTGGTAGGGGATAAAATGAGAGTTTAAAAATAAATAATTTTAATATTATAAAGTTAAAATATATGAAATATTTAATATTTCTTAAAATAAAATTTAATTTGCATTTTTTTATTTGTGTGTCAAATCATAACAAAATTGGTGTTATTTTTTAGGTAATTCTGACGTTCTAGACGCGTTGGCGTGGTCCGTTTTGCCATCGGAGGTTTTTTGATGAATTCATCGATTTGCGTGCCAATTTTTTTTGTGTCAGAAATATGACAATATGGGGTGTCTTTCCTATTAAAATTGGTGTCTCAAACGCGTTGGCGTAGTCTATTTTGTCATTGGAGATCGTCCGGAGAAGTTTGCATTTTCAGCTATCCTTTGGGCTTAATTGAAGTTCGATTTTGTGCAATTTAGTGAATTTTGTGCATTTGATGTGTGTATGTGACGATAAAATTGTGAGGAGGTTTTCCTAGTTTTTGTAGTCCTATTGGGAACTTCTCCCTGAGTCTTCACACAATAGCTCTTAACCGTTCGTTCATAAGCCGATGGTCTTGAGACCATAAATGCTAGACATCACAAGGAAATAAGAAACGGTTAGAATTTCTAAGAAGAGTGGGTTTAAATTCTAGTTTTTTAAGATGGTCAATAGGAACTCCTAGAGCTAGATCCTACGCTATGGAGAAGAAGGAAAAACCTCACAAAAATAAGGTAAAAAATGGAGCCCCAATAGGTGTGGTGTGTAGAACAAGCACGCCGCGCGTATTGGTGTTGACTGAAGTGATCAACAAACCAAAGAATTGTTTAAGTAGATTGACCAAAGATTGAATTTGATATGAAATTGAACTTTAGTTGGGCTCCCAATCGGGAACCCACAACTAGAGAAAGATTTAATGAGTAAATGAGTTGGGCCCTCTACTGGAGGGTTCCCAACCCAAAAGCAAGAGAGTACTAAGAATTTTCAAAAGTTTTCGCTCGGGATGAAGAGATTAGTTCTTTAAGAAAAGAAGTATGGGGCCACTAATACGAGTTTTACGCCAAAAGAGGGTCACTAACAAGGGATTTACGTCAGAAAATGGTCACTAAGAAGGGGTTTACGCTAGAAGAGGGCCACCATCAAGAGATTTACGCCAAAAGAGGGGCCACCGACAAGGGATTTATGTCAGAAGAAGGGTCACCAATAAGGGATTTACGCCAGAAGAGGGCCACCAACAAGGGGCTTACGCCAGAAAAGGGGCCACCAACAAGGGGTTTACGACAGTAGAGGGGCCACCAACAAGGAGTTTACGCCAAAAGAAGACCACCAATAAGAGATTTACGGTAGAAAATGGCCACCAACATAAGATTTATGCCAGAAGAGGGCCACTAACAAGGGTTTTACCTAGGAAAGGGCCACCAACAAGGGATTTACGCCAGAAAAGGGCCACCAATAAGGGATTTATGCCAGAAGATTAGCTACCAACAAGGGATTTACGCCAGGAAAGGGCCACCAACAAGGGATTTACGCCAGAAGAGTGGCCACTAACAAGGGATTTACGCCAAAAAAGGGTCACCAACAAGAGATTTACGCCAGAATAGGGGTTTCAATATTAATTTAACTTATTATAATTCCTATATATATATATTTTAATTTATTTATTATTATTTATTTATTTTTATTCAAATTTATTTATTTTAGAGGTTTTTTTATTTTATTTTGCATCGTTCCCTGTTCATTGCAGGACTGAGCTAACCTCTAATTTGACAGCCTTAAACCAATCGCATCATATGGTAAAAAAAACTTCATTGATCTTCCAAAATCTGATACATTGAGATACAATCCAATCGTAGAATGATCTTGATTGAAACAAAATGTAGACTTTTAACACAATATCCATCTTTCTTACCTCTTGGAATTATGTAAAAACTAGCTCTTCCTCAAAATGTATGTTCCGGAACAAGTCCCCCTCACATTCGCTTAGAGGCGTGCCTGTCTCATAATTCTAAGGGTCAAAGTCCTTCAAGCTCTGGATCAGGCTGATACCAAATGACACTTTACTGTCATCTATTTTTCTGAAAGTAATTGATATTCTTCTTTGCGGAACTCCTGACACAATGCTTTTCCAAATCTGCTCTGTTTCCTTTAAGAACCAGGATTGAACCAACGGGAAGGGGAATTTCCACTGCTCCACGGAATTCAGCTGGACCTACTACTCGTATCTCTTTTCTGAATATTATATTGCATTCACTGATAAAAGATACAGTGCAGAAGGGCCTGACGAAATCGTGGTTATCAATGTGAGGTGGTATACAATCTCCTTCTTCATAAATATTAATTATACAGCTGTTTGATACACTATTTGCTGGTAGAATATGTCACTCTACCATCCTTTTTATCATTCTTTTCATAAGTGGTGGTAGCGGGTCCACTTCATCATGCCGAATAATCCATGGGGGATTCCCTCTTTTGTCATATGCATAATTATAGCAACATCCATATTTAATCGTGATCTTGCCCTTTCTTTTCATCCATTTTCGGGATTCTGAATAGGTCTTTTTCTTCAATAGACCCTCCCGACCTCTTTCTCTGAGATCAAAAATGTATTTCACCATCCTTTTCTGTTCATTTTCAAAAAAGACGTCAGTATGCAACTCTAATCATTCCAAAATATTGACATATCTGTCTCGTATTATTTCAAAATATTCAAAATTTTGCTTTCGTACTTTCTGGAACATAGCCAATTCCTCTTCAGAAATTATTTGCAATCTCTTGGGCTGAACATACTGTGGGATGTATGGCTCTACATCTGGATGTTCCTCACTTCGTTGAATTGCCGGGATTATGACACACTCCTCCCGAGGAGCATCATATTCCATGTATTCATTATGAAAACCAGTTAGGGAATATTCTTGCAAAGTAGTCTCCATAATTGGACTTGGTTGAACCTGACTTCCCGCTGCATTTTGAAGAACATTCTCAATTGTTTGCTCAGACATTCTTTCTTTATTTTGAGAAACCAGGACATGCTTCGAAGTTGCCTCCTCAACTTGTTTTTTTGCTAATTGTTCGAGTGCTCTGCGCTTCTTTCGACTTACAATCCGGCGCTGGGAGCGGGTCAACGGTACTTTTCTCGGCAGATTTGCTGGAGCGCCGATGAGCTCTCCTTCTGCTGTTAAAACCATTGACCGTATCTGCCCAACTCTTCTTGACGGATTATTATTTTCCCAAGCTTCTTCTTCTTCACTTCCAAATTTTCTTTTCTTTGCAGTGATATCATTCTCTTTACTTTTAAATTTGAGTACTAGTTTTAAACCTTATACTTCCTTTGAGCTGACCACACTTAACAGGGGCCCTCATATTCCAACTTGACTTGCTCAAAGTCCAAGTCAAAATCAATGATGGCTCATTGTGCTGGAACGTCTTCCTTGTTTAATGCGAGATTTATGTCATTCTTGAAAGAAAAAATCAGTCCTTAGTTTGACATTTCTGTAAAAGATGGGAGAAACGTTAGCACGTTGATAATCAAATGAACAGAAACAATGACTAATTATTATTTAAATATGTGATTTTTCTTTAGGTTGTTCAAGTTTTAATTTGGGAAAAACAAAGAGAACTATTATTATTTATGAGAATTTATTTCGTCTTGTTAATTTTATTACAATGTTCTTGGACCCAGTCACTAAAAGTTTTGCATCGGCGTATCATAGGACCTGCAACCGGGTCCCCCGAAACGTTATGACGCGTAATAGTTTTTCAAGTATCTTCCATTAATTGGGAGCATAGGCATTTCGCACTGATAATCTACTAATTGGTAAGATCATCTAGAATAAACTTTCTCAACCACGTACGGTCCTTCCTTGGCTCAAATTTTTTCCCTATCTTTTGGTGTGCAAAAATAGGCCTCCTGAAAACCAGGACTAAATCACAAACATTGAAAATCCTAGGGCAGACCAGTTTATCATGGGCATAGATCATTCTGGCTTAGTAGAGTTCCAAATTCCGCTGTGCTGCCAGACGATCTTCCTCTAGGACTTATAACTCATCCAATCGGAGTCTAGCATTTTCCTCTGTTGTAATTTTGTTGGCTACTGCAATTTTGAGAAAAGGTAACTGAACTTCCAAAGGAAGGACGACCTCGGACCCGTACACAATTGCATATGGTGTGGCCTGAGTTGGAGTTCTAATAGTCGTTCTGTATGCCCACAGAGCTTCTAATAACTGCTCATGTCATCCTCTTATATTTTCATCCAATATCTTTTTCAGAATCTGCACGAGAGTTTTGTTAAAAGCCTCTGCCCATCCATTTGCTCTAGAGAAGTAGATGGTAGAATATCTCCAATCTATTTTGTGCCGCTTAAAAAAATTGTTGATCTTTGTACTTTTAAATGCTGAACCATTATCTGAGATTATCCTTCGTGGAACTCCGAAACGATACACTATGTGAGACTTGAAGAATTGAACAACGTGATGCGCTATGACTTCTCTTAACGATACTGCTTCTGCCCATTTTGAGAAATAATCTGTTGTAGCGAGAGTAAAACAATGCCCTTTTGACGACAGAGAATCTATCGGACCCACTATATTGTGCCCCAACACTCGAATGGCCACGACGCTACTGTAGGGTGCAACACATTTGGAGGTTGATGCAAGGCCACTTCGTGTATTTGATACTGGTGACAACTTCTGGTAATTTCCATGCAGTCGGTGATCATCGTCAGCCAGTAGTAACTCATTTTTTTTATTTTTATTTTCATTTTCGGGTCTGACTGATGAGCACCACACAGTCCTGCATGTACTTTCTTAACGATTTTTTGCGCTTCCGACTTGCTTAGGCACCTCAGCCACATTTGATCGAAGGATCTTCTCTATAAATTATCATTCACTAAGGCGTATGCCAATGCTCTCTTCTTGATCTGATGAGCCATTGACTTATCTTATGGCAAATTTCTGGATTTCAAATATTCGATGAACGGTCCACGTCAATCATTAGCATCTTCTGCAACTGCATCCATTGTCTCTTCCACTTCAAGCTTCTGTAGAACATCCATGTCGATTTTAGAAAGTATTTGCCGTCCTTTCACATTAATATCAATTGAATTTTCTGGTGGGCATGCAAACTCTTTCGTGAGTTTTGCTAAAGCATTTGCATGAGCGTTATCTCTTCTTGGTATCTGGTATATTGTCACATTGGAGAATTGCTCCAACAATTTCATTGTATAATTAAAGTACTGCTTCAATTTTGGCTTCAAAATCTTATATTGCTCTGCCACTTGCTGGATAATGAACTGTGAATCACCAAATATCTTGATGTCCGTTATTCCCATTGATATTGCTAACTCCAGTCCGACGATTAGAGCCTCATATTCAGTTTCATTATTCGTACAAGGCTCTGTTAAATGGTAGGAGTACCTTAGCAACCCTTGATCCGGTGTTATGAATATCAGGCTAATTCCTGCTTTGTCAGGCATCACTGTCCCTGAATCTTTATCCCTTTGCGATGACGAAGCTCCATCAAAGTACATTTTCCAACTTTGAGAATCGAAAGGTTGTATATTCATTATTTGCTCGTCTGGTAGATCATCATTGAGAGGTGAATCGGTTGACAACGGATGCGCTGCGAGAAAATCTGCTAAAATTTGACCCTTAACGACGCGAAGAGGTGCAGAGATTATGTCGAATTGCAATAGAATCATTGACCATCTTGCTAACCTTCCAGATAGTGTTGGCCGAGTCATTAAGTATTGCAATTGATTAACTCTTGAAATCACGTGGACCTTATGAGCGAGCATGTAATGCCTAAGCTTTTGAGCGGCGAAGATTAAAGCTAGACAATGCTTCTTGATAGGTGGATATTTTACTTACACCGGAATCAGAC
This sequence comes from Phalaenopsis hybrid cultivar, assembly GCA_002079205.1. Lineage (NCBI taxonomy): Eukaryota > Viridiplantae > Streptophyta > Magnoliopsida > Asparagales > Orchidaceae > Phalaenopsis > Phalaenopsis hybrid cultivar. Next base: position 36,034 of record JXCR01149142.1, read on the forward strand.
AACGACTCAGGTAGTAGAGGGCATTTTCTTTACCTTTATTATTAACCTATGCTAACAGGGCGTCAAGGGACTCGTCCAAAGCCGCGATATAAAGTATCAAAGTTCTGCCCAAAATCGAGGCTGCCAGCGCAGGTGACATTCATTAAATATTGCTTAATTTCTTCAAAAGCTCTTTGGCACTTATCATCCCAGATATATTTAGCGTCATTTTTGACTAGTGTCGAAAAGGGTTTACACATTCCTGATAAATTTGAAATAAAGCGTCTTAAATATGTCAATTTCCCTTGAAAAAATCATAACTGCTTTAAACTCTTAGGGTGTGGCATTTCTAATATCACTTTAATCTTTTCTGGGTCGATTTCGATCCCCCGATGACGGACAACAAATCTAAGGAACTTCCCAGAAATGACACCAAAGGCGCACTTTAGGGGATTCACCTTGAGATTAAATCGTCGCAATCGCTCGAAGACAATCCTCAAATCATACAAATGATCCTCCTTTTGCTTACTTTTAATGACCAAATCATTCACATAACATTCAACTTGATTGTGAATGAGGTCATAAAAAATTCTCGTCATGGCTCGCTGGTAAGTTGCTCCGGCGTTCTTTAATCTAAATGACATTACGGTGTAACAATAAATCCCAATTGGAGTGGAAGAGCCTCACGCAAGTAGCCCCCACGATTTCTAGCTCACGGCTCGACAAGCTCTAACCACGAGAGTATTGACCAACAGAGAGGAAGAAGAGCTTCCTTCGAACAACAAAACAGAAAGAAGTAGCCTTCCCACAGTAAAAATATCCAAGCATTTTTCTTTCAAAAACCCTCTCTTTTCTCTCTCAAAATTTTTAACAACAACCCAGTAGACTAGGAAATCATTTTATAGGTAGAGAGGAGAGGAGAAAGAGCCACCAACCAGCCTCACTAGCAACGAATCACACAATGAGGTAGTAAATGCACAGTAAAGAGGGAGACAGTAAAGCCTCGAGAAGGAGAAGGGTTGGCCAGCTTGCTTCCCACAATTGAAGAGCTGAAAAGCCAAGGGGAAGCTTCAGGAGGCAAGCCATGTATGTGAATCGACAGGGAAGAATCGAGAGAAGGGAAGAAATCATCGCGGATCACCCGCAGGAATTAGGACACGCGAGGGGGAACGGAACGAGCTCCGCGGGATCGAGCCACAGGACGAGTCGAACCAAAGACCAACTGTGCGGGTAGGGGATAAAATGAGAGTTTAAAAATAAATAATTTTAATATTATAAAGTTAAAATATATAAAATATTTAATATTTCTTAAAATAAAATTCAATTTGCATTTTTTTATTTGTGTGTCAAATCATAACAAAATTGGTGTCATTTTTAGGTAATTCTGACGTTGTGGACGCGCTGGCATAGTCCGTTTTAGCGTCAGAGGTTGTTTTGACAAATTCATCGATTTGCGAGTCAATTTTTTGTGTTGAAAATATGACAATATAAGTGTCTTTTTTCTACTAAAATTGGTGTCCCGAACGCGTTGGCGCAGTCCATTTTGTCATTGGAGATCGTCTGGAGAAGTTCACATTTTCACCTATTCTTTGGGCTTAATTGAAGTCTGATTTTGTGCAATTTAGTGAATTTTGTGCATTTGATGTGTGTATGTGACGATAATGTTATGAGGAGGTTTTTCTAAGACTTGGAGTCCTATTGGGAACTTCTCTCTGAGTATTCGCACAATAGCCCTTAACCGCTCGTACATAAGACGATGGTCTTGAGATCATATATGCTAGACATCACAGGAAAATAAAAAGTGGTTAGAATTTCTAAGAAGAGTGAGTCTCAATTCTAGTTTTCTAAGATGATCAATAAGAACTCTTAGAGCTATATCCTAAGCTCTAGGGAGAAGAAGGAAAGACCTCACAAAAATGAGGTCAATAGTACCGTAATAAAAATGGACAAATTGTTCTGCAAGTACCTTTTGGATGATCATAGAGTTACGGTGAAAGTGTTGCATGCTGCATATCACTTTCTATTTCATATTCATTTTTGATGTAATCGAAATTCACCCAAATTAGATTAATTCAATATATATTGCACCATGCGTCTAGAATTTGCTGCAGCCATGCGATTTCACAACCTCTATGTAATACTCCGACTCTCACCTATCAAAATATTTTTTGTTTTGGCCTAATGCTCATATGATTTTGTCCTATTAGTGTAGCTTTTCAGAGTTCACCCATTTTGAGAGTGTTCTTGTACGAGCACGCTTAACATTGAATTTTTTTATGAAATCATAACCATTACACGGAAGACACCTCGAGGTTTAAGAATCCAGCTTCATTTTACTTCAGTGATTTCATAATCTCCCCCAATAAAAAAATTGACTTCGTTGTCAATGTTTTAAATTCATGATCATCCGCAGGCATATATGATTTTAAAGATTACCCTTACAGATTAAAGTAGGGGCACCCACCATGTAGCACATTGTCTCATCAAGAGTTCAAGATGTGACTCTCATAGCGTAGAACTTTGTTCCATATGACACTTAGTTTTTATCTTCTAGCTAGCGCTATGGTCCGATACCATTTATAACGACTTGAATTCTCATCCATTGAGATATTATTCACTTTTGGCCTAATGGCCTCTTAGTTTTTTTATATTGATGTAACTTCTTAAGAGGTCACCCAGCTCAGGAGTGCTCCCCCACAAGTACACTTAACTTTGACGTTTTTAATGAAATATCAACTTTCACACCAAAAGACACCTCTATGTTTAGAGTTGAGTTTCATTCTATTTAAGGGTTTCACAATCTCTCCCATTTAAGTAATTGTTGTCTTTGTTAGTGTTATTAACCCAAAATCATCCACCAGGTAGATATGATTCTAGATGTGGCTCCCACCATGTAGCACTTTCCTATTTAGGGTTCAAGAAGTGGCTCTCATATTTTAGCACTTTGTTCTATATGATACTTAGGGTCTGTTTGGAGCAGCTGCAGATTATTCAACTTATGCTGATAAGCAGCTTATCTTGATAATCTGTTGATGATCAGCGGATAAGCTGATTGGCTGTTTGGTTTGTGTGTTTGAAAAACAACTGATTCTGGATAAATGATCAATGTGCCCCTGTTCTAGATAAGTTGTTTAGCTGTTTAGTTTGTGTGTTTTATAAACAGCTGAATTGCAGATTTTTTTAGTTAAATTAAAAAGCTAACACGTAAAAGTTGTAATGTCTACCTCTCAGCTATTTTATAACCAATTAACCCACTTCAGATTCATTCGACATATACAGACCACCTAAAAAAATGTTATTTACAAATTTACCAACATTCTTAATGGAACCCAATAGGGGAGATAAAAGTAAAGAATGATGAATTCAAAGAAGAAAAATTTTCTCATTTCCCAATCATAGAGAGGGGAGTTGGATACTCACACGCACAGAGCGATGGAGGAAGGGATTCATGGAAATCATATAAGTAAAATTTGAGATTTTCATTACTATTCTTGGAGATGCAATGTAGCATTAATTCACAAGTTTTTAAAATTAATGTTCAAATGTTAGGACATGATAATATAAAAGAGTTGAGTTGTGTGTATGTAGAACTTCAAAAATAAATTTTAAACATAAAAAACATAATATCATGTAGGAAAATGTTCAAGCTGCTACAAAATACCAATAATAAAACAATCCATTTTACTACATTTACAAAATGTTCAAGCTGCTGCATTTCACTCAAATAATTTTGGTGACACACTAATATGTAGTATTATGAGACCCAAAAAAAAAAAATAACAAGTTAAAATTACAAGGAAAAAATTACAATATTGATTTTAAAATGTAGAAGCATATCATGACGAATGTTGCCCGGTTCTGACACCCCGGATCCCTGAGCAAACCTGTCCGATTGGGATATCGTAGAAATGAAAGCACTCGAACCATATGTGGTGTTCTCAAGTTGTGATACCGCCGAACTACGAGCAACTGTGTCCAGTTGGGGTATTGTAGATACGAATTTACTGTCTGCGCACCTGAATAAATTGTAGTCATCCGGCCCGTGTGCCCACTTGTAGAATTGCCGTCTGTAGCTACGTGAGCAGCAAAGACGATAGCTCACAACGGCATCTGATACTCATCGTCCTGAAATTTTTAAAAAGAGAATAGATCAGTCAAAAAAATAAAGGAAATAAAGAAAATGTACTTACCGATGTATGGATGCAGCAGTTGTCAACAAGAAAGTTTTGTGGCCATCCAAGCGGCTCCACAGTTATCTCAATAATATCAGTCCAGTCAAAAAGTAAAAAAAAAAGTTAAAAAGGTTAAATGTTGTAGTGTCCGACTATCGGTAATCTCATTCCTGCTAATAAACAACATTGACAATAACCATTTTAAGCTTCATTTAACATAGAAAACATTGGTCGTCCAATCCCATTCCAGGCAAAAATACAGATTGGCCATAACCAGTGTTGCCCATATTCTTACTGTTCTGCCTATATTTTTTTAAAATCTGTTCATATAAAAGGTATCAAAGTATGCTACTCTGCTCAAGACATGTCCCTACGAAAGAGGATCTTCTATTACTTTTGCACAAAAAAAAAAACCTTCTACTTTCACATAACAGCAGCCATGTACTGCATAGCTCCTTCAAACCACTTGCTGAAAACCAACAATAGAGTCCAATTTCTCCAATTAGAACAGGGGCTGGGCCAATGTTTCTAATTAGAACAGGGACAGGAACAGGAAAAGGGACTGGCCAATTTCATATAAATTGTATCAAAGCAGTCTATATGCATGAGCAGGAACAGGGACTGACCAGTTCATGGAAAGCTGAAATCCAACCTGCAATATAGGACAATGTAAAAAACCAAATAATCTCCAGGGATAAAGGTTCTGTTTAGGTGACAGAAACTAGATGCTAGCAAACAGCTTGCCCAATAAAAAAAATTCATGAATATCCGTGGCCCAAACTCCCTTTTGTATTTCAAAGAAGAAAGCAACAAAAAAAATTTATGATTATCTATGCAAAAAAACATATGTATGCGTGCAGTAAATATATCCAGAATCTTCACTTAAATGTAAAAAGCCCCACCATCTTATTTTCAAATTATCCTTATCCATTTAACTGCAAGAGAAATGCTGTAACCAAACAGTGAACTTCAAGAGAGGTGCTACAGAAAACAATTAACTTCCCTATCTGAATTGCTTGCCTATCTCACTGTTTACATAAATAACCATTTGTTAACAGAATAAAAAATTGCTTCAGAAAAGCATAGAAGATATCTGAAGGTATATACACCAGTAAAATGTTTTCATCTCAAATGCTCACCTATCTAAAATGTTGGCCCATTTCAAATGCATGCCTATCTAACCTTCCCTACCAGTAATATCTAACATGCTTCATCTCAAATTTGAACCCACTTGTTTTTGAGTTTCATCCGATTACAATCCCTTCTGGTCAGTTCCTTGAATTTAGGAATAAGATTCAGTCAACCTTCTTTATTAAAATAGGTGGTCGGCCTATTACCCAACTCGATCTCCCTCAAACAGAGACCACAAAAATGTAAGGGTGGTCTCTTTATCCCACATGATCGACTCTTTAAGTTTACTCATTTTGACTGAAATAAACGAGCTAGCATGAAATTAATACTATTCAAGAGAAAAAACATCGAAATAGATAAGAATAACTAATATTGTATGACTAATATATAAAGATTGTTATCATGCCATAAAACATTGCAATCTTTTTATTGCGACATTTGGTAATTATTAGAGGATATGCCATAGAACATTTGGTTGCTATTGGAGGAGATGCAATCTTCGTATTTCGACATTTGCATGCGTACCAACCAATTCTTATCTATTACCATACCTAACACCAAAATTTAACTTTAGTGCATATGTAAAGTGGAATACATGTAAAAAATGAAGCATGTCTGTTACATACAAAAATATATAAGAATTGACTGATATTTATGTAAAACTTTCTTTTTTTTTCATAAAGAATCGATCTGTTCTTCCCTTCAAACGCATAGGAGTAATGATTTAAGAACTACTCAAACTAAATTTTTTCAAGAATGGATTTGTTCTTCCCTTCAAAAGCATAAACATCGATTTCTTCTTCCTTTTTTCATGAAAAAGCTGTACAAATTCCTTCATCATGAAAACACAAAATAAAAATCAAGATCAGGCATTACTTTACAAGAAAAAAATTCATTCCAAAGCTACCATCAGAAACTTCCAGTCATAATATTAGGTTAGCAAAAACCTCAGCTCAATCAAGACTAGAGATGCACACCCTTGAAGCATAATAAAAATCCTTGGTTTTTCCCACTTTGACAATAGACCACTTCATTGAATGCGGAGGAAACATTTCAGAAATGTTTCACGGTTCAAACACATTCCCACTCTAACATGAAGAAAACAACTCAGTAATAGACCAGAAGAGAAAATTACAGATAGAGTAAGAGAGAGAAAACCATAGCATCAAATTCGCAGCACGCCAAATATCAAAGGAATCATTCTCGATGCTTAAAAAATTTCAGTAAAAAAAGTGGATCTAGATTTTCACCAGCAATACTCAATTCCCAACAACTGGATCTAGGTTTTTAGCAATTTCCTCTCAACACTTTCAGATTCACTGCAAAATTCAACAGATAGATCGTCCAAAATCAAGAAGGCTTTCGGCCAAATGGGGGAGAGGAGGGAGGAGCGGAGGGTGGAGAAGAGATTCCTTACCTGCAGAGCGAATTTGGGTACGACGGAGGCAGGATCAACGCCTTTTAAAGAGGAAAGGTAGGGCTGCGGGACTATTTCGCGAGGGCAATGGAGTAAAAATTTGAAGGCCGAACGGGGATTGTGGGGATATACCCGTGGTCTGTATGTAGTACAAAATAAGAAACACCGTTTGTAGAAACTCGCCTCAAACACGAGAAACAAGCAGTGAGACGGCATTTTCAAAACGCTGCCACACTTATAAGCTGCCCCAAACAGGTCCTTTGTTTTTATCTTCAAGCTGGTGTAATGTTCTGATACAATCTGTGAGAACTTGAACTCTCATCTATTGAGATACTATACACTTTGGCTTGATTGTCTCACTGTTTTCTCCCATTGATGTAACTTCCTAGCAGATGCACTTAACTTTGGAATTTTAATAAAATTTCAATTGTTACACCAAAAGGTGCTTCTATATGTAATAGTTCAGATCATTCGACTCAAGCAGTTTCACAAAACGGTAGACTTAAACTTTGGAAACTACTGGGTGACATGCTAATAGTTTTTAATTTTCCCTTATTCGACCATCTTTAGCATAACTACCACAAGCCTTTTTTTGGCTAGCAAAAGTTTCTCAGTGCCACAATAGTGTCAAATAGAGGGGCAAATCATAAAATCTAAGTGGTGCTCATGACACCTAAACAACATGTTGAAAAAGTTATTCAGAATAGTCAAATGTTCGATAAATCACTCTTTATCAGCATCCAACATGCTTAAAATTGTCAAATCATTCAAGAAGCTCAAACCATACATAATAAATCTAAAATTATTTTATCAAAATATGGAGTTAGAAACAATAATAAAGATGTTTCTTGCTATAGCTTTTCTATTTCACAAGTGAGAATATTTGATTTAATTATTGCAAACCTTTTTATTTTGCACACGTCATTCAAAATTTCTTTCTTTACAATAGCTCTTTCATTTTCTAACTTATAGGTTAATTTATTCTTCAATTAATGTTCTTGATTTAAGAACCAATAAGCTATTTATGTTGAGATGCTATTTGGTCCTAAATTATTGGTTGAATTATTGCAATCCAATAAGCTAACTTGCAGGATAATCAATCATTTAGTATTTCTATTCCAACATAATTTTCAATTATCTGATGTGAGATTAAACCTAAAACTTCATTTGTCATAACACTTTTTAGTAGCGAATACTATGCAAACTTAATTATTATGTAAACCACATCATTTTTTAAGCAGTTTGCCATAGGGATGCAGCTAGTTTTTTATCGTGAGTTTTTTTTAATAATTCATTCCGAACTATTTGAAATTAGGATGGCATGCAACTGAAGTACAATTCTACCCTTTTATTGCAAAAAACATATAGTAATTCGATCAAAATCAAGCCTTCTTAACTTGCCTTCAATTTGTATAGAGATAAAATTTTTGTTGTTATTGGATGCTTCCAATATGTCACTAATGAAACCATCTTAAATTTCCCTTACAGTTTTCTTAAGCAGCTCCTCATCTACATCATAATTCAGCAGATGGCAGCAGGCCTATTAAGAATGGTAGCAGGCATTACAAGACATCCGACTGCTGCAAATACATATGGATCCATCTTTTCACTCTTTTTGATCGCTATTGGAGGCATTGTTATACCTAAAGGTTCCCATTCTTGCCCCTCTCAACCCAAACATAGTAGAAGTTTATACATAAGGACCCATTTAAGATTGCTTTTCATTTTTTATTTTCGTTAAAAAATTTTTTTTTAGTTTCTTCATCTTTTTACTTGAAATAAAATATGTTTGGAATGTTATAACAAGCTTAGTTATTTTTAAACACACAAAATAATTTTTAGATATTTTATTTGTTTTTAATAACAGGTTTTTTTAAGAATAAAAAATAAAACGAAGATTTACGTGCATACCACTAAATTCTTATGTATCTACATATCTAAACTTAAATTTTAATTTTTACATATAAGCCACTTTTTCTATGCATAAAAAAAAATTCACTTTTTTTGAGGTTAAAATAGTGGTGGTTTTGATGTGATATGAAATATTTGAGTGATATAAAGTAAAAAGTAAATTTTAGTTGTTAGATATGTAGAAACAATAGAATTTGGTGATGTAAACGCCCCAAAATAAAAACATGTAAAAAATACACTAAACAAATATATTTTTAAAATAAAAATAAAAGTGATCCCACACAAGCTCTAAAATTTTAAAATTGGAAACATGAAGCTCTTCAGTTGTTTCTAGTCATTTCACCTTCACATTAAACTGAAGATATGATCGCATGGTTTACTAATATTTCGAAATCTGGCTTTGGTTTGATGCCAAGAAACAGCAACATTTCACCTTCTTTAAGGTCTAGTTTGTTTTGGTAAAGTGTATGAAAGGGTTTAGAGTTCTGGTTTTGAAAATAAGTTTATTGGACTTCAGTCCATCTGTTTAGCATGATAAGACTTAGGCTCATTTGGCATCAATTTTATTTTTATATATCTTTTTTTCTTTTGTTTAAAAAGACATACTTGTTTAGTGTATTTTTTACATAATTTTATTTTTTTAAAAAAAATAAGTCAACACTTTAAAAAACACTCACAATAGTTTTTTTTGCTTTTTGAGTGTTTTTAAGAGCAGTCATTGCAATCAAATATATTCTTTCAAATTAAGTCATAAATAAAACAAAATAAAAAATCAAATTAAAATTTAAAAACAAAATTGATCCCAAATAGCCTCATGGTAGTTCTTGTATTTGTTTTGGTGGTAATATCTTTGTCTATCCGCCACTTGAATAATTTGTTTGATTTTACTATTAATGTCAATATAAGTAATAAAGTCATCGATACAACATCAAATTCATATTATTTATTATAAGAATATATAATAATTAAAGTTGAATGACTTACATCCCTCATAATTTGAACTCCCTCTTCTCTAGTTATCTTTATGAAGTTGATTTTTAAAAATAGCTACTCGCTATCGTATATTTTTTATCAAACATCGAGAACTTCATCCATGATAGTTCTAGCCCCTAAATAATTATTTTGAAACAAGCTAATCCTCAAATATAACATTTTTTTACCCAAACATTGGAAGTAGGGCACATACCAATTATGAAAAAAAATGATATTTTTAAAATAAGAAGCTTAAAAAATAAAATGATTGTAGTGAAACAATTAGTTAACTCATCATTCTCTATGTTTGTTATATTCATTTGTTTTTCTATCATAATTCTCTTGTTTTCTATATATGAATATTTTTGAGATGTGCATGGCAGCTTTGATGCCGAAATGGTGTCGCATTGGTTATTGGATTTCGCCGCTAACCTATGCATTTAATGCTATTGCAATCAATGAGATGCTTTCTCCAAGATGGATGGACAAATTTGTAAGTTTTAATCTATATTTACCTTCTTCTCTTTTATTAAGATTGTTGGCTATGCTAAGTTACAATGAGAACGTTCTCACCATTTATGACTTCATATGTACATTTTGTGTTGAGAGGTTAACGATAATTATAAAAATTCATTAAAAAAAGATTAGTGTTTTGGGATGTTCGCATGTATGGTATATGAATTTTAGATATAGTACTCTAATCTATAGGATGTACTCCAATACATTGCAGATTGGTTGGAAATAAAGTGAAAAATTTTAAGAGGCCCGAGTTGGCAATTCGAGGCAGGCATTGAGGCCTTTACCAAATGTCCATCTTTTAGGAAAAAAAAGCTCATCAAACAATAAAAAAGAATTTTTTCATAATCAAGGTGAACTTATTCTTATTTTTAAAGACATTTAACATTTTTGAAGTCTAACGTCGACTAAACAGACTGGATATTTTAGCAAGAGCTAAAGAATAATCTACTATTAAAATTGAAGAATGATATATTTTTAAATTCATATATTTGACGCAGTGTACCAATTAAGATCTTCAGTATTTCGTGAAATCAGCTCTATTATAAAATCAACCTGATCCTGCAGGCACCAGATGGCAGGAGATTAGGATTGGCTGTTCTAGAGAATATCAATGCCCTCACAGATGAGAGCTGGTATTGGAGATCAGTTGTTATTCTTTTAGGTTATTCCGTCCTCTTCAATGTCCTCTTCACACTCTCCCTCCAGTATCTAAATCGTAAGTCATCATTAATATAGGATTTACATGTACACCACTTAATTCTTTTGTATTTGCATATCTAACACTTAAAATTTTAATTTTTGCCAATATACCATCTTACCTACGCATGAACAGGTGCATCTCACTTTAAAAGTTAAAGTAATGATATTTTTTTATGTGGTTTGAAATATTTGGATGGTATGAAAGTAAAAAGGAAAACACAGATGTTTGATATGTAAATATATAAGAATTGGATGCTATGTATGTAAATGCCCCTATAGAATATCAACAAGGCTTACGTGAGAATATCCATCATTACTTAATTTCATTGTGACAGCTCTGAGCAAGCCAAATCCTGTAGTTTCGGAAGAACCAGAAGTAGAGGTGAAAGATGAAAGATATCCTAAGAATAACATTGAAAATATGTGTAAACATTAACTCTCACTTTCTGCTAAATTTTTTTGCCAAGTTTGCTCAGAAATGAGATACTCATGACATCATATCATTTACAGTGGAGATAAAAGAACGAAGTTGGAGTGATTACAATCGCCCTTCCCCACAAGATTGGCGTAGTTGTGAAACATATCAGAACGAAGTAAACAAAACTGGAACTAATGGAGGAATTGATTTTCCTTTTACGCCCCTTCCAATGTCTTTTAAAGAAGTAAACTACTATGTCAACATACTTCCCGTGAGCCCCTCTTCTTTCCTTGCTTCCGAAAAAACAGAGCAGACTGTCAAAATAGTCTCTTGACTCTTTGTAGGGAGTCATTTAAGTTCCATAGTCTATAAAAGTGTCAATTTATTTCCCAGATGCTTTTAATATTGGCTAAAATTAGCCCGAATTTAAAGAGTCTCAGAACTACTGGCACATTTATAGACTCAGGGATTAAACTAGCCTCATGTAAATAGTCGAGGGCTATTTTGGCACATACTATTTCAGGACCAAAAAAAAATGAGATTAATGAAATGTTTTGCTTCAATAGGAAATTAAAAAGCAAGGGGTAACTGAAGATAGGCTACAGTTGTTGAGGGGGGTTACAGGGGTTTTCCGACCTGGAATCCTCACAGCTCTAATGGGTGAGAGTGGGGCAGGAAAGACAACACTTATGGATGTACTGGCTGGTAGAAAGACTGGAGGCCACATTGAAGGCGATATTAGGATTGCCGGCTATCCGAAGAAGCAATCGACATTTGCACGAATTTCGGGTTACTGCGAGCAGTTTGATGTCCACTCTCCTCAACTCACCGTCAAGGAGTCGTTAATCTTCTCTGCGTTACTTCGCCTTCCCAGGGAAGTCCATAAAGAAGATAAATTTGTAAGTTGAAATTCTTTTGTGGCATTTTCATACATACCGTCCAATTCCTATGTATTTACATATCTGACTTCTAAGCTTTACTTTTTTACATTTATAACACTCATCAAATTTTTGCATCACATAAAAAATATCACCATTTTTTTTAATGTGAAATACACCTTTTCATGTATAGGTAAGGTGGTATTTATGTACCAATTGAAGTTTAGGTGTTAGATATGTAAATACATAAACTATTGACTGCTATGTCTGTAAATCATCCAATTCTTTTAAAACATCAAATTTCTTTCACTACTAATGGTGTGTGGTTGGATTTCATTCAAAAGATAATAAGACTATAGAATCTTTATTTTAAATTAGTTTCAATTCCTTGAGTGCATGAAAAAAACACCTGGGTTTCAACTATAACTAAAAATGGACACAAAAACAACTTCTAGGCTATTTTTGGTATCATTTTGTTTTGTTTCTACAGTGATTTTGCGTTGTTCGTTTTTGTTTGTTTTCATTTTCAAAGAAAACAAAAAATGTGTTTGAATGGTATGTAGAGATATGCATATTATTTAAATTTACTCACTTAACCATTAAATTTTATTTCGATGTCAATCTATTCAGTCAACTCCCACAATCTAATCAACAGTACTTGTCATCATCTTGTTAATTTCAAATAATTCAAAACTCATAAGATCAAACAATGTAAATAAAAATATCAGACAATCGTAACAATATCCTAGAACTTGAAAATACTACCAAATAATTTCTTCAACTCATTCAACTATGACTGTCTCATCAACATAAAATTCTGCTCACATAAACTTTAATTTTTTTATCTTGCAAAGAAGGATTGACCAGCTTGAGATTCATGTATTTTTAGAGATTTGTGGATGTGGTGATGGACCTAGTCGAGCTCAAAATCCTTAAGGATGCATTGGTAGGTGTTCCAGGAGTTTCTGGTTTATCCACAGAGCAAAGGAAAAGGTTAACCATAGCCGTCGAGCTCGTTGCAAATCCATCAATCATCTTCATGGACGAACCAACAACCGGCCTTGATGCAAGGGCTGCGGCTATTGTGATGAGAACTGTTAGAAATACTGTCAACACAGGAAGAACTGTTGTTTGCACCATCCATCAACCGAGCATCGACATATTTGAACATTTTGACGAGGTAATTAAGGGATGGTTGGGATCACTTTTGATTTTTCATATTTTATTTTTTAATTTATTTTTATTTTGTTTATGTTTTTACTTCAAATAAAATATGAGCATTTACATGCAAACTAGCCAATTCCTAGGCATTTACATATCTAACACTTAAACTTTACTTTTTACATATATACCACCCAAATCTTTCATATCACAATAAAAAATATTACTAATTTTTAAATTGTGAAATGCACCTTTTCATGCATGGAAAAGATGGCATATATCTAAAAATTGAAGTTTAGATGTTAGATATGTAAATACATAGGAATTGCATGGTATGCATATAAATCTTCCATGTTTTTAACAATACTAAAAAATAAATAAATAAATACTCAACACTTTTTTAAAAATGCTCAAAACAATTTTTAAATGTTTCGAATATTTTAAAAAACAATTTAATTTATTTTTGAAAAAAAAATATAAGAAATTTACTAAACAAACATATTTTTAAAATAAAAGTAAAAATAAAAACAAAATAAAAAATATAAATAAAAAACTTACCTCAAATAATCTCTAGGGGAACATGAAATGACCATTCTGTGTTATTTCAAGTTTACTCATTGTATGCACTCATGAAGCTTTTATTTGCAGCTGCTTCTGCTAAAGAGAGGGGGTCAGTTAATATATTCTGGACCTTTGGGCACAAATTCTCAGAAGCTTATTGATTATTTTGAGGTTGGTATCTTAAATTATTTCTACCTTTATTTGCAACTGACAGCTTGATTTTTTTTTTTTTTTGGCATATTAAGACTTTTATTGCAATATATTTGATACCTCGATGCCTTTTCAAAACCATACAAAGTAGCATAGCACACATTTTTGTGTCGCTGGAATTATTCATTTGATCATTGAATATTCGAAGTCGATTCATTTTTCAACTTTAATTGGAATTGATTCACAATAACTCTTTAATTGGAATTGATTCACAATAACTCTTTAATTGGAATCGATTCATTTTTCAACTTTAATCTATTTTCTTATCTCTATCATTGTAAATAATATAGAATAGAAAGGGAGGGTTTATATAAATTCTTCTGTCATACTATTACTCATATTTAATAGTAATATAAAGAAGAAATAACGAACATCTAAAATAAAAGAATGTGATTGTGAAGTATAGATTTGTTTTTTGTCTGAATCCGTTTTGGATGGTGCATGGCTGATAAGGGAAACCGATGGAAAAGTCGGAGTTGTCGGAGAATCTAAGCTCTTGATTTCCCTTTGTCGAAAGGGATCATCATATGGGTGAAGTGCTCGCCTAGGAGCTAAATTGATGGTAACTAAACCTCAAGTGGCAAGACCGCTTCAGCTCCGAAGAACGAAACAAATGAGGCGATTTTAGTCGACATTTTATAAGTGGTTTTGTAGGCCCACAACACTTCTGTCTTTTTTGTATGTCATTCACACTTGTTTTTGGTTAGTATCTTCTTCAGTAGCTTGACTAGTGGCTTGTTGAAAGCTTCCATCAAACCATTAGCTCTTGAATTATAGATTGATGAATACCATCAATTGATCTTGTGTTGATCAACGAACTTCTAAATTTTTGCACTTTTGAAGGTTGGACNGTTGAAGGTTGGACCATTGTCTAAGATAATAGGGTGTGGCACACTGAATTTATAAATAATATTTGTGTGAATAAATTGATAACATGCTCGGTAATAACTTCCTTGTACGGAGCAACCTCGACCCATTTGGAGAAAGAATCCATCACTGCTAAAATGAAGCGCTGCCCCTTGAATAACGACAAATCGATAGGTCCAATTATATCAAAAAGCTAAAATAGAATGTAATGGATTTGGAAGTTGGTGTATCGTATCCCCATGGACTTGACTCTCGGGGCATTTCTTAGCGTGATTGATACAATTTTTCACCTCTTGAGGCCCTCTTTCTCGATAAGAGGAATGAATATGATTGACTAGCCATGCTAATTGTCCATAAGGCCTAGCCTAGTTGGATGCTTGTTGGCCCCCTTTCTTAGGAATATTGAAGCTTTTATGCTTCCTAAGCCTAGACCAACCTTAGGTACAGTTTCAATATGATTTTGAAATTCCATCTCAAATGGACTTTTCAATCTTCTCTTTTATGCACACACACAAGCTTCTTTCCCAAAAACTGATTTACGATTCTTCAACAGAAGATTTTTACTATTGTGTAATCTAAATTTGTAAAATCTCTCTTTTCAAAAATTGAATCAACATTATTAAATGATGCATGTTTTTTAGCGAACTATTATATTTATATAGAGCAGGGTCGGGTAGCATATCTCACCTTGGCCGGTCCAATCATTCTCTTTATAAAGATTGGAGTTGATAAGATTGAACTTTATATAGCTAATCCAATCCTACTCTTAATAAACATGGAGTTGATAAGACTAAATTTCCACTAAGTTTGATCCTCCTCACTAGGACACGAGTCGATGGTACTAATATTTTTAATAATATTTTATGTAAATTGCTAATATAAGTCCTTAAAATATTTTTCAATCAATTTATTGATGATAATCTTGTTGATTTTAAATCTCAACCAGAGTGATTAATTTTAAAATTAAGCTAAAAAAATATGTAAATAAACATAGTGGATTTATGTTAAGAATATGATTCTCTGTAAGTGGGACAAATTTGATTAGGTTTCAAGTTACATAAACCTCAACAAGGGAAATTTATTTATCAAATAAACTGTTTAAGCTACAAATCTCAGAATATTCACACAAAACTTTATCTCTTGAAGCTAAAAGCATGTCTCATCTACTCTTCACAACTACTTGTTAGGATTGACAAATTTAAGATCAATTTGAGCTCACAAAGAGTCAATATTATATTAGGTATACTATTACATTCACACTCAAAATGTTCTACACTAATAAAGATGTGGATTGAATTCTCTGTTTGTGTACTTTGGCTAGTAAATTCTGCAAATAAAGTGATTATGACCAAAGATTTCTAATAAGTTGGTCAACAAGCTCCACTATATTAAGATTTGGGTTGTCGCTCGTGCTCCTCAATGACTTTCTTTTCTTTAAGTCGTGAATCATAGGGCATACCAACCATATATAAACTTAAATATAAAATGTTTGAATAAAAAATCTCCCATCAGTGCCTATAATCTAATTTAGCAAGGCATCTTCAAGTGTATTCCTGCATTGAAAATATATAATAACTGCATCATACCAACATTCATCTCACGTGGTCTCTTGTCTATATTTCTTGAAAAAGTGTGATGTTAACTCACTAATTTCTGACACCAATTTTTCTAATATATACCATGTTACATTAGAAAATATGTTGCATCTGTAAATATGTTGGCTTTATGGCTATCAAAATCATCACCAATCTTATAAGATAAACTATTATTACATTACCCAACAGTCTGTTCCTGGAGTTCACAAAATGCAGAATGGACGCAACCCAGCAGCATGGATGCTGGAAGAAAGCTCTATAGCCTCTGAAGCAAAACTAGGGATTGATTTTGCAGAGATATACAAATCCTCAGCTTTACAAAAGTAAGTTAAAGATTCAATTAAATTATTTTCAAGTAAAATCACAACTACTCATTAATTTAAACTCTGTATGTGTGTGTGTGCGCGTGCGCGTGACTGTGACATTCTTTTATTTGCATTTCCTTCAATAGGCGCAACATGGCTTTGGTTGAAGAGCAGAGCAAACCATTTCCTGGTACTTCTGATCTGCACTTCTCAACACAGCACCCTCAATCCAGGTTTGATCAATTCAGAATCTGCCTATGGAAGCATTGGTCAATATACTGGAGGAACCCAGAGTACAATCTCTCAAGGCTTGGCTATGCTCTTGTGGTTTCTATACTGCTTGGAACCATTTTTTGGAAGATTGGACATCGCAGGTTTTTACGTGCATAAATAAAGGGGTGTCAAATTAGGTTCTTGAGTCGGGTTTAGGTCTGACATGAAATTGACGCGACCCAAAACCGCTTGACCCGAACCCAACCAGATATGATATGGGTCAGCAAGTCTAATCTGAACCCGATCTACCTTCAACCCATTGACTCAAACTTGACTTGTATGGCTCCTATAGCATGAGGCATAATAGTTTCTTGGATTAAAATGATCAAATTTAGGTCAATTGTGAGTAAGTCTTGGGTTAATTTCGGGTTAGCGCATCGATTTCTAATCAATTTTGGATTAGTCGGTCAATTTCAAGTTGGCGGGTCAACTCATACTCGACCTGAAATATTAAATGGGCAATGATTCTGAATCCGAATCTAACCCAAAAATTTTTCGGGTCAACTGAAACTTGGATTTTCCAAGTTGAGCTAGTGCCGGGTCAATTTTTGACAGCCTCAACAGAATGTTCTTACTGAATTTTATGGATTGAATCATTCCTCAAGCGTTTTCTTCTCTTTTTTTTTTTTTCTTTTTTTCAGGGATAGTTCAGCTGATCTTCAGTCTGTGGTTGGAGCAATGTATCTTGCGGTTGTTTTTCTTGGTTTTGGCAATTGCGCCACTGTGCAAACCCTCGTTGCAAATGAGAGAATTGTATATTACCGTGAAAAGGCTGCTGGGCTGTACTCAGCTCTGCCTTATGCTCTTTCCCAGGTACTTGTAGTTACTAACCAGTACTAAATCATCCAGCAGCAATGTGTCTAACATTCTTTTATTTTTAATAGAGGCATTTATTTACATACCACAAAATTCTTATGTATTTACGTATCTAATTCATATTTACATGCATACCACTCAAATCTTTAACATCAAATCAAAAATATCCCCAACAATACCTTTTTAAAGTAAAATACGGCTTTTCATGCATAAGCTTATGATAAAAAGGTGTTATAAGTGTAAATATTAAACTTTGGGTTCTAGATATGTAAATATACGAATTGTGTGGTATGTTTGTAAATTTTCCTTTTAACTAATGTTTGCGTCTCTGTGTGTGTGTGTGTGTGTGTGTGTAAGTTAGCATATTTTTAACCTCATGTTTTGGTTAGCTTACTTTCTAACCAATGGTATCTCATTTATGCGGCTCAGTTCAGGGGGAACATATTATATTTTAACAAAATTAAAAAGGGAAATTTGCATACGTAGCACACAATCCTTATGAATCTATATATATAACATCTAAAGTTTGATATTTACAATTATAACACCCTGGTGCTATAAACCTATGCATAAAAAGTTTCATTTGATTTTTAAAAATCAGTAAACTGGTATTTTTGAATTAATGTTAAAGATTTGAGTGTTCTGAATGTAATTATTAAAGTTTTGGTCTTAAATATGTAAATACATAAGAACTGTGTGATGTATGTGAATGCCCCAATAAAAAAAACCAAAAAATAAAACAAAGCATGCGGGCGAACGAATTGTTTCAGTACAATTTATTTTGGTTTTAAGTAGTTCAGTTTAAAATATTGCATTGTTCGATTTTTTTGGTTTTGTTCTGGGTTAAGGTTTGAGAAAACCAAATAAATTCAAATCTCTTTAGAATATTACATGTATTTTAAAATATCAAATCAAAATTTAAAGTTTTTTTTTTCTTAAGTATACGACACAAGCACATTTTTTGCTTTTGGTTTATATTAAATGAAATTGAGTCAAGCTAACTAAAAATGATGCAACTCAAAACTCAACTTATAGGTCTGTTGATGTAGATTTAACTTTTCTAATCTAGCAATTCCTTGAATTTCTTTATTGTGTGCACATTTTATTATGTTATCTTTGATTTTTTTTTTTTTTCATATCTTAATATTCTAAATTCTTGTGATTGCTTCATGTATACTTATAAGATACACAAGAATTTTAAATTATAAATCATAACTTATGAGGTTCATTTGTGATACCGTAATAAGACAACTGAAATCTACGGTTTCAAAAATTTCAAGAAAACCAATGAAAGCTTAACCGAAAATCTCAAGGAAGAGAATGAATACATTAATTGAAAAGAAAATTTATTGATCACCACCCGGATGTCACTTCAAGATACTGAGTACACTTCTTAACTCAGAAGGATATGGGAAAAATTATTACAATTTATTGAGATTTGTATCTAATATAGGTTTCTATTTATAAATAGAAGAAGTATAGGGATTTTTTTGTAATTGTTGTAGGGCTTTATATGAGCCCAAGTGTTAATGAAATGAGTTATTTTTCAAGAGTAGTCAATTGTTTATGGTATTAGAACCTAAACCAAACAACCCACGTTGGGGTTGATTGGCGTGCACTATCGACTTCGTGATCAGTGTCTCCATCGTGAAAGGGGATAGCAGTGCGGCGCTTCACGCGACTTCAACGAAACGATCACGATTAGAGCTAGCAGGAACGGGCGGCCTGTTCATCACAAAACTATCGCGGTTAGCGCTGAATGGGATGACAACTAAGGGATTAGAGCAGTCGAGATTAAAGTTGACTGGAAAAGACAGATCGCTAGTTGCGATTAGAGCTAACTGGGAAGGAGGATATCGTGGCGGGAAATAAAAGAAGCATTGGCGTCCTCTATAACCATACTGACGGTGCCTTCAGCTGTTGGATCGCAGCAGATGTTCCAAGCGGTTCGGTGTAGGGCAGGGTGAAACGCTTGTGAAACCATAGCAGTGGAGCAGAGAACTTTGGCTATATGTGCGTGAGAGGACGGCGGTGATTGAAGAATAGTTAAATTTTGGATGTCAGGAGACAGATATTGTGGGGGGTAAAGAATTAGAGCTTCTGGGTAAGATAGGTCATGAGATTTTGAAGCTCTTGATGGCTCATACAAGGAGCCAATGTCTCGACGGGAGCCACTACCTCAACATGTGCTCTGATACAGGTGAAGCTAGATCTCCCTCATGTGAATCTGAAGCTTGATAGACCGGCCACATAACTGAGTTAGTCTCGTCGGATCAAGATTGATTTAATAGGGAAGAGACTATAAGGATATCTGATGGGAGTCGAGCCAAAGAGTGACAATGTCGAGGGGGATGAGTGGAGGCTCACACATGCATTGATTTACACTTGGCTACTAAATTTGATGGTTCCATCGATTGCGACATCAGTGGATGGCATTCGGAAGGTGAATGACATATAGACAAAGCTGAAGAGAACTTATGCTGAGAGTCAGAATCACATGAGAGTGTCAGATTCAGCATGATATAGAAGCAGTGGTACAAGGTGATACAACGATTCAGAATACTCCATAGAGCTGGAGCACCTGTGGCAAGATCTTGATCATTTCTCACCTTTGTCAAGGTGTGGTGATTCGCGTGCAAGAAGGGGGAGATATTTGCACAGATTATGACTATGCAGTTTATAGCTTATTTAAACCTGATTTTTTTATCAGACGAGATCGGTCCTCCTAGACTAGGCAATGATTTCTTCACTGGACGAGGCCATTGTCGTGATGTTGCAAGAGGAGTCACATGAGGCTACACTCTGAGCTGGGTGAACTTCCAGGTACACGATCTGCTTTGGCTACTTAGAGCTCATGTTCGACGAGTGCCTATAGGGAGACATGCAGGCTCTACAACTATGAAGAAGGGGGACACCTGAGCAAGACTTGTACAAAGCCACATAAGAAAAGAGAGACGGGTGGGCGTGGATAGTCTAGTAGTTGTGGTCATAATCGTGGGGGCTAAAGGGGTGAAAAAGTGGGCCACCTGGGCAAATCTGAGATAGCAAACAACAAGGGAGAGATAGGGGTGGTCTTTATCAATGAAGATCACAAGCTCTTAGAGAACTAGAAGAAGAAGAAGAAGGCAGCAGGAGATGTGACCTAGGATGCATCCAGCTTATCATCATCCAACGGAAATGCTGCTACTTACTCCCACTCAGCCAAAGGTACTTGTGATACACATGCTCTGACCTCTATATCCACCACAAAATCACCAGAATGGATAGTAGATTATGGTGCGTCTAGACTTGTGACAGGTGCTGCTAGTGAGTTCTCTTCATATACTCACATAGCAGTTCCAGAGAGCATTCAAACCCGTTGATGGTACAACACAGCTTGTGGGTTGTATGGATACACTGAGACGTACCAATTTTATGACTGTACCCAATATTTTGCATGATAGTTTCTTTCCAGCGACCCTTTCAACCATTAATGTCATTATATTTCAACTAAAATTTATTGTTTTATTTGATATTCCTAAGGTGATCTTTCAGGGAAGGGGCTTGTTCGAAAACTTGGGACTAGCACGTAGCATAGTAGACTCTGGAACTTGGATAGAGAGGGGATGGACTCAGCCTTGACAGTCATGGTAGAGAGTCTTTGAGTAGAAGGATCTGGGAGGTGTGTGGAGGATGTGTTGCTACTACATCAAAACGTACGAGACACTCTTCATTTAGTGATCGAGTCGTTTGTATCCGTCTTTGTATGAAAAGACAAATAAACAGAAATTTGTGTGTGAAGCGAGTTTGGTAAGCACATTAGGAGCTCTTATGTTAATTCTAGTAACAGGATCTCTTGTGTTTTTGATTTGTTACTCAAATGTATGGGGATCTGGTTCAACAACTTCGATTAATGGCTACATGTATTTTGTGACTTTCATTCATTCTTTTTTCGTGTTATTTGGTTATATTTGTTGAGAAATAAAAATGATGTGTTTGCCTATTTTAAAAGCTTTCACAAAGCAATTCAGACTCAATCTAGTGCAATAGTGAAAATATTGAGGTCTGAAAACGATACAGAGTATGCCAACAAGACATTTGGAAGTATCTGTCAGCCCACGAGATACAATATCAAACCATTTGTCCATTCAAACCGGTACAAAGCAGAGTAGCAAAGAGGAAGTATAGACACATTCTAGAAACATGTTGATCTCGATAACTGTGTCAAAGCATTCTTGAGGGCAAACTGTTTTGACGACAGCTTAATTGATCAACAAAATGCCCTCAAGAGTGTTGGAGTGATGATTACCTTATGAATTGTTGAAAGACGATAATGGTTGGATCCTCTCATCGAAGATATTCGGTTTTGTATGTTTTGTGAAGAAAAATAAACCATCAATAGGGAAGAAGAATCCCAAAACTGTGAAGTGTATTTTTGTGAGTTATTTTGCTACTCATAAGGGGTATGTTTGTTGGAGCCTAATAGAGAAGAAAATGTTTGTGAGTATGGATGTGATTTTTAGAGAGTTCGAATCGTACTACACCTTAAAGGTGACCTCACCCTTGTGTGACTCATCAGATATTGGAGATATGAAGCGAGAGGGGTAGAGTAGTGATGGTGAGAGATTGGTACAGGTGGGAACTATGCCTTGTCTCATTGTGTGGGAATAATGACTTAGAAAGAGCTAGAAAAAAGGAAAAATGAGCCCGAAGGTGGTGGGACTCAAGCTCAATGAAAGCTAATGGTGTATACAAGGAAAAAAAAGGTAGAGTGAAGCAGCAGTGTCTGTCGTGCCACTTATATCAAGAAGTCCCTTGTCCCGGTCTACCCCAACTCCTTAGACACCTACACCATCCATCGCAAAATCCAGCTACACTGACGATATGATCTTTCTCTCTTCTCCTCCCACTCCCATAACTTTAAAGAAAACCTCTCACAGCATTGTGGGTCTTCCTCATGATCATTATTCTTCTGATCGTTTTGGTTTCTCACGTGAAATTGCTTAGTTTGTCTCATACTATAACATATCACCTTTATATGGAGCATTCATTGCATCTTTGAACATTGTCTATATACCCAAGTGTTAGCGGGTAGCTAAGGAGGATCCAAAGTGGAAGGCTACAATGCTGGAGGAACTTGGTGCTCTTGATAAGAACAAGACATGGGAGCTCGTGTTATTGCAAGCAAAGAAAAAAGCAATCGAGTGCAAATGGGTCTTCATAGTGAAGTGGTGGTGAAAGGATATAGTCAGATGTATGGCATCGACTAGACATTTGCACCAGTGACAAAGATGAGCATAGTCAGGACACTTGTCTCTCTAGCTGTGAATGGTGGATGGAGTTTACATTAACTGGATGTGAAGAATGTGTTTCTTCATGGGGATCTGCTAAAGGAGGTGTACATGGAGATATCCCTAAACTTCTATACAAATCAAACAATGGGCAAGATATGTAGATTAAGAAAGTCACTGTATTGTTTGAAACAATCTCCTCGAGCTTGGTTTGACATATTCGGGAAAAAAATGATAGGCATGGGTTATCAACAAATCATTGACGACGACATGGTGGTCAAAAGACTATTCTTGTTGTGTATGTGGATGATATGATTCACTATGGATGATGAGGTAGAGAATGCTCAGTTGAATGTAAGTTTAAGCAAAGAGTTTGAGGTGAAGGACCTTGGACAGCTCAGATACTTCCTCAAAGTTGAGGTGGCTCGTGGAGCATAAATGATTGTTTTATTCTAGAGGAAGTATGTGTTAGACTTGCTCAAAGATATATGCATGTTGGGATGCAAGCCAGCAGTTTCACCAATTTATCGAAAGGGAAAGTTGAGCACAGAGGCAAGAGAGATAATTGATCGTGAGAGGTACCAGAGGTTGGTAGGTCGTCTCATCTATCTGACTCATACTCGTCCTGACATATCATTTTCAATAAGTGCGGTGAGTCGCTGCATGCATGATCTGAGGAAGGGCCACATGGATGTAGTATATCCAATTCTTAGGTACCTAAAGAATGCATTAGGGTAAAAGTTGATTTTTTAGGAAAAATAGAAATGTAAACATTGAGGGCTATTGTAACTCTGACTAGGCGAGTTGTATGTATGATAGTAATTCAACATCTGGATACTGCATGTTTGTAGGGGGCAACTTGATCTCTTGGAAGAATAAGAAACAATCAGCAGTAACAAGGTCAACAACAAAGGCAGAGTATAAGGCCAAGGCCTTAGGAGTTACTGAGATGATACGGTTGACAACCTTGTTGGTAGAGGTCAAGGTGGACCAAGGAGCTAAAATGAATTTTGGTGTGGTAACAAGTCAGCAATCAGCATTGCCTACAACCCGGTGCAGCATGATAGAACCAAACATGTGGAGATTGATAAATTCTTCATCAAGGAAAAACTGAATAACAGTCTACTTGAGCTAAGTCATGTAGCCACTAGAGAGCAAGTGGTTGACTGCCTCATCAAAGGACTTAGCTCATTAGATTTGTCTTGGTTGTGTGACAACATGGGTTTAGTGGATATCTTTTGCCCATCTTAAGAGGGAGTGTTGAGATTTGTGTCTAATGTAGGGTTCTATTTGTAAATAGAAGAAGTATATGGATTTATTTGTAAATGTTGTAAGGCTCTATATAAGCCCGAGTATTAATGAAATGGGTAAGTTTTTCAAGAGCAATTAATCTTTATAGCCAATCAAAACTCATCCCCTTTTAACATACAATGTAATGTTATATAAGCAAGCCCTCAACAAAAATAAAAAAACTAAGAAAAAAAGACTCAACTACAAGTATGAAACCCTACTAAAAACATAACAATTTCAGTTCTTGTGTCATTCTTCTGGAGTTGACGGGGATTCTTCATGAGAAGCAGTTTCAGAAACGATTTCGTAACGTGGAGTTAAGTCGTCGAGGTTGAATGTAGTATAAATATTGTAGTCTTCGAGGAGATCAATTTAATAAGTGTTTTCATTAATGCGTTACATAATCCAGAAAGGCCCATCGTCTTTGGCCTTGAGCTTCTCATATCTTCCTAGAGGAAACCGCTCTTTCCTTATTTGAATCCATACTTTGTCTCCTTGTTTGAGAGTGACCGGAAGTATACAGGAAAGATTATTACAATCAATCAAAGCACTCCTCTCCTTCTAACATACAAGGCAGCCTTATATAGGAAAGCCCTCAACAAAAATAGAAAACTAAGATAAAAAAGATTTGTTTACAAGCATGGAACCCCACTAAAAACATAAACTGCTTCAATTTGGTTTAGATTTTACTCTTTTAATCCAACAATGCCATCCAATTGCTTCATATGTACTCATTTCATCATGTTATCTTTAATTGCGTTTTGTTTCTTACATTTTAATATGACAATTTCTTTTCTTTGTTTCATCCATACTTTATCATGTTATAAACTTATGGGAAATTTATATAGATATGGCACAATTCTTATGTATTTACATTTCTAAAGTTTGATATTTATATTTATAATGCTTTGATATTATAAACCTAGGCATGAAAAGGTGTACTTCATTTTTATGAAGTTTGTAAGAGTGGTAGTTTTGATTTGTTGTTAAAGACTGAGAGTTTCATGCATGTAAATAGGAAAGTCTAGGTGCTGAATATGTAAAAATACAACAATTGTATTGTATGTAAACAAACGCCTCTAAAATTATATGCTTAATGGAAAGATTTAATTGTGGCTGATTCGATTTCAATTTCCAATAGTAAAGTTGATTTTTTCTGATTCCAAACAATTGTTCGTTTGCAACCAAATTGAATTATGACAAGCTTCAAAACTAATATTATAAATACGCAATTATTGACAATAATTATTAATGTTTTTAGTTGAATTTTCTGCCCAAGCATTGTACATGAAGCCTGTTTATAACTTTTGACAATGCCTAAACAAACTTTTGAGAAGAAGCTAATTGTATGAATCACATTGTTATACATTACTGAATGACCTTATGATAAAAAAAAGAAAATTTACATACATACAACACAATATATTTACATATCTAACACCTAAAGTTTAATATTACACTTATAACACCTTGGATTCATAAACCTATGCATGAAAAGGTGTATTTCACTTTTTAAAAGTTAAAATAGTGTTTTTTTTAATGTGATATAAAAGATCTGGGTGACATAAATGCCAAGCAAAATTTAGGCATTAGATATGTAAATAGATAAGAATTGAGTGTATGCATATAAATGCCAAAAAAAAAATGATGAATGTGTTCTTACCGTTGGTGCAGGTGATCATAGAAATACCATACGTGCTCTTCCAGGCAGCATACTATACGCTTATCATTTATTCCATGATGAGCTTTCAGTGGACTCTTTGGAAGTTTTTTTGGTTCATCGTCATCTCCTATCTAACCTTCAGTTACTTCACATACTTTGGGATGTTATCAGTGGCGGTGTCTCCCAATGTGCAAGTCGCCGGAATCTTGTCTGTATTCGTCTTTTTCACTTTCAATCTTTTTTCCAGTTTCTTCGTCCCAGGGCCAGTAAGTATTAAACTGCATAATCCTAAAAACTTTTACATGATTTTCTGAACAAAAAACAAGTATTTCTCATTGAAATAATCGCTTTCAGTGGCAAATTAGTGACAAAATATTGTCCTTCTTCACTGCATGTATAAAGAGAGGAAATATAGTTGTCCCTCGAAGTAAAGATTGCAAAATCTACATTTTTACTGCTTAATTCCAATGTTTTTACATATCTAACACCTAAACTTTTACATATCTGCCACCTTACCTATGCATGAAAAGGTGTATTTCACTATTTAAAGTTAAAATAATTGCATTTTTAATATGATATGAAAGATTTTGGTGTTAGAGATGTAAATGCATAGAAAATGGGTGGTATGTAAGTAAATGCCCCATAAAAATTTTGCTTGGCATGCCTTTTCCTTTCAGCTAGATATCTGTCATAATTAACAGCCTTAATTAAGGCTATAGAAGACATGTAATAAAGCAGTATTAGCTATAAAGGTCTGTATTTTAGGAATAGAACTACAGATTTCTTGTTAGCATAGATCTAAGTGCTACAATCCATGAAATATTGCTTGGTATTGACAAGAATTGGAGAGAATTGAGTGAATATATTTTACTTTTTTAGTGAAATATCATATTTGTATTTTATAGCAAATACCCTAAATCTCTTTCTTTAAGGCCTTAGAGATTATTTTGAACTTAGAAATAATATATGAGAAAGTAGGCAATTGTTGGTGATTATAAAAAAGACTTGAGTATATTAAAGACAAATAAAGGAGTGCTATTTACGTACGTCATACACACTCATTTCTGCATGCTTACTCCCCTGAATAATCTTCCAATAACTTAGTTATTGTGGGTTATTAAGAGGTTATTGGGGGTATTAACCTCAATAAACTCTCAATAACTTACAAATACCTTCCGCGGTTCGCGCTCATGTTTTTTGTTTTCATTTGGGGGTTTAGTGAGGTTACTGGGGGTATTAACCAATAACACCGACATAACCCTCCAATACTCCTCGAATAACCAGAGTACTCTGCGTGCGTATGACGTACGTGAATATTTTTCCAAGTAAAGGGGATGTTTAGTAAAAGTTATTGCATCTTTATTGGTAAGGTTGATGATAACCACAAGTACTGAATTTTGAACTGCAGAAACTTCCACCATGGTGGGCTTGGTACTACAGACTCTGCCCCATTTCATGGTCATTTTACGGCCTCATCATCACACAATACGGCGACGTTTATGACCTCATAAAGGTTCCAGGTGAGGCCGACCAGCAGATCAGAGACTACATTCTGCACCACTATGGTTACAGTGATGATCACATGAACCTCGCACTTGTTGTGCTCCTAGGCTTCACAGTCTTCTTCGCCGCCGCATATACTTACTGTATCCGCTTTCTGAACTTCCAGCGAAGATAGATTATTTCTGAAGGTAACTCGTCCCACCTCCTCTGTTTTTTTTTTAAAGCTTTTTGTTATTTGATTATGATTCGTCGATTCTTTGTGCTTTTTGTAATACACTGAAATGTACGAGTTTTTTTTATTTATTTAGGTGTGTGTGCTATATGTAACTATAAGAGAATTTATGGGAATGTTATTTGTGATTTGTATTGCTATTGATTATATATGTAATATTTTTGGCATTTACATGGTTAACACCCAATTGCTGCGGATTTATATATCTAATGCTTGTGCTCAACCGGTGGTTTGTTGGTTGGCAGCTTCGGCGTAAGTCTCCTC
Source organism: Phalaenopsis hybrid cultivar (assembly GCA_002079205.1). Classification (NCBI taxonomy): domain Eukaryota; kingdom Viridiplantae; phylum Streptophyta; class Magnoliopsida; order Asparagales; family Orchidaceae; genus Phalaenopsis; species Phalaenopsis hybrid cultivar. The sequence continues at coordinate 64,140 of JXCR01149142.1, forward strand.
TGTCCGGAGTTTGATTGGCCGAATATATTGACAATAATAATGTAGATTATAAGCAGCTTATACTATTTTGGATTTTTGACAAAATAGCATCGTGAGATTTTAGAAGATTCATTGGAAATGTTCTAGAGGTTCCTCTCAAGTAGTTAAATAGAAGATAGAATAGATAGGAAAGAATCGAGATTTCATTTGGATGCAAGTTCTTAATATTAATTGCAGCCGTAGACTTAGAAAACAGTTTTGGTTAAGAACACGCTCATAAATGTTAGTATTTCATATTTGAATAGTTTGACTAGTTTTTGCTTGAAATAAAGAAATTATATATATTATTTATATAATAATATATTTTATATATTATTTATATAATAGTATATTGTATATATTCAAATTTAAGTTTAAATCATATAAGTTTGTGTGGTCATATAGTTATGAGTCTTTTACTGTACAAAATCGTTGCATGTTCAAATCTAACCGCAAAATCTATTTTTTTAATTAATTTAAATGAGTCAATTTCGAGCCAAACAGAAAAATGAATATGTAAATCGAGCTGAACATGAACACACTTTTCACAAGCTATTTTGAATGTTGGCCAATTTTAAACGAGGAGAACATGAGCCAAGTTTGAGCTCGCTCAAACTCGACTTGCTTAAAGCCTTAAATTTAAGCAAAGAGTCAAAGAGGGAAGACAAAATGGTTGGTCAATTTGATTAAATCTTATGATTATATTATTTTAGGTCGATCTAATTGAAAGAATCAACCATAGTTAGTGTTGCATGTAACATCTATGGGTTGTCACCTTGTCAATTGATAAGAACATATACTAAAACATTATTTTAACCACAAGTACTATTATAATATTAAATTAATTTTTGATAGGAAAGAGCTCGCTGCACTATTGGAGGCAAGGGTCATGGTTGATCATGATCCAAACATATTAGGCCATGATTGATTTAAGACCCAAATGCATGATATGACTAATTCAATTACCTAACTATAGTTATGTACTAAACTTGGAAGGGAGGTTTCTTATAGGGAAAGCACTCTTTGTTATGTAAGTGTAGTACATTTCAAAATTTTGAGTTCATACTATCATATAGGATTTAGTCCGAGTCCCTAAGGACAAGAAATCACATAATAAAAGATTTTTGCATCATCTTCACAAGCTTATTTAAGAAGATATATACAATGGCTAGTTATTCATGCTATATCTCGGCCATGCATATGTTAAGTAAGCACTTTAGTCCATTAGGACCAGCTATATTCTCTAGGCAAAATAATTAGAAGCTTCCCATGTTGCGAGATCTATAGATATACACCAGTTGATGTGGTATATATATAAATCAAACAGGAGAACATCGACGAAACAAAAATAGAAAGAGAAAATTCACACCAGAAAACAATAACACGACGGAACACACAAATTTACGTGGTTCGGCAAATTGTCTACGTCCACGAAGTTGCAGAAGATTTTACTACTTGAGGAATTTACACAAATCGATCACCTCAACTTACAAGAGGAATCTCTCACTTCCATTTTGTTGCTCTTTCTTCTTCTCTCTCTACACTGAGATACACCGAAGAAGACAAACTTACAAGAGAAATATACCCAATTTATCTCCTGCCACAAGCCACCAAGAAGAAGCCAAGGAAGACCAATCTTCTTCTTCTTTCTTCTTCCTTCACTGCAAGGAACTACCTCTTCCACTTTCCTTCTTTCTATTCTGAGGAAGCCTTCCTCTATCCTGAGGAAAACTGAAGAAGAACACCGTTACTTCTAAAACTGAAGGAGAGCCGTCTGAAGTCTTTTATCACGAACAGGAGGGAGCGAAGGGATGCTACGCTTCACAAAAAAGGAAGGCGGGAGCGATTGGAGCGTGACTGAGGAGGCGGGAAGTGTGATTCTTCACAAACGGGAACGAGAACAAGATCATGACGTTTCGCGATCGAGGAGATGGGAGCAGGAAAAATCGGGCTCCAACGCTTAACAATCTCCCACTTAGAGACCGATACAGCTGTTACAACACCTTCTTTCTCAAACTGTTATCATTCACTGACGGTGTCGTCATTTTCTTCAAACATGAATCCTCCATAAATCCTCCAACTTAAATCCTCCACTACTGCAACTCAAAGCCCTGCCTTCACTCCAGAAGACCAACTGAAGCTGTACACAACTTCAGTTTCTCAAGAGTAACACCTTTAGTGAGCATATCAGCAGGGTCCAAATAGCCTTGCACCTCTAAACTATTTCTTGAGTTACTCTTGTCTCTGCTTACAACTCCCACTGCATGGGCAATATTCTGCATCTACTGAAAGTCTTTCTCAATAAATCTAGCCTTGTATCTCTTACTATCATCATGCTCAGTTTTCACCTGATACACCCACTTATTATGTAATTCCTTCTTCACTGGTGGAAGTTCTGTCAGCCTCACTTGCTCGAACTTTCATCTTGCAAGATTTCTTCATAGATTTGTGGTTCTCCACCATCTGTCTGTGGAGCAATAGGAATGCGTGCCCCGGACCCACTTTCCTCTTCATTTTCATCATCAACAGAACTATGAACTGCTAGCAATAGTGCATCCTGTACTTCTTCAGATACCACATTTGCGCTATCATTCTCCATATTCTTGGAATTCCTGCAATTCCTCTTTATGTGGTCAGTCTTGTCATAATTTCAGCAGGTTGCTTGCTGATCAGACTTTGATTGTAATCTCCCTCTATTTGATTTTTTGTCATGACATCTCCCTCTGAAATCAGCATTTGGTGCTGAACTTGAAATTGAGATCTCGTCAGAATTTTTTCTACAAACTGCCTTAGCCAAAATTAAATCATGAATATCATCACATTTCAGTTTAGATTTATCTGCAGAACTACTAACTGTCATCCTCATGGCTTCCCAACTATTTGACAATGATGCAAACAATATCAACGCACGTATCTCATCATTAAAATCAATTTCAACAAACGACAATTGATTTGTGATAATATTGAAATCATTCAGTTGTTGAGCAACAGAAACACCTTCCGCCATCTTCAAATTGAATAACTTCTTCATGAAGTACGTTTTGTTATTCGCTAATGGCCGCTCCCATGAGATCTGCAGTCGTCCTCTCCTTGACGATGTTGTGCGCAACGAACCTCGATAGGGTCAATCGAATAACCTCCAGAACTTGTCGATCCAACAAATTCTATTTAGTCTCATCCATCCTTTCAGGTCTTTTTCCCAATAGCAGAAGATGAAGTTTCTTCCCATAAAGGTAATCCTCTATCTGTATTCTCCAATAACTAAAATCTGTGCTATCAAATTTTTCGATCCCTAAAACCTTCACTTCATCTGCAGCCATCATTCTTCCTTAGATCCGAAACACCGCTCTGATACCATTTGTTGCAAGATCTATAGATATACACCAGTTAATGTGGTATATATATAATATATATAAATCAAACAGGAGAACGATCGACGAAGCAAAAATAGAACGAGAAAATTTACACCAAAAAATTATAACACAGCAGAAAACATAGATTTAAGTGATTCGGCAAATTGCCTACGTCTATGGAGTTGCAGAGGATTTTACTACTTGAGGAATTTACAGCAGTCGATCACCTTGACTTACAAAAGGAATCTCTCACTTACACTTCGTTGCTCTCTCTTCTTCTCTCTCTACATCGAGATACACCGAAGAAACTCTACACCAAGATACACTGAAGAAGACAAACTTACAAGAGAAATAAACCTAATTTCTCTTCTTTCACAAGCCACCAAGAAGAAGCCAAGTGAGAACAATCTTCTTCTTCTTTCTTATTCCTTCACTGCAAGGAACTACCTCTTGCACTTTCCTTCCTTCTATCTTGAGAAAGCCTTCCTCTATCCCGAGGAAAACCAAAGAATAACACCGTGACTTCTAAAACTGAAGGAGAGTCGTCCGAAGCATTTTATCACAAACAGGAGGGAACGAAGGGATGCTATGCTTCACAACATAGGAAGGCAGGAGCGGTTAGCGCAAGGCTGAAGAGGCGGGAGTCGCGACTCTTCGCGAACGGGAGCGGGAGCGGGATCACGACGATTCGCGATCGAGGAGGCGGAAGCGTGAAAATTTGGGCTCCAATGCTTAACATCTCATATCACCAGTGGAGAAAAAATTAGGAGAAATTCTTCATATTCTTAGATATATTTTCGACTCAACAAATGATTAAGCAAAGATATTATTCAATGAATACTCTTTAACTTTATTATTGTTCAGCAATATTATCAAAATTTTATTTGGCAAACTCTTTAGCATACTCATTTTCCAAGGTACATCTCAACTCAGTATCATCAAGCATATATACATATATAAATAGATACATGCATATTGAAATCAGAAAGATACGACTAGCAAATTGTCATTTATATAATAAGCCTTCATTAGGCTATAGATGTATAAATGAATCAAGTCAGAGCTCAAGCTGCACTAAAAACAAGCTTGAGTCGTGAGATGTATGGTTGGCTCGAGCACGGTATCGGAGAGGAGAGATTGGAGAGGAGAAGCGACCGGGACAGCTTGGGAGAGATCGGAGAGGAGCCTAGAGCCGGCTTCAATCTCCGCTCTGAACCACGACCGGAGAGGAGAGGGGCACGGTATCCTCACCTGGAGCAGGCTTCGATCTCTGCCATGGACCGCAACCGGGATGGCTTGGGAGAAATCGCAAGAGAAGAAGAGATCAGAGAGGAGAAGCGAAGGGCACGATATCAGAGAGGAGGTTGATCGAGGGGCTGGAGGGTAATACGCTCGAACGTAACACAGAAAGTAGGGTTCGAAGGCCGTTCGCGAATAATGAAGGAATGGAGTGGAATGGCGTTCAGCAAATTCGTATCGCGAGAGATACGTGCGAAACAAACGCGAAGGAGGCATTTTTAAAACTCCCACAACCGGAATAAGCTGCCCCAAATGGGGCCTTAACCCCAATTGAACCACTGAACTTCGAACTTCTTCTCCTACCAGTTTAATGTCCGATCCAATTTTTACACTTTTTGCCTCATACACCTCCCACATCACCAAACATCAATTTGCCATAACAAAATGACTCATTGCAATGTTTCACAAATTAAAAGCCATCACTCCAAATAATGCAAAGATGTTTGGTTGTTTACTTATAAAATCTTGAGTAATGACACATGCTAACAAGGTGCAATGTGAGTTGCCTTGGCCTCTTCTCACCTAAGCATCTAGAAAAGCACCCAACTTGCCTTCCCCACACTAATATTCTACACTCAAATAAGAAACAGAGCCCCCATCTCTGCCAAAACTAAAAATATCAGTCATTAAAAAAAAGTAAGATTTATATACATACAACTCAATTCTTATGTATTCCACCTAAAGTTTTGATTTTTTACATACATGAAAAGATCTTTCACATTTAAAAAGTTAAAATGGCGGTATTTTTTATGCGATATAAAAGATTTGGGTTGTATAAATGTAAAAATCAAAATTTAACTTTTAGATATGTGAATACATAAGAATTAAATGGCATGCACAAAAAATACATTTCCCAAATGAAATGTTGTTTTCAAGATCCACATGCCACTCTCAAAATGTGTAAATACATATCAAAATACCATATAACTATGCAAAAGACAGTAATTAATTAAAAGTATCATGAACACAACCCTAACCTCTGCCAATCCCACCTAACTGAGAAGCCCAAGATTGATCTTTTACATCATAATTCATGCATCAATGGAAACACAAGGCATAAAAATTACAAATTTGGCATTCATAGCCATTCTAAATAGCGAAAAATGTAATTATGTAATGGAAAAAAAAACAAAACAAGATAAATACCATCATGTGCAGATTTTAGGCTGTAAGCATTGATATAAACCTAACTGAAGAGACACTTAAATACAGAATGAGCATAAAGGCGACATAATAAAGTTGGGGCATTTACATGCATCCACCCAATTCCTGTGTATTTACATGTGCAGCGCTTAAACTTATATTTTTTTTATATTTATACCTCCCAAATCTTTCATGTAGATAAAAAAAATACCATCAAAATACACATTTTCATGCATGTGTAAGTTGGCATGTTTGTAAAAAGGAGAACTTTAGTTGTTAGATATGCAAATACATAGGAATTGAGTGAAATGTATGTAAATTTCCCTAAATTTTATTTAGATAAACCAATGGCGATTGTATCTGATGAGTCAAAATTCTCTTACAGGTCTTACAACAGACCTACAATTGACCACCAAATAAATCCTATTGATCCATAAAACACTCAATTTTGGAACTTATTAGTAATTAGATATAAAGACATTAACAATAAGTCCACCCAAATTGAACTATTTACGAGAAGATCCTAAAATTTGATTATGTAGAAAAAGATCATGCAGTAGAACATAGAACATTCATGCCTGCCATTTTTGCATTATATTTTGCTCGAAGAGGGCCATTAGCAGTCCACCTATACAGCATTAAGAGAATATATCATAAGTCTAAAAAGTCCTTTAATTATGCTTGCAAATAAAATATAAAAAAGACTGTTTTAACATAATTGAATATGAGAAGGACATAAGTTGAATAATAGGAGATGAGAAGTCAAGTCTGTAGATGGCATCTGTGCCAGCAGTAGTTGCGTGGTCATCAACATTGGACTGAAAGAAGGCGCCTTTGTGGTAGTACTTCTGCATGAACTTCCACTTCTGCTTCGTTTGAGGAAGAGGCTTAGTGTTCTTCCTCTCCAATTCCCTGCGCTCCTCTTTCGTCATATTCCTCAACCTCTCAATCTCCTCCTCATTCAACCTCGCCTCTCTATCATCCCTCTCCCTCTTAATCCTCGCGATTTCCCTAACCTTCCAAGCTTCGTACTCCTCAGCCTCATTCAATTCATCATCCGTGTCAACATCTACAATATCTGCATCAGCTTCCAAATTTTTCTGAATCTGTTCATCCTTCCGCAATTTGCTTTGTCTCAACCTTTCTCTCCACAATAATTTTCTTTGTCTCAACCTTTCTCTCCACAATAATTTGCATTGTTCCGGATGCACTGGTGTGGTCCGTTTCGTAATTTGGGGTCGTCCGGATCACTTTTTCGACTTTCGGACCAAAAATCACAATTCACATATTTTTAGCCCACCGATAAAATCATGGCATAAAGAACGTCCTACCTACATCAAATCGATGTTTCGGGACTCACTCGCATGGTCTGTTTCATCGTTCAGGGTCATCTGAACGAGCTCACTGGTGATCGGGTCAATTCGAGTTAATTTTGCGCGCGACGCAACGAATAATACTTGTTAACCCGATCGGAGCCGTTTGACGAACAAAATGCCAACCAGCCTTCACTCAAGCGAAAGCCAGAGCCTAGCAGAATGACCCTGGCTATATGCCCCTCAACATGCGCCGAAAGGTTCCGGGTGAGTGTCTGAACTACCAGATATTAAGGGCGGACTATGGACTATCCTGAATCATGCAGATGGACACCCTACACTCTTGACATCAAAAATTGATGCCAACAAATTGCATTAGAATGGGAGATGAAAATGTTATGGATGTATTAATGGATCAATGATCTCAAAATTCATCACCTATTCAGCCCTACTACAACTCGAGTGCATTTTCAAAGAGAATTAAAAAGATAGAGAAAGAGGTGCATAATCTTATGTATGCAATTGAGAGTATTTCTGAAATGCTGGATCACCTGGATTGGAGACTTAAGGAACATTTTGAACATACAGGGCGTATTGAAGATGATTTGGTACGTATGTTCAAGAACAATGCATTGATTGAGGAGGAAAATTTAACTGATGAATTTCCATTTAGGCCCTTCTACAATCTGTATGTGCACTACCAATCAATGGGAGATCTCCAGGAGAACGAGAGTAAAGAAGATGTTTGAAATTGGGTTAAGCACGGAACGTTTTGTCTAGTATTGTTTGTTTTAGTTTCTTTTGTTGGATTGTCTTTACTTTCTATTGTTGCACTATCTATGTTATTGCTTTGAAGTTTGATGTTTAGATTTCATTGTTTAAGATGTTGACTTGTTTTAAAACACTGAATCTGTTATGCGTTGGCTTGAAAAATGTTAGTTTGTAATACCTCGGATTTCATATATAAATATGAGTTTTGTGTTGTTTGTGAAAATTTAGTGTTAGTTTGATCTTTAATTATGCTTAGAAAGCTTTATTTGACTCAAATAGAGATTGATGTAAAGCAGTATGGAGCAGATTTTCACAGAAACCAAAATCGGGCTAAAATACGCTCTGGCACATGATGCGCCAACTTACAGGGCCTTGGCGCACGATGCACCAGATTTGGTGCATGATGCACTAAAAATTCGAACATGCTATATTGCCTAGAAAACTGCAAAATGGCACGGAAACCTCCATTTTTGCTACTTGAGTCATCTTCTACCTCAATACCTTGGTGTAGGGCATTACATTGTGAGCTATAGAGAAGGATTTGGAGGCCAAAAATCATAGATTTCATTTCTCTTGGTAAGAGCTTCACTTTAACTTAGAAATTTTTTATTTTCACTATGGATTTTTGGAGATCCGAAAAAATGGAATTTTTTATGAAAATACTTGAACGAAACTAATGGTGAAAAGTTTCTTACCAAATAATCTTGCTTTGTGAGTTAGATTTGAGATCTAGTAATTTATTTAGAATTTATTTGGATTTTCGTAGAATCTCCAATGGCTCCCCGAGTTAAGCAAGGAAGACCGACTGAGGACTTCAATGGTCGATGATTCATTAGTTTCAAAGCCCAACATAGTTACAATACGCTATTGGAGAACAAAAGAATGATCCAGGAACGGGCGTTTGCAAACCTGGGAGGCGAGGTCGAGAGGTTGCTTCGTGCCATAAATTGGGAGTGATTTTTTTACTTCACTGTTGCAGCGATCGTCTCTATGGTCCAGGAGTTCTATGCAAACTTAAGATTCACGCGGGAGATCACATTTTGGTCAGAGGTTTGCAAGTTGAGTTTACCTCTGAAAGGATCAATGTATTTTATGGGCTTAGAAATGTCTTCCATGATGAATATGCCAATTTTGATATCACTGATTCATCACTGAAAAAAGTTATTGCCTTTCTGACTGATGGAAGAGGGGAGTGGAAAATAAAGAATAATAAGATAGTTAACTTCCCTGCTTCTATGTTAACTATTTAGTCCAAAATATGGCATCACTTCATCTCTGCCAGACTTTTACCTACAAATCATCTTACTGATGTTATAAAGGATCGAGTTGTGTTGAACTATTGCATTCAGAACATGAAGACAATAGACGTTGGTGGACTTATAGTTCATTACACTCGAAGTATTGCTGACAGTGCTACTGCTGGAGGCTTGGGATATCCTGCCCTGATTTTCACTCTATGTGAATAATCAGAAGTTGAATCTCATAGAAATGAAGAGAGATTACAACCTCAGAATCCGGTTGGGAAGCACATGATTCAGATAGTTGAATCATTTGTTGAGTCTAAAAGTGGAAGAAGGGATATACCCTCTACATCTGCTGCAGGGGCATCTACTTCTAGTGTTGCATCTTTGGAAGGTGTTATGGATCAACTCATGATTCAACAATATGATATCATTAATATATAGACTCAGTTGAAAGAGATAGATGCAAGGAATGCATATAGTGATGAATATTAACAGAGGAGAGTTCAACATGATATAGATTTTCAAAATGCTATGGTTAGACAATTCATAGGTGAACCTAATGTGAACTTTCCTGCTTGCCCCAGCTTTGTTCCCTATGCTCCCATTCACAATGAAGGTAAAGAAGCAAGAGAAGAAGAAGATGATGATGGTGGTGGTGAGGAAGGAGATGAGGACTGATAGTTTATATTTAGTTTGATTTGATGGTATGTGTTGTTTGTGTTTTTTTGTATTGTGTTGCACTTTTTATTTGAGACTATTATATTCAGACTTTTATGTCATATTATGTACCAGTAATTTGTAATAGTAATTGTAGACTGTTTACTTTTCAGTTTTAATTTTAGTATTTTCAGTTTGAGCTTGTTGAATGTATAGTATTTTCAATTTTTATTTTTCAATTTTAGTATTTTTGTTTTAATTCCCAACAATTTCTTTAGAATATATTATGTTTTATTTAATGTTTTAAAGACTGTATGTAGTTTTACAGTTAGTACTTGCAGTATACCAGAACCAATTTTATGTTCAGAAATCATCTGCAGGTTAGTTTTTATTTTCATGTATTTATTGTTTGTTGACATCATTTTTTTGATGTCACGTGTGGGATATCCACCTGAGCATATTGGGGTAACAGTTCATGCATAGGTGTTCCTCGTAGCTCGCGACATCCGGTTGAGACCTTTCGGTGTGTGTTGAGGGGCACATTGCCTAGGTCATGTCATTAGACTCTGGCTCTCGCTTAGGCAAAGGCTGGTCGACATGTCACTTGTCGGATGGTTTCGATTAGGCTAGTAGGCCGCATTCTTGGCGTCGTGCGCGAAGGTGGCTCAAGTTGACCCAATTGTCAGCAAAGTCATCCAGATGACCACGAACGACGAAACGCTCCACACCAGTGCATTCGGAACATCGATTTTACCTAGGAGGGACATTTATTTCATTGGGATGACGCATTCGATGAAAAACATGCTGAGAAATTTAAATAATAATAATAATAATAATTATTATTATTATTATCATAACATATGAATAAAAAAAGAGATTAAAAAAATCATATTTCTATTCTTTTATCACTCACGCATGCCTCCTCTTCTCTATCGTCTGTTTCGCGAAAAAACCCAGAACGCGATGCCCTAGCCATCGCGCCGAACTCCCGACCCTCGCGCCTCGCTCGCAGGCCGGAGTTCCGCACCGGCGAAAGCTCCATTGCAGGCATCGCCTTCTCATGCTGGTGAGCCCATCTTCCCTAATTTTTTGTTCATCTCGAGTTCTTGTTCGGTTGCACGCCCTAATCGCTCGAATAGTTGAGCCCGCCTCCTGCACCGGCGCTCCTGCCCACCGGCGAACCCTCCAGCCGCTCAAGGAGCTCTCTTTGCCTCATTCATGAAACCATCGAGATTTTGCCCAAAAGCCTAGGGCTTTTGCTTAACCGGCCGCCTTAGCCTAGTTGGACCTTTTCCTCACTGACGACTGACTCCTTCTAGCCCGAGACAGCAACCCAATGGGTCTCCCTTACTGGATTTGATGATGCCCTAGTCGACCCATTTTTGTTATTGTTCAGCAAGTGCGTCACACTTCTCTTTGCCAGCCTGCTCTCCCTTCTGGCCAGCGACACAAGCTATCGGAGCGTCGATAACGGCGTTGCGACAACGACGATGCGGTTCCTCCATTCTCTTCTTGAAGATACTTATCGATCGTTTTTTCATATGGTTCGATGTTTATGTTTATGTACTTTGCATACCTCACTGATTCCTCTCCTGCAATCATTGGTTCTTTTTGTTGTCTTGTGCACGTTCTACGAAACACACTAGAGCATAGATAGGACATCAGCGAGCTTGAAGCAAGCAAAGAGAGCGCGTCTGCAACCGTCACAGTGGTGAGATCCTCTAAACTTCTAGCTAGCCCTAGGTTTTAGTGGTGTATAGGTGTGTGGGTTTGATCGCCCACACGGGGTGTGTGCGCCTGCATGAGCTGGAGCTTCGACGTACCTATGTGATTGATCGTTGATTTTCTAGAGCAAGCCTTTAGGTTAGGATCTTTCCTACGTAACCAAACACCCCCCTCCCCCCCGTAGAGTCGAGTGTCTCCCTTTTGTTGTGAGCCTTAGTACAAATCCTGATGAGTCGGAGTCCCTCACTCCCCTTTCTTTGGGTTCCCTGGCTTTACTTGAAGAAGTTGGGAGGTCGACTTGACAAAGTTAGAGAAGCTTTGTAGTTGTCTCGCTTTGCAAAGTCTGGAGGAGTTCACAAAATGGGAAAAGCTTTGTAGCTAGCCCTTTTCGTGACGCCGTGGAGAGTTTCCCCTTCGGAGATCCGAGGAGAAACTCCTCACATTTCCTTACCAAAATAAGAGGCGGCGGTGCCGCATATCCAAGGGTCTAAACCTTAGGTCTGTTAGATGAGGTCGTTAATACGAGTGTGGTTTGCTATCATATGTGGTCATATGCACCTCATTGTTTGCATATGCATGTATTGCATGTTACATATTATATGTCGTATATTGCACTTGCACTTGCACCTTGCATTTGCACTTGCACCTTGCACCTTGTATCTTGCACTTGCACTTGCACCTGCACCATTTGTGCCTCGATTGGTAGTCCCAAAACGGTCGGCGCCACTTGTTCCTCGGTCGTTTATCCTGAACTGGTCACATCACTTGTGTTTCAGCTGACTATCGCGGCTCAGTTAGCACAACACTTTGGTTTGACCGGATGCTCCATCTCGATTGACCTACCACTTACTCCTTTACATGTTGTGTATGTGCATGTACATATTTGTCTGCATGATCAATATCATCTACTTGAGTTGCATTCTTTCAGGTCATTGCCTTACCAATATACTCTCTTTTTGGGCTTCTGCCGTCACAGTATGCCCACATTTGGGTCACTGCTTTACTGAAATACACTCTTTTTTAGGCCGCTGTCGTCATAGTATGCCCACCTTCAGGTCACTGCTTTACTGACATACCCTCTTTTCGGGCCGCTGTCGTCCTGACATGCCTGCATTCGGGTCACTGCCTTACCGGTATACCCCTTTTTTAGGCCCCTATCGCTGCTACATGTCCATTCCTACGAGTTACTATATTCATGACATACTCTTTATCACTGCTTATATGTTTTGATTTGCTTGCATTTGCATTTACATGTTTGCATGGATAGCGAGCTAGGCTCGTTAGGAGAGTGACCCCGTGTTGGTCGTGATGTCTTAACGAGCATTGCTTGCTAGGTTGATCCCGGTAAGCAATGTGAGTTAAGTTATCGGGATTGACACGAGTATGACTGTGCTAAAGATCTAATAGATATAACTTGTTTCACTGCTCTTCGTGACAACCTTTAGATCTTTTGGATCTTTAGGATGAGTCTAGTATGGTGACCCCGTCAAAGTCATACAATCTCAGGCTTACCCCACACTTAGATACTAGGTTGATGCACTTTTCATTAGATAGTATGCTAGGCTAAGATTTAGAGTGCTAGATAGTCTTTTTGATGCCTGATTATTGTTTTTTGTTAGATTGGTTGCCCTAGCCAGGTATCTTTCTTTTGCATTATACTTGTGGTGTGACTACATACTACATATGTGTGGTAGTGTGTTAGGGTGTTTTTTTTGCAGGAAGTCATGCATATTTATATGCACACACACACACACACACACACACAGAGGTACCGCTATTGGGGGAGCAAGTAATGATTTCTAACCATTTTACTTGCAGGTGTTATTAGCTCCCCCACCTTTAAGGCATGACTCATGATACGTTATTTGCATGTGAGCTTTTCCGTTGACAGTTGTTTTTATGTAGGATTGAATTTTTTCTTTTCTCTATATACTTTTAGAGTCTAGGAGAGTCTTGTAGCAGAAATAAGATACGGAAATGAGTTTCGAGGCATTTGGTGCGGAAACCACGTGGAGGGGACCAGGAGCAGATGCTCGTGCCCCGTATCTTAATTCTGCATTTTATATTGATGTATATAATTAGGACCTGGCATGTGGAGTCCGACCGCCTTTTTCTTTTCTGGGATTTGTTGCCGACCCAACGACACTGGTCTGTTTATTATTTTGATTTGACTTGTTTTGATTTTGCATCATATTCCATGTCTGTACTTACATGTGTTTTCTTTGTTTTCTTTCTGTGATTTATCTGGAATTTCACGATACAACATATGCTCTTTAGGACTTAAAATCCTAAATTTTCTACAAAATCCTAAATAAAATACTCAAGATAATTAAAATTTAGGATTAAAATATTCAGGATTTAAAAATTACAAATTTACTTTCCTGCATATATTAATAGGGTCTCCACAATACTTAAGATCACTCTAAATAATTGCATTCATATTTGCATGTCCTGAGGAGGAGACCTCGTACATCTCCAACCTAACTGGACCAACATACCTTCATATTGGTGGTTGTCTAGTGCGCCTAAGGTGTTAGAAGGCTCCCCAACCCAGACTTGGTATAAGTCCTTTTGTTTGAAGCTTTTCCAGCTTTGTAGCTGAACCTCCACTTTCTCTCCTGAGGCATCCTTGCTACTTCGGCAGGTATAAGTCTCATCTCTTGGAGCTCCACCTTATAGTCATATGATAGATTTTTCTTCCTGTGACCTTAGGGCTACTAAGGTTTTTGTGAATGACGCAATTCACGGATTACTGATCGGGGATCTCAGGACGAGTTGGGTCGACTACATTCACGACCAGGCAGACTTAGGGTCTTAGTAGCTATGTATGACGGATCTGTGGTACCTCGACCCAGTTACCTCCACCTTTTGGGATCACTCTACTTCCTTTTTGTTGAGCCACTTTGAGTCATGTCGCTCCTTGACTTCGTTGATATCACGTTGACGGCTCGATATTGATTAGTTGTCGCCCATTTGGGATACGACAATTTTTCCTCTGCCCTTATGGCCCGGACGTGCTTTGACGTGTTGGGATATCCCCGTCAAGATGATTTAGGTTATTTTGCGAGCCCCGTGTGCCAATTAGCTGCTACCATCTAGGATGTGAGAGACTCACTCTCTGGCCGACGACTTAGCGTGAGCTTTGAAGCATCGAGACTGTTCTCACATTGAATAACCTCCCTTTGATTGCATATACCCTAGGTGTATGATAATATGAAGTAAAACTCCTTTTATCGAGAGTATTATTGGGTATCCCCCAAGATGTAATTAACCAGTCTAAACACATTCCTTAGAGAGTGCTCTTGACCCCAGAACACGTACATACACCTGACACTCTGGTTATGGGTAGCCTACGTAGATACTTCTTTCGTGGATATTGGTTTAAGATGCCTCCACTGATCTTGTTTGGGCGAACATTCTTGACTTATCCTTGTGAGGTTTATCACACGTATACTCTCCACATTTTACTTTTTCTCTTGTTTGTCTCTTTATCGTATGTCCCTTCTTATTTGGTTTCTCTCCTCTTCGAATCATTGATATGATTTGGGAGGAAGATTTATTCCAATGGGGGAAGTATACGACGATCGACAAGCTGGCGACCCCTTTTAAAAATAAAAAAGAGAAAAAAAAACGGAAACACTGTTTTCTTTCACCAACTAAAATTTTGTACTAAAATGTTTTTAAACTCATTTAAAAATTTAAGTTTGGGGGAAAAAATTTTCTTTTGAAATGAAGAAAACTAAATTTTATTTGTCCTAAAGTGACTATATTTTCAAAATTTATTTAACATGACCTGTGATATTAAGATTTAATTTTAAATTACTATACTTATGTTTATAAATATTATAGTAAATTTAGAAAAAAGGTTTTTAATAATGAAGGTCAATTCTATAAGTTAAAGATATTTGATATGATAGGATAAGACTATGTTTTTCTATTTTTAGTAAAGAAAAATTGTATTTTGAAATGTTAAGAATTTTAGAGTTTTATGTAAGAAGAAATGAATGAGGCTTTATGAAAAATCAGGAGATGTATGGAGTTTTGACTTTAAGAAGAAGATAGTAAAGTTCAAAACTATTAAAGACTATTCAGATATAGTAATCCTCACCTGAAAAAGAAAAACGAAAAAGAAAAGAAAGGATTAAAAAGATCCTAAAATAAAAGAAAAAAAGAAGAGAAAAGAAAAAAATAGGTGAGGAGAAGCTTGAGGAGATGTATAATAAAAAATTGACTTCACTTGAATCAACTTAAGGAAAGAGCTTTATTACACTTTCTAAACTTATATTGAACTATTAGTAGCATTTCGAGTAAAGTTTTTATGAAGTTCCTTTTCATATGAATGTTCTAAAGGTCCTTATCATGACAAATTGTAATTCCTTTTGAAAAGGATAGAGATTCAGAAATATTAAATTTGATTACTAAATATTTTCGGACTTGGAGTTTGAACCTAAGTTATTAAATGTTAATCTTAAATTTTGCTATTCTATTTATTGAACTAAAGTATAAAAGTGACAAGTCAATATGTATTCTAAAGTCATGTGCTTTTATGTAATGCAAGTGTCACTTGATGACAAGTAAATTTAAATTTGAGGGATTTTGATAAACAAAAATAATATACTATTTTAAGTACCTTTTTACGCCTTTTTTGTTATATTGCACTTTAAAGAAAGATATTTTCGTGTTTTTGTTACAAGTATATCATTTTTAGGCATTTGGAGAAAAAATGGCAAAAGGAGCAAAATTTGGAGTAAAAACAACCAATTTTGGGGTTTGGCGCATGATGCGCCAAAATCTAGAGCACTGGTGCATGATGCGCCAAACGCGATAGTTTCAAATTAAGGAAGTTCGAGATAAATTTTGCGTGAATTTTCAAATGGACACTTGTTCTAAGCACCCCATGGAGTGATTCAATGCATTTAGACACTATGGAAGGTTCCAATTTAAAGGGATTTGACTCTTGGATCAAAGAGGAACAGCTTTTGAAATTCAAAGTTTTGACTTTTGAATTTTAGAGGGAAATTGAAACTCTTTTCAGAGGAAGCAACCTAAATGGAGGAGGGAATTCTAAAGTGTGACGAGAGGGAGAATTGGCTTGAGTTAGAGAGAGAGAAGAGGAGATTTTTTTATAAGGTTGTAAGAGGAGAGGGAATGTGAGAGATTTCTTCTTCATTACATTTTTAAGAGAGAATTGAGAGTGATTGTAAAGAAGGAAATACATGGAGAGAACTTCTAGGAATTTGCTTAGGAAGAATTGTGAGTTAAGTTGTATTTTTCATTTCTTTTGTTTGTAAACTTATTTTTATATATGAAATCCATGTTTTATCATATCATTCTCATGAATTCTGAGTAGTTTTCTTTATCATTCTCCCTACTTTGAAAAAATAGTTTTGTGAAGAATTGATTTTATTTTCTACGATTTTAAATGTCAATAATTTGTGATGATTTGAACTCCGATCTTCATTTACTTTTCGATCTAACCAAATGAGTTGTTAAAATGTGTTGAGAAATATATGTTCTAAAAAGAGGATATTATTTCTACAACAAAGGGAGATTCACATTTAATTTCATGGGAGAGTATTTTATCCATGAGATTGAGTGCAAATAAATAGAGAAATATACTTCGTTGGATGTAGAATTGAAAGATTTTAAGTTGACAGATTAGAATCCCCAATTTTGTTCAGTTGATTGGAAACTAATGTGATCATGTTAGCTCTCAGGTGAGTGAGTAGTGGGAGCTCTGGAGTGACAGTCGATATCCTCCCAGCCTAACCATGAAATTTAAGACCAAACTTTATATTAGTCAATATTCTTTATAGTGCTCGGGAGAGGGTAGAGAATAAGATTGCTCCTATTTGGCTCAAAACCGTTTTTAAATATTTTTTTCAAATGATTTCAATTTCTTCACAAGTCATATTTTTATTGTAAAGGGGAATGATGTTTTCTCTTACTTGAATTTTTTGTCAACAAAAATTTTTATTTTATTTTAGCAATTTACTTTTGAAAGTTTAGCATCAAGTTTAATTTACTTGTTATAATTGTACATCTGTATATTTAGTAACATTTCACTTGAGTAGTTTAACTTCAAATTTCGTACTTTACCTTTTTTTATTTTTAGTTTATAATAGAATATAAATAGCTAGCTTATATATATTTCCAGCTTCCCTGTGGGATGGATATCTAAGACTCCATTAGAGTCATTTATTACTTGAACGATACGTATACTTGCATTATATGTAAAAGGGAATTGAAATTTTAAAAAAGGTTTTAAAGATAAATTATTTTAATTAAAGTTACATTATTGTTTGAGTTACATTGCATCATTATTTTTAATTTAATATCAATTTTCCTAAATTTTTCATCAGGAGGCCTCAATCAAATGGTTATAGTAGCTTCAATTGAGTCTAACTAACCTCTAGATGAAGTCCCAAGCCCTAGTGAATTGTCTAGGTATGATTTCGACCAAAGTGGGTGTTGGTCTAGAGCTAGTCTAGAGGCTGTTTCAGAGGGGACTTTGATGGAGAACCAACTCCTCTTGCTCTAAGGATGGTGTGTGCACAATTGATTTGAGTTTGGTGGACTATGGAGGTGTGGAGAAATTTATCTTGGTTTTGGGGCAAATTTCAGTGAATAAATTGGCTCTGTAGAGTGGCTATGGGTTTCTGAGAACAGGGGGATTACACTTAGGAAGGTTTGAAGAAGCTCTGATGAGATTTTGACAGAGTTTCCCCAAGGTTTCCAACTCTCTTTTGTTTGGCTGTGGAGGAGGTGAGTTTTTATAGAGAGGCTTGGGGTGGAGCTCAAGGCGGTCATATGAGTCAGGTGAGCCAAGGGGAGGGTTAATTATGATTAACTCTCAATGGTTTGTCATGATGGAGATGATTTCTTGGTTAAGACCAAAAAATGGGATGAAATCCCTTAATTTAGGGACCCATTGGTCCATAGTTGACTTGGGTGGATTTAGGGTGGTTCAGCCGGGTCCAAAGGAGGAGCTTAGTGGCTGTGGGGGTCCTTGGTTGACCAATTTGGTTTGATTAAGTCAATTTAAGTGAAAGGGTTTATTTGAGTCAAGTGGCTTGATGTGGGTTTTGGGTTGACCTAGCCATGCTATTGAGCCCAATTGATTGAAAAATGCTATTGAGCCATGCTCTTGCTCTAGGTCTGTATCATAAGTCATATTTTTATGTAGTAAAAATGATACTTGAGGACAAGTAACATTTAAGTTTGGGGGACTTTGATGCACAAAAAATATATGCATTTTTAGACCTATATTTTATACTCATTTTTGGTGATATTGCACTTTAAGGGAAGATATTTTGCATATTTTTAGCTTCAAGTACAAGAAATGGACTTTTGGTGAAAAAGAAGCAAAAATGGTGCAATTTGGAGCTAAAACAAGCAAGAAAGAAAATTCTGACTTGACACATTTTGATGTCTTTCTATGTTTATTCTACTACTAACTTTTCACATGTTTTTGAATGAAATTACACTTTCAAAAAATGTTTTTTATGTTTATTTTGTAGGTCTATCTGTTAGGAACGAAACACAACTGAAACGGGGTGAAATAGAGCTGAAACGAAGCCAAACGGAGTGAAAAAGCGAAGCTCTTGCAGACCAGCGTCGACGACACCCGAGTCCAGAGAAGCGACGGAAAATGGCGTCGAAGGCGCCCAAACCGGCGTCGAAGACACCCAGGACGATTATGGATGGATTTTTGGCGATTTTTAATGTTCTAGAAGACTCCCAAGTAATTCAAACACCACATGAGTGCAATTAAATAAGAAAATATACGTTGTTGGGCGTAGAATTGGAGATTTTAGGGTGACAGACTAAAATCCTCAATTTGGTCTTAGTGTTTAAGAACTGAAGCGAAAGTTAGCCTTCAAGGAAAAAGAAGTGGGAGCTCTGGAGTGAGAGCAATATCCTCTCAGTCTAACCAAGATTTAGACATTAAACCTAATATTAACCAATGATTCTCTATAGCACTTGACCGAAGGTAGAGAATTAAAACTGTTCATATCTGATACGATACAAATTTAAACCATTTATCTCTATCATTAACAAAAAATTCATTATAGTGGGAAGGATAATTTCTTAAATTTGAACTCTTCGTCACAAAATTTTGTTTAGTCTAAGTAAATTTAACTTTAAAGTTTAGAAATTAATTTTATAAACTTAGTTTCGTTAGCATACATTAAAACCACTTTAATCAACCTTCCAAACTAATTTCTTATAGTAGTAGACTAGAATTAGCCTAAGTGATTTCTTACATCGCTTCTTCGTGGGATCAATACTGGGGCTTTTAAAAAAAACTTTATATTACTTGAAGCGATACGTGCACTTGCGTAGAATTAATAGTGTGTGAACTATTTTCTACATTTTATAATATTTTGATTTTACATATTAGTTGCTACATATAAATTGGGTCAAATTTTTTGCCGTCTTTTGAAAGTTAATTTACCACGTAACTGCGAGTCGGGTCAAGTTTTTGACACCGTCTCAGGGGAATTCAATTGACATAAAACACATAGAAAAACACCATGCACACTATGAGCTCATCACCTGGTAGGCCCCGCTGGACCAAGTCACTCCTACTGTCAACGAGATGTATTTGTGATTGGTGCTGACACATTTTCGAGTGTAGAACATATATGCTTGAATTATTAAAATGCATAATTTTTTAAATGAAACTAGTGGCCATAATGTCTTCTATCAAACTCAAGGCCAAAATTTTTATTTATTTTTCTTATAAAAATATAACATTATTATCTTCACCATATTCTATAAAATCTTTGAACACTCCTATTTTTTAACATATTTCTAAATATTTAATTTTGGGGACTAAGTTTTATCCATACAAATTTATTTTACATATTTAAATCATTTCTTTTCAATAACATTGGTCGCAGCCCTTTTCATGGAGGTTGGAATGAGAGCACCTGGCGGCCATTAAATATTTGATTTTATTTTATTAAAAAACATTTCTCTATTGAAGATTTCAACAGTCCTAATTACTTATATTACAATAAACTAGGCATTATGTGCTGGCCATATAAGTATAAAAAAAAAATATAGTTGTTGGATAAATAAATATGATCAAGACTTTTAATTTTATATAATTCATCAGGACTAAATTTTATAACTGACTCGATCAGGTGACCATTCATTGGTAGGAGCAATATTTGCGTACGTAACAGGGACGCAGAGCTGCGTATATTTGGGTTATAGGGAGGTTACAGGAAGGTTATATGGGGTTTACATGGGTATAACACAGATGCAATCTCTATATAACCTCCCTATAACCCTCAAATATACGCAGCCCTGTGTACTTGTTACGTATGCAAATTTTTCTTCATTGACAGAGCTGTTCTAAGACTTTTTGATAATTATTTAATTAATATTTTAATGTCTCAACTGTATCAAAATATAAAAAATATATATTATATTTAAAAAACTTTTAAATGTTACATAATTAAGTATTTAAGCTTAGATGTTGAATACGGAAACACAATATTATTATTTTATTTTCATATAAATTTACCTTTAAATTTAACTCAGACATATTTATATAATTCAAATTATTATAATAAAATAATAATAATAATTAATTTAAAATGTTTTTTTATAATAAATTTCCACACATATCACACAACTCTTTTGTATTTATATATCTAATTTCTAAAATTTAATATTTATATTTACAATATATTGATATTGAATTTATGCATAAAAATATATATTTGACTTGTTAAGAAAAAATAATTGTAATATTCTTATGTGATATTATAAATTTGAGAGTTATTAATGTAAATGTGAATATTTATGTATTATATATTGAGTAAAGTGTCAAAATAATCTTAGATTTTTTACAAAGAGCCATTTTAGTCAAAGGGTGTAAAATCAGTCTAGGCTCAGGTTGAAATAATACCCATGAAGTATTATTAAAAATTAATTAAGAAAATGAAATATTATTATGAAATCTTTATAAACTCTAAGACTAATCTTCTGCTTGGGACGGCGGTGCGATGTGATGCGACACCACACTATAATTTTGTCTGTTTGGATAAGTTATGTTTTTTTTTTTTTCAAAGAGTTATTGCTGAAATCTACGTTTTATCACAGATCCTAGTTAAGTGCGGTGACAATTTTTTAACTGCGGTCAATTTTTTTCAACAAAAAAATTATAATTGGCACGACAACTTTTTGAGCACCAGAATATTTCTGAGCAGACTAAGGCTGATTTTTAAAAAACCCGAACTCTAAAATTAAGCACAAATAAAAAATAAGGAACTACTGTATCACTATACTCGTCACATCTATAAATACATAGTGATACGTACCCCGGTAGTGCATCTCTACAGAAATGGAGAGTTCAGATTTCAGCCGGGGCGGCATTTGCAGTGCAAGCCACACGGGAAGTCCATGGATGCAGCTTGGAAACCCATGGGCGAGCTCCGACGACATATTCTCTCTGTCGAGGGAAAGCTCTGCTGTTGCAGACGAGGAGTTGGCTCTCCAGTGGGAGGTGCTCAACAAGCTACCGAGCGCTGCCGGGACCCGCGATGGCGGTGCCGGAATCCATCCTCTCGAAAGCCGAGACTCCGGCGAGGAAGCCCGGAGGTATTTCGATTCTCGGGAAGTGAATGTAAAGAAAATGGGGATCGCCGATCGTCGGAGATTAATGGATGGTATCTTCAGGAACCCTGATGATGATAACGGTGCCTTCCTCAAGAAGCTTCGAGACAGAATAGATAAGTAGGTTTTTCTTTATTTTTTCATCAGCTTTTTCATGCTTTATTTAGTAATTTATGTATCTTTATATATAGTAGAATGAGATGTAATTTGTTCATCTGCATTGAAATTCTTGGGAAATTTTTTGATCGGGATGAATTTTATGCTCATTGAATTTTGTATAATATGAATTTATTTAGGTATGATTTCGACTAAGGAAAATAACAGAAAATGAGAAACCTATTTTTATTTGTTTTTAGTTTGTGTTAGATTTAATTAAAATAATAATAAAAAAAAATTAAAAAGGCCAACTGCGGCTTCTTCCACCTTCTGCTTCATCGCTGCCTTGCGATTTTAATTTTGTTAAGTTATTAATAAGTAATGATTAAAATTCATATATTTTTAATTTAATTATAATTAGATGGATTTATATATTAATATTTAATGATTAATTAATTTATTTATAAATATTTTTTTATGTTTTTAAATTATGTGATAAAGATATAAATAATTACTATTTAATTATTAATTAATGTAAATTTATTATTTAAATTTGTTTACTAAAGATATTATTTTATATTATGTTTTACACAGTTTTATTGAATTGAGCAAAATGATCATTTTTACAGAAAAAACTGTCCCGCAGCTGTTTTCACGCAGCTGAACCAAACAGACAGCCATCCCCCCACAGTTGTTTCCCCGCAGCTGCTTCTTGGTGCAGCGCAGCTGCAAAGCTGAGAAGCTGCAGCTGCGCCAAATAGACCCTTATAAAAGCTAGTTTGATCAGTAAGAAAGAGTCAACGTGATAATTTAGCTCTGTATTAGAAAATTAACCAAGTAGATGCTATAGAGGAATTGAATCAGAATGAATGATGCTTAGCAATATAGCTTCACAATTAAGAACTGTACATTTAAGAACTGATTTTGAGAGAAACAGTGATTTTATTTCAACAAACATAGCACTGTCACTATGTAAATTTAAATTTACAGTCACAAATTGTGAGGAAATCCATGCCAAATGTTAGTTATTAAGTAATAAGTTTATAAAAAAAACCCCTTTTTCTTATTATCCGATGACTATATATATATATAATGTTTTTTGCAGGGCTGGTATTGTGCTACCAACAGTGGAGGTCAGGTTTGAAAACATAACTGTGGAGGCAAAGTGCCACGTGGGCTCTAGTGCTTTGCCAACTCTTCTTAATGAAATAAAAAATGCTGCCGATTCAATATTGGGTTTGTTTAGTATAAGACTGAGTAAGATGGCAAACATCAGCATTGTCAAAGATGTCTCCGGGATCATAAGGCCCTCAAGGTATTTTGTAATATTCATTTTAAATTGCAAATTATGACAAGACTTTTGCATATGCTACAAATTAGATGCAGACAAAAGGAAGTTTCAATTTTGTAAATTTTTATGTCACAGTTGACAAATAACCATAATTTGAAATATATAAAAATTGTTTTTGATCAATTTATTATTATTATTTTTAACACATGTTCGCATATGCTAGCCTTTGAGCTAAGGTTTTTGTAGTTGGAGAAAATGCACTTAGCCGCCATGCTAAGTGGGCTGCACAACTATGTTTAATCAATTTAATGGGTCAAATTATTAGTTTAGGTTAAATGCCTTCCACCAACTCATATGTTTTATTTTTACTTTTATTTTGGTTTAAGTTAAAATTTAATAGCAGGCTTACCTTTGGATTGAGTGATTTTAGATAAAGTTGAGTTGGGTTGTAATTGAGAAGTTTAAGTCTAACAAAATTCACAAGTTATTGTTAATTGCTGCTTAAGCTTTGCTCTCTGACAAACAAAACATATAAGTATATTGATGTAAGGCTGCTCGTATTTGAAAAAAATATAATGTTGAAATATGTAAGGATGAGTGCATTTTATTGTTGTATTTGCGTATGAGAATATAAAATGTGTTATTTAGGGGTCATTTGGATGGCTACAAAATCGGGGTATTGTTGAAAAATTTAGGGCGAAGAAAAACAAAAATCGACACAAAACTAGAAGAACATAGAGATTTAACGAGGTTCGACAGAGATGCTTACGTCATCGGGAGCAGAACGACGAATTTCACTATTTCAGAGGAGTCCAGTACATACCTATAGATATACACATCATATATTTAAATAAAACCCACAGATAAATTTACTAACACACCCTCGCTCCCCCCAACCCACTAAATTCCAAGAGACACCTCTTCAATTCATAGAGACACTCCTCTTCATTTCAGGAGACACCTCTTCAATTCCAAAATACTCCAAATTCTGGTGTATGAGCCATACCTAACAGGTATTGCATTTGAAATGCAGGTATTTTGAAAAGTTCAGTGTTTGGTTTGAGGAATATGCAGAGCAAAATATAAATGAACTCTAAACATAACCTCTAGTTCACTTCTAGTATATTCAAAACTTCTTAGATTTGGCCAAGTTCTTAATACATTGCAAATTGCAATTGTTGCTCCACCCCTTGATGGCTACCACTGATCGTTGCATACTGACAGTCGCTCGCTCACCTTCGCCGCCATCCATTAGTTGCCCGTACCTCTGGGGTGTGCTATTTGCCACCAATCATAATCGTACCCCAACGTCGGTTGCCTTTCCGCTAACCATCGTCAATCTTTGACGGTTGTCACCTTCGTATTATCGCCCTTGTCACCAACCATTGTCATCTGGTTTTATATTAATTTCACTTTTCTTCAAAATAAACACAAAATTGCAAACTTTTGTATTTGTTCTACATCTAACTAAACAACTTCGAAATACTTCAAATATGCTACATTTCAATTATAGTAGTTTCTTTTTTATACTTGAATTTAACAAACACCCAAGGGAAATAAACATTTTTATTGAATTTAAAGTCTGAAATAATACAAACAGCAGGAATATTTGAAATTGCAATAAAACAACAACATAACATTGGAATTAGGTTTGGATCTAGGGTGTAGGCAGTGTTGTTTAGGGTTTGAACCTCCGAGGTGGTGGCGAGGAGGTGACTAGGAAGCTTAAAATAGTAAGATAAAACATTCCAGGAGTCCAAACAGAAAGTAAGCCGTAGGAATAGATGTGCGAGGGTTGTTCTAGGTGGTGACGCAAGGAGGAAGGGGTGGGAAAGTGGGAGCAACGTGGAAAAGGCTGGGAGAAAGGCATAGGAAGGATAAATACCACCTGAAGACCAATATACAATTAGAACAGTACTTGGAATTCTATGATACAACCAGTAGATGGAAAAGGAGATGTCGACGGATGACTCAAAGCAATTCATAACAAAAACTCAACCCTAAACACCAAAAAAAGCAAATATATATCCTTAGATAATTAGGAGTGGGCCCCCTCTTTAAAAGGGATAGCACTCTCCTGCATGGAGGGCTAGTCGCTCTCAAGACCCCTGGGCCAAATCTATCTTGGTAGGAGGGCGAACAAAAGCCTCGCATTTGTCTTCCAGATTTGGGGGAACGTCGGCCTCATCTGTTGAAGTTTTTGTCTCATAATATGGAGTTAGGTCAACCACATCGAAGGTAGTGAAAATATTGTAATCTTTCAGTAAGTCAATCATATAGGCATTGTCAATCAGCGTCTTAAGGGTCCTAAAAGATCCATTTGCTCTAGGTTTCAATTTTTCAAAGATCCAATGAAAAATTTCTCTTTCTTCAATTTGATCCACACTAGATCTTCCTTCTAAAAAGTTACTTTCTTCCTGGTTTTGTTAGTTTGCTCCTGATATCTGTGATTCTACTTTGTGATTTCTCTACTTGCTCGTATAGTCTTTGAATCTCCTGTATTTGTGCCTCAACATGTATACTAACCTTTGTAGCAAGAAGAAATATCAACTTAAGTGGGGTGAGTGGGTTGCACTCATACACAATCTCAAAGGGAGTGTATCATGTAGTTTGACTTACATATCTATTGTAAACAAATTTAACTTGGGCTAGAATCAGATCCCATTGCTTGAAGATGTTTCCTATAAAGCAACTCAGTAGATTCCTCAGACTCCTGTTCACCAACTCTGTTTGATCATTTGTCTATGGGTGAGCTGTTAAGCTAAATTGAAGCTTAGTACCAAGCTTCTCTTGTGAAGTCTTTCAAAAGTCGGTCAAGAACTTGACATCCCTATCATAAGTAATGATCCTTGGTATCCTCTGCAGTCTCACTATCTTCCTGAAATACTAGTCAGCTACATGTAATGCAAGCAGTATCTTGTGACAAGGTACAAAATGAGTTATCTTCAAAAATCCATCAACCACTACCATCACTGAATCTTTATTATGATATGTCCTGGAAGGCCCCTAATGAAATCCGTACTAACATCCAATCATGGAGCCTCTGATACTAGTAATAGTGTGTATAGTCCTGTATTCTACACCATATATTTTGCGAATTGACAAACCACACACTGTCTGACATACCCTCTACATCCCTTGTCAGTCTTGGTCAAAACAAATGTTCCTTTACAAGTGTTAGGGCTTTGTCTCTGCCAAAATGACTTGCCAATCTCCTACTATGACTCTCCTATATCATGGGCTCTCTCAATGAGCATCTGGGAGCACACAACATGTTATGATGGAATAAATAGCCTTCAGATTGGTGGTACTGTCACGTAGGCTTCTTCTGACATTGATCCTAAATCTCTCTGAAGTCCTCATCTTCCTTGTACAACTCTTTCACCACATCGAATCCCAGAACTCTAGCTTGCATGGAGGTGATTAGTAAGTAACGACGGCTCAAGACATCTGCTACTCGATTTTGACTCCCTGCCTTGTGCTTAAGCACAAATTAAAATGAAGCCAAGAATTCAACCCAAGAAGCATATCTACCATTTAGCTTACTCAATCAGTTCAAAAACCTCAGAGGCTCATGATCTATGAACAAGGTAAACTTAGTAGTCAACCGGTAGTGACTCCAATGATTAAGAGCTCACACAATATCATAGAACTCTTTATCATATATTTAATACAGTAGCTCAACAATGCTCCAATCCCACATTAGAAGCATTACATTTCACCTTGAAGAGCTAACTGAAATCTAGTAGTACTAACACTGGGGCTTGAGTCACCTTCTTCATGATGTCAAAGCTAGACCGAGCTGCCTCTGTGCACTGAAACTTCTCTCCTTTCAAGAGCTTTGTTAGGGAAGTTGTCATGTTGTTGAAGCTCTTGATGGATCTCATATAAAAAGTTGCCGACTCGAAAAATTGCCTCAACTCTATAAAGAACCGCAGAGGTATCTAACTCACATTGCTTCTATCTTCATAGTGTTTATCTGAATGTCTGCACAGGATATAATATAACCTAAAAAACATTATTGTGTCGTCATCAGACACTTTTTTGAGTGGGCATATAGCTTCTCCAATCGAAGAACCTCAAAGACCATCCTCAGATGTTGTAAGTGCTCATCCTTATATATGTTGTAGACTAACATGTCATCAAAGTACATAATTATAAAATTTCCAGTGTAATCCCTGAACACTCAATTCATCAGCTTCATGAAAGTGGTAGGTACATTTGACAATCCAATGGACATGACTGTCCACTCATATAAATTATCTCTAATCTTGAAGGCAGCCTCTTGTTCAGCCCTTGGCTTCATCCTTATCTGGTGATATCCACTGTGCAAGTTAGTCTTGGAAAAGATGACAACTCCTCGCAACTATTCCAATAAATCTTCCAGGCAAGGTATAAGAAATCTACACTTGATGATCTTATTAATAGCTCGGTCATCAATACATATTCTTCACGAACCATCCTTCTTAGACACCATCAAAACAAGAATAACACATGGACAAGTGTTTTCCCTCACTAACCCTCTAATAATAAAGTCTTGTATCTGCCGTTGCAATTCCTCTTACTTAGTTGGTTTCAATCTGTAAGCAGTTTTGTTTGGTAACACTGATCTGGTGATAATATCTATAACATGTTGAATGTGTCTAGCCTCAAGTAAGTTGTTAGTCATCACATCCTGAAAGTCAACTAGTAGTAGTTTTATCATCTCTGGTAACTTAGTCTCCTATTTAATCTCCTTTAAGACACTTGGGCCCCCGCACTAATTGTAGAAAGGTGGCACGTGGGACCATGGTCTTCTCTTCAACGTGAGTGTCAGCTCTTTCAAACTCCTTGATGGTCAAAGAATTATTCGTTTTTATTTCGTAAATGAGTCGATCTTCTTGAACCCATCATGCCGACTCATACGATCAAACCGTCATTATCTGCCCAAAAGAATGTGACAGAAATTCATGGACATAACATCACACCATGCCTGATCCTACAGTTGGTCCTTAATATATAATTTTATCAGATATTGTTGATCATGCATCTCATTCCACATCATCAACCATGTCAAAGAATAGGGTTGAGAATGTTTTTAATAGCCAAATCCAACTTCTTCACCCTAAGAGTGGAGACCACATTTTCACAACTCCTGCCATCAATAATAAGGCTACATACTGACGTGCCAAAGCTTACCGGGACGTAAGTCGACTATACAACACAAATACACATATCAAGTAGTAATGCAGTTCAAGAGCACTGCATATCGATCCCACAAGGAAAGTGTAATATTTGCTTCCATAGAAAAAAAAAACTCTAGGTTACCAATTCAATTAACCTAGTTTAACGTTTATCAAAAGAAGATTTTTAAGTCATAAGGTCCTAGCAAAACAAAATACTTGGCGGTAAAGAAAAACATAAAACAAAAGAAAAAATTTGTGAGTTTCTTCATGATAGATGAAGCTTGTACCTCTGTAATTCGAGGATCGTGAAGATCATGATTTTCTTAAATGTTTTCCTACATAATTATTTTTAATCGGGGACAAGATGCCCTTATGCCTATGTCTAGGTCAAATCAAGCTTAGAATATATGAAATTGAAACTTTTTCAATTCCCATGACGATCATCATGACTTTTCCGATCCACTGGGATGATTGCAGAATTCCAATGAAATATGTCTATCATCTCAGAATGCTATGGTTAATTCTTTATTTGCACTATGCAATAGTTAGAGGTTGTAGTTTCACAAAACATTTTAACTTCCTAGTTGACCAGACTATGAGTAAATGAAGATCGGAGGTTAACCAACAACATTGACTATGAAAAACTTAAGAAAACGATTAACGAAAAAACATTACGGAAAACCAACGATAAATCCGCTACTCTCTACATCACAAAGACAAATAAAAATTTAGTTGCTCGTTACGAAGAAAATCATAGCGAAAAACACTAATAAAATTCTATTGTAAGCAACATAAAGAAGAAAACTTATAAGAAATTGCTTCCTCAGCAAACTCTCTAATACAAAATCTCTCACAACTCAAAAAATAAAGAAAAACACTCCCTTGAAGGTTTCAACATAAAGAGGAAGAAATCTTTCAAGAGATCCCTTAAATCCTCTCGCAAACTCTCTTTTCTCAGCCTCCAAACCTTCTTTGATGCAGAACCTTCTCTTAGAATCCCTAAGATCTGATTTTATAGCAAGAACCACAGTTTGGGCCATCAAATTTTCTTCCTAAAGTGTTTCCCGCTTGTCGGCTTGGTTACAACCTTTTTGGACGTGGTCACACAGTTCTTCAGCCAGGGCCAGCGTGGTCACGCTCAATTGTGGCGTGTTCACACCAGATTGTGGCTTGGTCACTACACCCTACTGCAACTTATGATGTGGTCACACCATTTTCGGGCGTAGTCTGGTTCGATCAATGGTGTGGTCACGCCCCTTTAGGCGTAATCAATGCAATTCAGGGCACCTTTTTGCTGTATTTTTTCATTTCATCTCGTTCATATTCAATTTCTGCATCCTGCATAACATAAATAAAATACATTTCTCAAGCATAAATATGTGTTAAAAAAATAAAATCAAGATATAAAATGTATGAAAAATAGCAGGTAATATGACATAAAATTGATGAATGTCAATGTCCGTAAACTCACTCTACTACTTGGCCTCAAGTAATCACACGACTCAGCTTAGATTATTATGAATTGTATCGTACTTCTGTGAGTTTCTAACTATTCAACCTGTTAATCAAGACTAAAAAAAGTGTATAAATGACATTAGAATTAATTATCTTTAATGGTTAATAACTTGACATTTCCTTAATTTCCTTCATTCCTTAAGAAAATTCCACTGATCCCTAAATTGGTGTGATTTAAAGTTTCTTTTGCTAACCTCAAATGTCTTTAATTCAATTTCAATAGATTTTAGCCAACTTAGGCTCTGTTTCGTGCAGCTCCAGCTTCTCAGCTTTTCAGTGGCAACGCAAACTGCTGCGGGGAAGCTGGCTGTCTGTTTTGTGCAGTTCTGTGAAAACAACAGTTTATGGAAAAATGACCATGCTACCCCTGTTTGGTAAAACATAATAAAACAAAATTCTGACAATGACATTTTTGATACATCTGAAGCAGAATTTCACTCCTAAACAGTTCAAAAATTCAGATGCCCAACTAACTTAACAATGAGTATCGAAAGTGATAAAGGAAAAGGAAAAAAAAAACCACAATTCATGAAAACCATAGCCAAAGTTTCATAAATTATTTTTTCAATAGATGTTTTTTGATTCATTACATCTTTTGTTCATGATATTTCAACTCTGCTTTATAACATTCTTAAACCTTTCTTCTTCAAAAATAACCAATGTAAACCAGCAACCCAATCCTGTGATTGTCATCATGCTCAAAATAAAGAAAAGATTCCAACATGGTTTGAAAATAAGCAAAAGCTTGTCCGAACCAAATTTGGCCATTTTTATTGGCTTTGGCAGGCCTCATAATTTTCACACACAGCAATTCTAATAAAAAAATAATATTAACTCTCTAAAAATAGTAAGAAGCTTCTCCTGTCACTAAATACTCGGCAGCACAGGATTTCATACAACTCCATTGTCAATGGTGAAGTGAGGAACCTGTAATCTCTAATAATCTAGCAAACCATATTTCATTATCTAGAGAAATCACAGTGATGAACTCAACGGAGAAATGGAGAAATAAAAAGATCACAGAAGATGGTACTCTTCTTTAATTAATTCGTTTATTGGGATTGAGAGACTTCGCTGAGAGATCCATCGCAAATGGAGAAAGGAGCAGGCCGTAAGGAGGAGAAAGGTGGGAGTTTCAGACGTTTTCCTGTCTCGCGAAATGAGCAGAACATGAGAGGGAAGAGAAGCAGATCGAGTGAGGGTGACGAACAATAGGGGAGAGGACATCGCCGTTGGTATACGATAAATCGCCGAATTCGCATTCGATGGCTCGCTGTGGAAACAGGGCGTCGTCGTCTTCCACGGTTAGGACAAGGATCTGTTTCGGATGGGGAAACGCGAAGAAGAGGGCATGAAGGTAAAAAGCAGGAAGGCGAAGCTGGGAGTGTCAATGTAGCCCCAAACGACCAAAAAATGCGGCCCGATGCCGCGCCACTGTCCTGCCGCCGCCCCAAGCAAAGCCTTAATGTTCACTTAACTCTTACTTTTCAAAATAACTTTTAATGTCATTTTAGTTAAATAATCAATGTAAAATTTATCACTTAAATCTCACTAGAACGTCTTTAATTTCCTTTCTTTTCTTGAATTTTTGTTGTGTCAACCTCAAACTTCTTATTAGGGACTTTTCATTTTTTTTCATTTTTTGTTTTTTTTTCTGAGAATTACTATATCTGGTTGGTACTTTTCTCTTTTCTAACTTTTTAAATTTGAAGAAAGATAATGTTTCTTAAGCAATAAAACTAATACTTAATATTTTTAATGTATCACCTCCAAGTTATCTTTTTCGGTTAAAATTGAAGATCACATTAATTTGTTTAACATGAATTGAAACGGATCAAAGATATTTTTGGTTTGCTAGTCAATATCTAAATCATGTCTTTTTAATAATCTAGGAGTTCTTTTAAGTAAAGTCTAAAGTTGTTAAGTTTTGAAATCGTATTATTAACTCATTAAAGTGAATTTTTTCTAATGATATTTATCAGTTTTTAAAAAATCATAGCAAGCAGTTAGAATTGTCAAAAGTCCTAACAAAATTTTACAAATGAGGTTAAATCTTTTTCTATGCTATGTGAACTACCTATCAGGTTCATAATGAGGTAATGTTTTCTCCTCCTCAAACTTGTTTTTTTTTTTTTCTAAAACATGTATAATAGGAAAGTAATAGTACAAGATAAAAAGCAGGTCAGTACAAGAAAAAAAAGGGTAAATGCATAGTCCACATGAATCTCAGCAAGTATAAATATCAGAAAGTAAGAAAACATGTTGCAGTATAAATCTCAATATATGGGTTGCCACTTTATAGAGAAATAAGATTCAAAACTATTTCAAATGAAAATTTAAATCGATTTCAAAGAAATTTCAAAACAAAATGCAGAAAGAAAAAAATGATCAGCACATCAGATAACACTTGAATTGTCTCCCAAGATAACATTTAGTTTAACGCCTCAGCCTAACAAAAAAGGCTTTCTTCAGGATCAAAATTCAAATTTAGCAAGCCTCGATCAATTGTCTAATCTTTTGTTGATCATAGAATGTCTACGAAGTCTTCAAATTTCAGTTTTTCTTGCAATATTTTCTTCTCAGTTCTATATTAGGAATCATGATTGTATATAGAGGTTTATTCAAATGATCATTCTTAAGGGTACTTTCTAAAACTCCCAATTAATTCCCTTTTCGCTATTATTATTTTCTTCGATAGTTGTAAGAAATGGGTATCAGGGTATCCTAATTCTTGGGTCGTGTTTTGGATCAAATTATATTGTGTTACTCTCTTGCCTAGTGCTGTCTTTCAATTCTTCCCTTTGGGGCACTTCTATGGGTGATACTATCAACTCAATTATCTCTCTTATAAGGCAAGGCGGTTCTTTGAAAAGAAGAGCATATTCTTCCTCATTTGCCTTCCAACAAAAATCATCTAACTTAGCATGCTCTTCAAGCATTAACTCTTCAGGTTCAACATATGACTCTCTAGTACCCTTGACATTCTTTGGATTCTAGGCTAACTACCTGTTCAATTTGATTTTCTAAGTTTTTTAAGGTGGCTATTTGGCTTTGTAATTGATTTAGCAGGTTTATTGTTAATTCATTTAAATGCTCATTTCTTAGGGTAGTCAATTTCTTAATTATTCCAATTTCCTACATGATCAACTTGGTTGCTCTTCCATTGCTAATTATCTACACTAGATTTATTATTGTTCAATTGAAGCTTGGGTGGGTTGACCAAATTTACTAGCAATTCTTCTAACTACGGGTCATCCTCTCTAAATTGGTGTTTCAAGGTGATTTCCTAAGGTTGAGTTTAACAAATGTGGTCCCTACCCTTGTTGTTCCAATTTTCTACAAGGTTGGCTTGAGTTCTCCCACAAATTTTATTTCCTACACTAATATTACTAATGTTCCAATTAGAGTTTGAGCAAGTAGTCCAATTGGGGTTGTAGGTATTGGATGATGGATGATCAAAACTAACATATATGTTAGGGTATTCAAAATTCATGTGACTGCTAGCATCAATGAGTTGGTATACTTCTAAAAAGGCCTAAATTGTTTTCCTGAATGACAACCATTTCAAAATGATGAAACTTTTTTTTTTAAAAAAAAAAATTTAAGCACAAAAACAAAATAAAACAACTCAAAAAATAAAGATAAAAATAACAAAATATTTTTGGCTTTTTTTAAGAAAATAAAATATTTTTTTAACAACAATATATTTTCGGCCTTTTGATTTTATTTTTCTTTTTCAAATTTTTTATTTTTCAGCATCTGCAAAGAGATACAACAACAAAACAGATGCAATAATAATTAAAAACACAAAACAAAAATAAGAAAATAAACTGTGCCAAACTTGGATCTTAAAATTTTCAACTAAAGTTTTTTTTATTTGCAGAAACAATCATTAACGTTTTTTCTCAACAACGATGCCAAAAACTTGCCCTGCTAAAACTTAACGGTATTTAAGTTAGTAGTACAATGCAAGCGGAAGTGTCAAGTAGTAATGCAGTTCAAGAGTACTACGTGTTGATCCTACAGGGAAAGTGTAATATTTATTTGCGCATAGAAAACTCTAGTTTACTAATTTAGTTAACTTAGCTTGTTGATTATCAAAAGAAGATTTTTAAGTCCTTAGATCCTAGCAAAACAGAATACTTGGCATCAAAGGAAAGTAGAAAACAAGAGAAAAAATTTGTGAGTTTCTTCAAGATAGATAAGGTTCGTGTCTCTGTGATTTGGGGATTGTGGCGATTGTGATTTTCCTAAATATTTTCCTATGCGATTGTTGTCAATCGAGAAAAAGATACTCTTTATACCCATGTATAGGTTAAAAGAAGCAAATAATCTATGAAATTGAGGCTTCTGCAATCCCCATGACATTTCACACGATTTTTCTATCATCTAGGATGATTGCAGAATTTCCACTGAAATATATCTATCATCTCGGAATTTTGTGATTAACCATTCATTTTCACTACACAACAGTTATAGGTTGTAGTTTCATGAAATATTGTAACTTTTTAGTTGGTTAGATTAAGGGTAGATGAAGATGAGAGGTTAACTAACAACATCGGCTATGAAAAGCTTAAGAAAATAATTAATGGAAAAACATTACAAAAAATCAACTATAAATCCACTACTCCCTACATCATAGAGACATGAAGAAAAGCTTAGCCGCTCATTACAAAGAAAATCATAGTTAAAAACACCACATGAAATTCTATTACAAGCACCATAAAGATGAAAAGTTACAATAAATTATTTCCCCATAAAACTCAGGAACTGTCCCTCTCATATAAAATCTCTCACAACTCACAAAATAAAGAAAAACTCTCTCTTGAAGGTTTCAACCCAAGGAGGAAGAAATCCCTAAAGATATCCCTCAAATTCTCTTCTAAGCTCTCTTCTTTCAGCCTCCAAGCCTTCTCTAATGCAAAACTCCCTCTTAGAAGTCCTAAAATCTGATTTTATAACAAAAACCACGGTTTGGTAAATTTCCTTCCTAAAAGGTTTTCCCGCTCGTCAGCATGGTCAAGCCCGTTTCTGCCATGGTCACTCTGTCCAACTACAATTATGGAGTGTTCACGCCATTTTCGGGCGTGGTCACGCCTGCCAAGTTCGATCAATAGCGTGGTCACTTCGCTTTTAGGCGTGGTCCCGCTACTTCGGGGTGCTTTATTGCTAGATTTCTCATTTCATCTCGTTGGTATTCAATTTTTGCATCTTGCTCAACATAAACAAAATGTCTTTCTCGTAAATCTGTATTAAATAGATAAAATTAAGATGTAAAATGCAGGGAAAATAGCTGAAAAAATGACATCAAATTGATGCATGTCGCGTACCTTCTACACTTGGTATGAAAGATGTTATGTCTTAACCAAGAGTAATCTATCTTTGGTTCAGTATGTAAAGCCCTCTTCACAACTAACATCTCACTCTCATCTTCATGGAGTTGATACTTCCTCTGCTCCTACTTCCGCTTCACTCACTTTCTCTATTGTGCCCTGCTCGATGAAGGAAATAACTTTGTCAGTGAGGCAATCAAAGGTGATGTATCCATATCTATGACAACTGAAACACTTCTTGGCTGGAAAAGTGTTGGGTGTGCTACTCTTCATAGGCTTGTTCCCACTCTGATCAGCTCTGTCATCTCGCTGACCAGTCTTCACTCCTTTCTCAGGTGTGCTCTTGCTGATACCTCCAGCTATGGGAGGTTGTATGAATGGAGGTGGGTGTCTTCTCTACCTAAGTCGTCTCTCCACCTTCAGTGCCAAGGTCTGAACTTCTCCCAACAACCAATAAGGTAGTAGCTAGCCAACATTGTTGATGGTTAGCTTCAGGCCTCCTCCACTGGCTCTGTTAACTCATATTTTAGCATGAGTTACTCAAACTCTAATGTGAACTCCACCCCTGACAACACTTTCTATTGTAGGTAGTGGAGCTTGAAAGACATGTCCTGACGGTAGTGTGGGGATAATTACTTCCTTAGTATTTCCTTCTTCATCTTCTTCCATGAGATGATCTTGCTCCTACCTTCCCTTTGCCCCACTCTTCTCAGATTCTCCCACCACAGAGAGACCTTCTTCACCTATTGACTGACACCTCGTTATACTAAAAAAGCCTCTCAGCAGTTTGCAACCACTCAATGTAGTCATCCAGATTCATTCTCCCTTTGAAATTCAGCAAGTCTATCTTTACACACATATCATTAGGTTCTCCAAATGTCACTCCATCCCTCGGTCTCCTCTGATATCGAATCCCAAAGCATCGTGGCATACGCTCCTCTTCACTGGAATCATCCTTGTGGGAGGGATTCAAATTTTCCTTCCTCTCCTCTTTGAATCTCACTATCACGACCAACGACGATCTCTCCATGGGCCCCCTCCTCAATTTCAGCAAGTCTTTGATGAAAGTCATCAGCTTTCTTGTTGCATCTGTTCCATGGTAGGTTCTTGATCGGCTTCTGAAACTTGTCTCATCGGTGGGATGGCTAGGATTTAGGTTTGGGAGATGAAAGAGAGTGTATGAGGCTGATATATGATGTAGAAAAAAAATATAGGGCTGCTGATTTTGAAAATTAGCAAGGAGGAAATTTTTTGGATGGGATTTGAATTAGGTATTATTAGATTTTGGTAACCTTAATATGGAACTAGAGTTAAAATAGCTCTAATACTAAATGATGCCTGAATTTAACGAACACCCAATGTAAAGAAACATTATTACGGAGTTCATAGTATGAAATTGCAACAAACAATTGTGAAATATGAAATTGCAACAAAAAGAAAAAAATATATAGGGTTGCTGATTTTGAAAATTAGCAAGGAGGAAAGGTTTTGGATGGAGTTTGGATTAGGTATTATTAGATTTTGGTAACCCTAGAATGGAACTAGAGTTAAAATAGCTCTAATGCTAAATGAGGACTGAATTTAACGAACACCCAATGTAAAGAAACATTATTAGCGAGGTCATAGTATGAAATTGCAACAAAACAACAAAACAACAATGAAGCTAGGATTCGATCTAAGGTTTAAGTGGCGTTGGTTAGTGTTTGGATTTCCGAGGTGATGGCGTGGAGGCGAATAGCAAGCTGTAAACAACAGGACAGCAATTTCTAGGAGTCCAAACAACAAGCAAATAGTAGGAACAGCTGTGGGAGGGCAGTTTGGGTGGCAGCACCAAGGAGGAAGGGGAAGGAATTTGGTAGCGATGTGGGAAAGGATAGGGGAAGGATATAGGATGGATAAACATCACCTACAGACTAAGATATAGCTAGAGCTGCACTTGGAACCCTATGGCACATCCCGTAGAGTGAAAAGGAGATGCAGACGACAGCCAAATCAATTCAGATTAAAAACTGAACCCTGAACACACAAAAAAAAAAAACAAATATATATCCCTAGATTATTAGGAGCGGGCCCTCTTAAAAAGAGGTAGCACTCCCTTGCATAGAGAGTCGGCCAGCTCCCAAGACCCCTGGATCGAACCGGTCTATGAAGTAGGGCGAATAGATGGCCCGCATCACTTTTTACACTACAATCTTTTTTCAATGAACCAAACAATCCCTTAATAACTATTGTATTTAAACTTGGGTTGTATTGTAATGTCTAATTATTAAAAGCGGCTTTTTTTTGGTTGTACGAATGCGTTTGATTGAACTGTTGAAGTGCGCTACACTATTCAAACCCAACCATCTATTAAGCACCCGAGTAAAAGAAGAAAAAAACACTTTTTCCTTTTAAATTCAAAATTATAGAATATTACTGAACAATTATTAACCTATTCAATGAGCAGAATATATGTGAGTTTAATGACCGATGATGATAATAAATATCTCAAGCTTTAAACTAAAATTAAGTCTCTTACGTAGCCAATTAAATGCAATTCTTTTTTTTTTTCTTCTGTCTTGTAGGATGACATTGCTTTTAGGGCCTCCCTCTTCTGGAAAAACTACACTCTTGCTCACTCTAGCTGGAAAGCTTAACCCATCACTGAAGGTTATTATCTTGGCTATTTATTTTGTATTTACATTATTTTTTTTTTATATAAGTATCGTTATTTTCTCGGACTCCGATGAGCAGTGTTGGATGTTGACATTAATCAACTATCAATCATATAACTTATTTTAATATTTAAGGGGCCATTTGGGATCACTTTTGATTTTTTTTTTATTTTGTTTTATTTATGTTTTGCTTTAAAACAAAGAACGTTTGGTATGGCATAAACAAAACATGTTTGGTATTATATAACATGTTTAGTTAATTTTAAGAACACTCGAAATAATTTTTAGATATGTGAAATATTTTTTTAAAAACCAATCTATTTTTAAAATAAAAATTATAAAAAACATGAAAAAAATGCATTAAACAAATATGTTTTTAAAATGAAAGCAAAAAAAAAAAAAAAAAAAAAAAAAAAAAAAAAAAAAAAAAAAAAAAAAAAAAAAAANTGATGCCAAGCAATCCCTAAGGAATTCGTTTAGGCATAAGCTCATGAAATATACTTATTTGCCCGCCTTTCAAACCGGAGATTCTTCTATATTTTTTTGAAATTATATGAATTCCTTAATAGTTGATTCACTTTAATATAGGACCTCTTGAGCTAAAAAAAAAAATATTTGTTTTTATTTTGTTAAAAAAGAATATTGCTGATTGGCAACCTATTTTCAGAAGCAAAGAAATCACAGGCACATGTTCATCAAGTGCATCACAACTGTCCGACCAAAAATGCAGGGGCAGTGGGAACTCAAAAGCTAGAAAAAGGGAAATTAAATTTTGTTAGAACCTTATGAAATATGTACTACTGCCAAAAAGACTGACAAAAGGATATTTTATGCATGTGCTCTGAGAAAGCCATTAGCTAAAGTTAAATTATTTCTGTGAATTTTAGCATAAGTTTTTTTCTAAATTTCATAATAGTGTTGGAGATAATAATTTTAGGCAATTTGTTTATGTATAATAAAAAATAAAATTTGCAACAATATGATGGTTAAATAAAGTTTTTGTTGAAGGATTGGAATGGAGAGACTGGACCAAATATACTATTGATAAGAGTTTTGCCAAAAAAAAAGAGAGAATCAGTTTAAATCCTCATGCAAAATTCAAAAGATATGAATGAAGAATCTTAATATTCACAAAGCCGATCCAAATAGTTGGGATAAGGATAATAATGGTGTCGGTAACAATGAGGCTACTCTCTAAATATGCATGTATAAGTAAATTTTTAGGGAAATTTGCATACATACCACACATTTCTTTTGTATTTACATATCTAACACCCAAAGTGGTATTTAAGCTTAGAACGCCTTCATGTTATAAACCTATGCATGAAAAAGTGTATTTCACTCTTAAAAAAATAGTGATGGTGATATTTTTGATATGATGTTAACTATTTGAGTGGTACGTATGTAAATATTAAAGTAATGGTGTGCGATATGTAAATACATAAGAATTGTATGGTATGTTTTTAAATGCCTCAAATTTTTAAATGTATAGAATTTGATATTGGATGTTAATATAAGTTTTATTTGACGCTTCATAAGATGGATTTCCTAAATAAATTTAAAATACAATTATTTACAGATGCAAGGTGAAGTGACATACAATGGATATAGGATGAGTGAATTTGTACCACAGAAAACTGCAACATACATTAGCCAAAATGATATACATACCGCTGAGATGACTGTGAAGGAGACGCTAGATTTTTCTGCTAAATGTCAAGGCGTGGGAGATAGATATGGTAAACTTTTTGGGGCATTTACATACTTGTGTATTTACACATAGCACTCAAAGCTTTAATATCACATAAAAATAGCACAACTATCACTTCTTAAAAGTGAAATCCACATTTTCATGTATAGGTTTAAAGCACCAAAGAGACATTTCCCAAACTTGTATTACCTGTGTTATTAATACTCCTTGAATTTAGAGATTAGTTATTGTTCCAAATTACAGCTCGTTTTTTGTTTCCCAAATATTTATTTGATGGAGGTAATATTTCAGAACTTTTAAGCGAGCTTACTAGAAGGGAGAAAGTTAAAGGCATCGTACCAGACCCTGAGGTGGATCTCTTCATGAAGGTATGCAAATTCCTTGAAAGTAGAATTTTTGATGTGTTTAAAATGAAAACAAATTGAAGTCCTCTTTTGTTGAATTCTTTTTATTTTTNGACGCTAGATTTTTCTGCTAAATGTCAAGGCGTGGGAGATAGATATGGTAAACTTTTAGGGGCATTTACATGTGTATTTACACATCCCACGCTTAAATTTTCATATTTACACACATAACACTCAAAGCTTTAATATCACATCAAAATAGCACTGCTATCACTTTTTAAAAGTGAAATCCACATTTTCATGTATAGGCTTAGAGCACCAAAGAGAAATTTCCCAAACTTGTATTATCTGTGTTACGAATACTCCTTGAATTTAGAAATTAGTTGTTGTTCCAAATTACAGCTCGTTTTTTGTTTCCCAAATATTTATTTGATGGAGGTAATATTTCAGAACTTTTAAGCGAGCTTACTAGAAGGGAAAAGGTTAAAGGCATCGTACCAGAACCTGAGGTGGATCTCTTCATGAAGGTATGCAAATTCCTTGAAAAGTAGAATTTTTGATGTGTTTAAAATGTAAACAATTGAAGTCCTCTTTTGTTGAATTCTTTTTATTTTTATTTATTTTTTATTGTTTATTTTTGAAAAACATTGAATGCAAGGAAATAAAAAACAATACATAGTCTTCTTTAATATTTGTTAAATTTCTTAGGCTACCTCTATGAATGGTGTGCTAAGCGGCATCCAAACAGACTATACCATGAAGGTTAGTTCCATGTTGTACAGGCTTGCTAATTGATAGCTATGTTAATCACAATTTTTTTTAATAAGATTTTTTCATACTTCAAAATTACATTTTTAGTTCATGTTATTGTTATTTCAAAGTGCCATGTGCTTATATGAATTTTCTCTTTGAATATGATTTTAGTTTAACATTGGCTGGGTAGGCTGTAATAAGGTCCAAATTTGACGCCTTTATGACTAATGGTTTATTTGATATCCATGAAAGCAATTTATTAATCTATGCATGCATCAAATGGATTTGCAGATTCTAGGATTGGATTTATGTGGTGACACAATTGTGGGCGATGAGATGAGAAAAGGAATATCAGGAGGTCAGAAGAAGCGTGTTACCACAGGTCCTCATTTCTATAATTAACTTGATATGTATTCATCCCATTTTTGCCCTGAAACATAAATTCTAACTCTGTANGTGTATTCATCCCATTTTTGGCCTTAAGCATAAATTCTAACTCTGTAAAAGATTCTTATTAAGCTTTTTTGGTACGGTTGTTATGATCATATGCTTGTGATCGATCTCAGAAACGCTCTCACAAAAAATCATGTTGCTCCACAAGTAAAGCTCTTCTTCTCTTGAAGCTGTATAGACGTGCAGCACAAAATTGGATTTCCACATATATTACCGAATAAATTAAATTACTTTTCAACACTTTAAGTTGGAGATAAGCTTTATATATTAGTGTGTGTAGGATAATAGAAGTTTGATGCAAGGCATATCCCGCACACGTGAGATTTCCCACAACGGGAAAGCAGAAACCCGCTTATGCCTGGATTGAACCAGTCTATTCACATGTCTGTGGAGTTGGCCACTCCTAGTTATCCTATTACTATATATATGTTTTTTTAATGTTTTAGTATTAGCTTTTGTGTTTTTTGTGTCGGGACAACCACTAATATCTCTTCTTCCCTTCGAGGGTTGTCTCCTAGGATTCCATGTAGTGTTTCAGCTATATTTTGGTCTTCAGGTAGTGCATATCTTCCCTATCCTTTTCCACATTCTCTCTATGTTGCTCCCGGCTGCCCTTCGGTGCTTTAGCTGCCCAAGACAGCATTTCATTTGTTGTTTTATGCAATTTCAGCCGCCACCATAGTCTTCCTCTGCCTCTATATCATTGCCCCAACAATTTCAGCCCAATAAAATCGCTGCCATCATTGTCCAACCCTTCCGTACGGTTGTTGCCCCTCACACAAGAATATAATTAATTTGTGTTTTATTAGATTCATTTATCTTTTTTATAAAAAAAATATTAGCAATAACAAAATCATTAGTTAAAAAATA
This sequence comes from Phalaenopsis hybrid cultivar, assembly GCA_002079205.1. NCBI lineage: Eukaryota > Viridiplantae > Streptophyta > Magnoliopsida > Asparagales > Orchidaceae > Phalaenopsis > Phalaenopsis hybrid cultivar. Next base: position 106,480 of record JXCR01149142.1, read on the forward strand.
AATTTGAATCTTTTTTTACTTTTTTCATTTGTCACGCCAAAATCATAACTGCCATGAATTTTATAAAATCTTCTATCACTCTACCAATATGTCCATTTAAATCTCTTCCAATAAAATTTCTTTTTTCAAAAGGTATAATTTTTATTAATTATTTTATGTTATTTCAAAATTTTTCTTTTGAAATTTTATTAATTGCTATAACATTATCTTCAAACTCTTATATATAATTACGCATATAATATTTCAAGTAAGACTCCTACCTGAATACCAAAATTTAAAATCTAAAGTTATTATTCTAAACTTTTTATTCTAACTATTTAGTTTTTGAATGAATGACCTATTTATCTTTCTATGAATCATAATATATATCAATTCTATTAATTTACCTGTGAGAGTGGCTATATTCCTAATTTTTATTCTAATATTAGTTTCATTGACTAATTTCTTTGTCACATCTGTTTATAATATGAGAACTCTCGTTTATTTAACACTATACTAAAAAATCGGTGCAACAACCCTTATATACTTTTAATTATATATAAGTTATATAGTGTGTCGCTTGTGGGGGACGCCCTAGCATTTACACAATGATTTGAATGAGTTATGTCATGATTTTTTGACAAAATATTATGCTAGTTGTCGACTACCTAACACAGCCCTCCTTTTTTTGCATTCGTGACTTGAGACCGTACAATGATAGTGTTAAAAAAATGGGCATATCATTATATAGAAAAATGTATAGAGTTGTCAGTAATGATCAACGACTAGTAAACTCTTAAAACAATGTTATTAAAAATTAGTGGCATTTACATACATGGCGCACAATTCTTATGTATTTACATATATCACACCTAAATTTTCGTATTTGTACACGTATCACTCAAATCTTTAATAGCACGTAAAGAATAACACTATTACCATTTTTTAAAGTTATATTCTCCTTTTCATGCATAGGTTTAAAGCGCCAAATATGTAAATAGATAAGAATTGTGTTCTGCGTATGTAAATTTCCCTAAAAGTTAATAGAAAATCATAAACTTTGAACAGGCTTTACAAATTAAACTATAAAATAAATTTGGCAACATAATTTCCTAGTCATTAGTTTCAACAAAAATGCCAAGCTCATGGTGATTTACTTCATAATGTTTTGATATATACAATGTTCGTGGGATTTGAAGCTTTTCATTGTAGGGAGAGCTTAATGTAGTTGCAATATATATAGAAGGGGCATTTACGTACACATCGCACAATTCTTATGTATTTACGTATGTAACACCGAAACATTTATGTTTACAGCATGCTGCTCAAATCTTTAGACTCACATAAAAAATCTCACCATCACTACCTTTTTAAAAGTGAAATACACATTTTCATGTATAGGTTTTTTATGACACCAAAGTGTTATAAGTATAAATATCANTTTATTTTTTATTTTTGAAAAACAGTGAATGCAAGGAAATAAAAAACACATAATCTTCTTTAATATTTGTTAAATTTCTTAGGCTACCTCTATGAATGGCGTGCAAAGCGGCCTCCAAACAGACTATATCATGAAGGTAAGTTCCATGTTGTACAGGCATGCTAATTGATAGCTATGTTAATCACAATTTTTTTTAATAAGATTTTTTCACACTTCAAAATTACATTTTTAGTTCATGTTATTGTTATTTCAAAGTGCCATGTGCTTATATGAATTTTCTCTTTGAATATGATTTTAGTTTAACATTGGCAGGGTAGGCTGTAATAAGGTCTAAATTTGACGACTTTATTACTAATGGTTTATTTGATATCCATGAAAGCAATTTATTAATCTATGCATGCATCAAATGGATTTGCAGATTCTAGGATTGGATTTATGTGGTGACACAATTGTGGGCGATGAGATGAGAAAAGGAATATCAGGAGGTCAGAAGAAGCGTGTTACCACAGGTCCTCATTTCTATAATTAACTTGATATGTATTCATCCCATTTTTGCCCTGAAGAATAAATTCTAACTCTTTAAAAGATTCTTATTAAGCTTTTTTGGTACGGTTGTTATGATGATATGCTTGAGATAGATCTCAGAAACGCTCTCACATAAAATCACATGTTGTTCCACAAGTAAAGCTCATATTCTCTTGAAGCTGTATAGACTTGCAGTACAAAATTGGATTTCCACATATATTACCGAATAAATTAAATTACTTTTCAACACTTTAAGTTGAAGATAAGCTTTATATATTATTGTGTGTAGGATAATAGAAGTCTGATGCAAGGCGTATCCCGCACCTGTGAGATTTCCCGCAACGGGAAAGCAGAAACCCGCTTATGGCTAGACTGAACCAGTGTATTCACATGTCTGTGGAGTTGGCCACTCCTAGTTATCCTATTACTATATATATGTTTTTTTAATGTTTTAGTATTAGCTTTTGTGTTTTGTGTCGGTATAGCCGCCAATATTACTAGTTATCCTAGGATTCCATGTAGTGTTTCAACTATATTTTGGTCTTTAGGTAGTGCATATCTTCCCTATCCTCTTCCACATTCTCTCCATGTTGCTCTTGGCTGCCCTTCCCTGTTCCAGCTGCCCAAGACAGCATTTCAGTTGTTGTTTTATGCAATTTCAGCCGTCACCATCGTCTTCCCCTGCCTCCATATCGTTGCCCCAACAGTTTCAGCCCAATAAAATCGCTGCCACCATTGTCCAACCCTACTCTACGGTTGTTGCCCCTCACACAAGAATATAATTAATTTCTGTTTTATTAGATTCATTTTTATAAGTGATAATATGTTTATCTTTTTTTAAAAATAAACTATTAACAATAACAAAATCATAAGTTAAAAAATAAATTTCAATATGTTTTTACTTTTTTTATTTTTCACTCCAAAATTATATCCGCTATGAATATTTATAAAATCTTCTATCACTATACCAATATGTCCATTTAAATCTCTTCCAATAAAATTTCTTTTTTTCAAAATGTATAATTTGTATTAATTTTTTTATGTTACTTCAAATTTTTTCTTTTGAAATTTTATTAATTTCTATAACATTATCTTCAAACTCTTATATATAATTACACATATAATATTTCTAGTAAGACTCCTATCTGAATACCAAAATTTAAAATCTAAAGTTATTAATCTCAAGTTTTTATTCTAACAATTTAGTTTTTAAATGAATGAGCTATTTATCTTTCTATCAACCATAATATATACCAATTCTATTAATTTACCTGTGAAAGTGTCTATATTCCAAGTTTCTATTCTAATATTAGTTTCATTGACTAATTTCTTTATCACATCTGTCTATAATATGAGAACTCTTATTTTTTTAAAACTATACTAGAACATCGGTGCAGCAGCCCTTACATACTTTTAATTATATTCAGGTTATATAGTGTGTCGCTTATGGGAGACGCCTTAGCATTTACACAATGATTTGAATGAGTTATGTCATGATTTTTTGACAAAATATTATGCTAATTGTCGACTACCTAACGCAACCCTCCTTTTTTTGCATTCGTGACTTGAGACTCAACAGTGACAGTGTTAAAAAATGGACATATCATTATATAGAAAAATGTATAGAGTTGTCTGTAATAATCAACGACTAGTAAACTCTTAAAACAATGTTATTAAAAATTAGCGACATTTACATACATGGCGCACAATTCTTATGTATTTATATATGTCACACCTAAATTTTCATATTTATACACATATCACTCAAATCTCTAATAGCACATAAAGAATAACACTATTACCATTTTTTAAAGTCATACACTCTTTTTCATGCATGGGTTTAAAGTGCCAAATATGTAAATAGATAAGAATTGTGTTCTGCATATGTAAATTTCCCTAAAATTTTATAGAAAATCATAAACTTTGAACAGGTTTTGCAAATTAAACTATAAAATAAATTTGGCAACATAATGTCCTACTCATTAGTTTCAACAATAATGCCAAGCTCATGGTGATTTACTTCATAATGTTTTGATATATACAATGTTCATGGGATTTGAAGCTTTTCATTGTAAGGAGCGCTTAATTTAGCTGCAATACACACCACACAATTCTTATGTATTTACATATGTAACATCGAAACATTTATGTTTACAACATGCCGCTCAAATCTTTAACCTAACATAAAAAATATCACAATCACTATCTTTTTAAAAGTGAAATACACATTTTCATGTATAGGTTTTTTATGACACCCAAGTGTTATAAGTATAAATATCAAACTTTGTGTGTTAGATATGTAAATGCATAAGAATTGTATGGTATGTATNTATCTAAAACAACGAAAAAGAAGACTGAATCAGTTCTCAAAAGACTCCTATCGGAAAGACCTGGAAAAGTAGGGCCCAAGGTCTTTCCTGACAAACATAAAACATCCCTTCGCGCTGATTCTCCAAACCC
>JXCR01149142.1:113208-136712 GCA_002079205.1 Phalaenopsis hybrid cultivar
CAGCCACAACAACCCAAGGCACAGAGAGGCTCACGGCTACAACAACCCAGAGCACGAAGGGGCTCATGGCCAGGGTCAGCATAAAAGAGGAAACATCCCACAAGGCCCATAACTAAGGGCAACTTAAAAGACAACAGGTAAGACTTATAGTTGAGGCAATAAATGGGGCCCAAAGGAACTAATAAAGCTCACGGTTTAAGGCAACAAAGAACAACTGCAAAAAAACCCATGACCAGAAGCCATCCAAAGCACAAGGGGCTTACGGCCGAAGCCAACAAAAGGACCACCAAAAGGCAGCTACACCTCCCTAACTAAATGAAGGATAACTGAAATAAGTATGATTTTCATTTTGGATGGCAAACGTGATTCCTCCACAACACTCAAGTCAATCCAAGCTTAGCACGGAAAGCCAAATCACACCCAAAGATCTGCAATGGACCTCACGGGTAAGGAGTAGGAACTAAAGCCAGCAAAGCCCCCTCCCAACTATAATCATTCAAATGATTCAAACTCAACAAGAGGGGATAAACTAAACTCAAGAAATTTCAATGGGTCTCACGGGTAGGAGTAAGAACCAAAGCCAGCAAAGCGCCCTCCCCTATAATCATTCCTCGGGTAAAGGCTGAACAAAGCAACACAACCCTCAATCAAAGCCAAACCGGGCCCCACAAAAGCCCAAAACCAAAACCGAGCTCAACAAGGCTAAAACAAGCAAACACAGCCCCTACCTTAGAGCCAAGCTGAGCTCAATCAAAACCAAAGCTAAAGCCAGCCCTCAGCTAAAGACAAAGCCAAAGCCAGCCCCAAACCAGAGCCAAACCGAGCTCGAACAAAAAAACAAGAGCCATTTAAAACCCAAAATAGAGCCTAACAATATCAAAATTCAAACTTCCATAAAGCNCCGCACACGCGAAACTCCAAAAGAGGACGGAAATAGGTCGAAGTAAAACGAGGCGGGCACCACTTCTAAGGTGCTAAGATAGTCGCAGGAAGACCCCTAAGGCTAGATCCTAATTCCTATGAGAAATACTAGACCTCACGAAAATTGAGGTGAGCATGGGCTAGGTTGCGTGCTCATTAGACTGAATTTGACTTATCTCAAAGTTATGTTGACTCGTGCTCATTTCTTGTTCCTACCCAAGCTATAATTGACATGGATATACCTTTTACATTAATTTTTCAATGCACTTGATCTTCAAAATAATCTATTTGCCTTAATATGTGCATGCGTGTGTGGCTGTTTTGTTATTGATATTGATTAAATATTTGGAGAAGACTTTTCAAATTATGCTAGCTTAATAATTTTGTGGTTATTGATTTAACTCGTTTAATATTTGGAGGAATAACTTTGATCTTAATGCTGTGAAAAATATATGAACATTTTCCTCTATTGTGCTATATGTAATATTTGACTTGAAAGGAATAATTAGATTTTTAACCACAAAGGAAGAATTATTAGGTCATTAGGTGAACCTCTCTTTTTTGGTATATTTTTGGGTTCACTCTATCAACAAGAGAAAAAAGCTTTTGAAATTAATGACAATTGGGATATTCTTCATCTTCCAGATAGTCTTAGTATCATCTAAATATATTGTGGGATAGAAAAGTACCACTTAGACTTGAAGAAAAATTTTATAAGATGGTGGTGACATCTGCTATGCTTTATGGCACAAAATGTTAGCCTACTAAAGAGAAGCATTGCTGAGATGAAATTGCTAAATGGATGAGTGTCTTTACATCTAGAGACAAAATGCGAAACACATGGGGTTGGTATAGCTCTAGTGGCAGACAAGATTAGATAGAGTCGTCTCAGATAGTTTGGTCATATTAAATGTCGACCATTTGATGATCCGGTTAGGAGTTTAAATGTTTTAGATTCTACTTATGTTAATGGTAGATATAAACTTAAAAAGATTTGGGCATGTTGTATAAAAAATGATATTAATTTTTTAGAATTAAATGAAAATATGACACTCAATAGGGCACAATTGAGAAAAAATTCATGTAGCGGACTCCACTTAGTGGGATATTAGCCTGTTGTTATTGTTGTTGTTGTACTGATATACTGTTTTTATAGTTTGTGTTGTTCCCTTTAGGGTTAGGTTAGTCCGAAATTTTGTGTAATTTATTAAACTTTCTTTGAAAGGAGAAGTTTTTCTACCCAAAATTTCATAGAAAAAAGTATATATCGATAATAATTTTGTTATCTTTATATATATGCTAAACCTTTGCCTGTATATGTATATTTTTAATTTAATTTCTTTAACTTTTCTTTTAAAGAGAATGATTTCTTCCCAAATTTTCATTAAAAAATATGCATGGATGATTATTTTGTTTTCTTTCATGTTAGTAATGAGTGGATGGCTACTTTGGGCAAAGTGGGCTTCATTGGCATATCTAAAATGGGAAGCTTGGTAGATGCCTTTTGTAATAATTTGTGAGCACATCTTCTAAAGCTTGTTTATTTAGATATCTATGAATCATGGTTTAAATTTAAGCTAGACAAGGACAACTACCCTTCATCCACCGCATTTCTTGCTAGAACCAGGAAACTATTTTTTCATTTTCCAATTTAAAAAATTTTGCTTTGTTTATTTAGATTTTCTTGTTTTCTAAAAACATTTGCTTTTTATGATATTTTTAATTGAAAATTTAATTTCAAGTTTTTCTTAGAGGCATATTTGGTGCATGATACAACATAGCATGAAGATCACAATGGAGCCATATCACCTAGTGCATGGCACAACGCTCACATTTTAAACATGATACAAAATATTTAAAAATAATATTTAAAAATGTGGAAAAAAAATATGAAATTGTTAAATTAAAAGTACAACACAATGATAATGAAATAAAAAAAAAAGAAAGTTTTGGGTCAAAGGCTCAATTGTTTAAAAATCAAAATCATACAATTTTTTAATAGCATAATGTTTTCGTAGGATATTACACCAATCATCCAAAGAATTATCTTTCCCATCATTAGGCGAAAAAGCCTCATTTCTGTCATCAACATCATCATTATCTCTTAATTCATATTTTTGTTCCTTACCCTCATCATCTTCATGGTTAGTTGTAATAATGTTAAACCTAGGTGAAAATTCTTTTTTTTTTCCTTTTGATTGCTCTCGAATAATATAGCTTCTTTCATAAATACCAATAGCTTTTGCAATAGTCTTTCTTGTCAGATCTTTTTATCTAGTAACAAATTTATTTTCTTCATCCGAATGAGCAGCTATTTTTCTTGTAACTCACTCATTAGCGTCGTCTAAGTCATTAAAAGATATTGGGTCAATAACATCACGATGGGTATATCTACGAATTAAAACCCTATTATATTTTACTCGAACTAAATATTTGAAGATCACAATGGAGCCTATCACACAGTGCATGGCGCAATGCTCACATTTTAAATATGATTCAAAATATTAAAAAATTATTTATAAAAATGTCGAAAAGATATGAAATCGTTAAATTAAAAGTACAACACGACGATAATGAAAAAAAAAAGAAAGCTTTGGTTCAAAGGCTCAACAATGAACAACACCTCAATGGTTTAAAAATCAAAATCATACAGTTTTTTGAAAGCATAATGTTTTCATAGGATATTACACTAATAATCCAAAGAATTATCATTATCATCATTAGTCAAAAAAGCCTCTTTTCTGCCATCAACATCATCATTATCTCTTAAGTCATATTTTTGTTTATCGCCCTCATCATCTTCATGGTCAGTTGTAATAATGTTAAACCTAGGTGAAATTTTTTTTTTGCTTTTAGATTGCTCTCAAATATTATATGATCTTAATTTAGATTGCCCTCATCATCTTCATGGTTAGTTGTAATAATGTTAAACCTAGGTGTATTAAAAATGATCTTAATTTACTAGAACTAAATGAAAATATGACACTAAATAGGACGCAATGGAGAAAAAGGATTCATGTAGCCGACCCCACGTAGTGGGATTAAGGCTTTGTTGTTGTTGNCACGTAGTGGGATTAAGGTTTTGTTGTTGTTGTTGTTGTTGCTTTTAGATTGCTCTCAAATATTATAGCTTATTTCATAAATACCAATAGCTTTTGCAATAGTCTTTCATTTCAAATCTTTTTATCTAGTAAAAAAATTATTATCTTCATTTGAATGAGCAACTATTTCTCTTGTAACTCATTAGCATTGTCAAGGTTATTAAAAGATATTGGGTCAATAACATCACGATGGGTATAAAGCCCTATTATATTTTACATGAACTAAATATTTGAGATGGTGATGATCAATTCTACTTTTTTCTTTTGATATGAAGCTTTTCAAAATTAGTAACCTATAAAGTTTCATGATTAGAATCAATGCACAATTTCTATTTCATACTTGTTCAAATATATTCCAATTGTGCTTGCATCCTGATGAACTACAAGTTAGGCTAGCACTTTAATTACAAAAATTGTATGTGTGTAGCTCCTTGGCTATATGTTAGCCACTAATCAACTAGAAGTATTCATTAACTTTTAGTATTTTTTTTTAAATTTCAAAACTACTCATTTCAATTTTGTTGAAATCATATTACCTGGTGCTCAAGTGGGTATTAGCCTTGCAGTCAGAGGAATGCCAAATAATCATTCACCCCTAATATATATAGTTAACTAATTACTAATCTTGTCTTCTTCATCAGCATCGTTAGCTTATCTTTCCATGTACGCATATAATTCATCAATTATTTCTGGCTTTTTCATTATCATGGCTACTGAAAAAATGTTTAGGGTTTAAGAAATGCACAACTGCATATAAAGGTCAATGAAGTTGCACACCCATCTTTTATCAATAACTTAAAAAAAATTTTCGTACTTATCACTATTGGTAAAACAAGCAACAATGAATTCTTTGCCACTATCCATTAATTCATATATATATATCAAGATGGCCGGAGTCATCTCCTTCGTCGAGGCTTTGCTAGGGTAGCCTCTGCTACCTGTACTCCACGCTCGTAGAAAAGGGGGAGTGCGCTCCTTTGTTCCGTCGTCTGTTTCGTCGACAAGCTGTAGGGCCGATTGGGATCGTGATCCATCTGTTTCCCCCGGTTCGACGACCCGATCGAGCTACGCCCACTGCGTTGTCGCTGTTTGCATCTACGCGGGCTGAAGAATCGTCGTTATGGCGCTTTCTTCTTTTTTGGTTGATCCTGACAAAGCTTTTTGCGCCCACGTGGTGGGTAATCATCTTACGGAATCTACTATTGTTTTCCCCTCAAGCTACAAGGAATGTCGTGATGGTACGAGCGATTGCCATTTTCTTAAGAAGATAAGCAGGAAGAGTGGGAAAACAACACTATTTTTCTCTGATTCAAAAATTTCAACATTAACTGAGAAATTCAAGTCCGCTCTTATTGAGAAATTTCAGTGGGGGCACCCACCTATGGAAGTTATCAGAAAGAGTGTTGACGATCTCAAACTTGTAGGCAAGTGGAAAATGAGACTTTTGGATGAGAGACATGCGTTGATTCAGTTAACCCTAGCTGAAAACTATGCTCGGATTTTCTCTAAAACATATCTCAACATTGCAGGTAAATCAATGAAGTTACTCAAGTGGTTTTCTGATTTTGACCCAAATCACGAGTCTCCTACAGTTCCGGTATGGATTAGTTTACTTGATCTCAAGTTGTATTTCTTTAATCATCAGATTCTTTATTCTATTGAAGCTATCCTTGCAGATCCTATGAAGCTAGATATGCTCATCTTTAACCTAATAGGTCTTCTGTTGCCAGAATACTTGTGGAAAGAGATATTACCTTACTTGATATTACTGAAGTCTGACTGGGCACAACTCACAATGGATATTGACAACCAATTGTCATGGAACATAAACATTTTTATTGTACTCACTGTAAGATGTTTGGGCATACACTTGATAAATGTCACAGACTTCATCCAAACTTGAAAGCTAAAGCTCAAACAAACAAAGAGGGGTCTAACCCCATTGCTATGGACACATCTGCTCAATTTGTGGAGGAAATTCCTACAGGATAGGATTTGCTTATGGATCCCCCATTGCCAACATTGCAGTTCCTGATGAAAAACACCATACTACAGATACAAATCCAAATGTGTTTATATCACTCACTGTTTTTGAAGAAGACCCACTTACATGCAAGGACACACGAGAATGCTCCCGCTCCTCTGATCCGATAAAAGAGCAGATTGTACACTAAATAGTTGCTTTTAAGGTTCAACAACCTACACATGTTCGACACATTTTAGACCAATCTACTGACCAGACAAGCCAATCTTCAGATGAGGAATGACAAATATATTCCAAGAGGAAGAAAAAGAATGGAGACAGACTCGAGCTCGGGAATTTATTGGATGATACATTGGTTAGTACTGACAATGACACTCATCTCACCAATTTATTAGCTGGCTCTTTACCTAGAACTAGAGACAGAGGCAAGGAAAAATTGGTTCGCTTTTGTCACATGATAATCCAAATTTTGACACTTTTTGATTTTATTTTCTTTAGGTCTCTCATGTATTTTTTCATATTTTCTCTTTTTGGAATCATTTACATATGGTAGTATCGACTGGACAAGGTGCCATGTTTGGGTCCTCCCACACAATATATTTGTATCCTACTTTCTTTTTAATATATTAGCCGTTGGGCTTTCTTATAAAAAAAATACACACACACACACACACACACGTATATATAACCATTTGACACCTTTTTTTTATCTATTAACCAATCTTAGGACCTTCGGCAAAGGGCCACTAACTTTGAGCACATGTATCATAGTGTTCCCAAAAGATTGCTTCGAGATAGTTTGTTGTGGTTGTCTTCTCTTAGTCTCCCTTGAATATGGAACCAACACAAACTCCTCTCGTGTGAATATTTTCTTCAAATGTATTTGTTGTTCATGAAAGTATTGTAATATTAAAAAAGAAGTGACAAATCAAGTCTTAGCAAGCATGACAAGTGCTATTTGATTTGTAATCTTCTCATTAAGTTGAGCAATTGAGGTCTTGAATAAATGAAACTAGATACTGCTGTTGCCTTCTCAAAATATTGTTTTAATCTTTGAATTATGAAGATATCTTCCATTATTAAATCCATACTACGAGCAACAGAAGGAGCCAAATGTATGGATAAATATTTATCCATTAATAACTTTCATACAATAATATCACAAAACATTCAATAATCAATAATTGACATATGCCAAAAATGTTAAAATTAAAAAAAAAAAAGTTTTAAAATTTAGTCACGAACTGGCATGAACATCCTCAGAAGTATTATCGGTGATCCCTTAAATAATACAATGTGGTCAAATCTTTTCGATAAATTTGCTTAACAATTCAAATATCTTAGCATCACCTGTCACTTTGAATGCGATTCCTCTGGGACAATTCAGCAAAAATTTCACCAATTTTTTTCATTACAAGATGTCTAATCATTCATAAGGGAACAACTATATTTAAGACAGTTTTCTTTATGGCGTTGCAACAGTAGTTGTGTGATCTAGCTCTTTTCTGAAATATGGAACTGCACTTCATGATAATGATTGTTTCATCCCTGGATCAAATTGCCCAATTTGCTTGAAGGGAATGCCAATATATATCCAATGACAAATACTTGAACTGTTCCATCTCTCATTTTTTTCATAGCAGCATCCATCTCTTTTTGCATTTTATTTTTCGTTGCTTACCATCTCAACATAATTTGGGGTAACGAATGTATCCAATTGTTCTTTAACTTTTGAATCCTTAAATGTGGACATCGTTGAACTTTGGTTAGAGACGTTTGATTTTGATGCATGATATCTTTTTGATGTTCCATGCTATCCGACACATAAAATATCATCATTTATTATTACATCAAAGTCATCAAATTCATTAATATTATCATGTGATATTTCATGAATTTAATCTTTCTGATCCCTCCGAGACTTTCTTATTTAATCTTTAAAATGTTGAGGACTGTTGCTACAAGCTTTAACATTTCTGAAGCTTTCACAAAGTGTTGTTTGTGACGAGTAAATCCTCTTTTTGTTATTTTATCACAAGAAATGCATGTCACACAATTGTTATCACCCTCATTTGTCAAGATTGCATATTTGCATTATGGATCTTTTCTGGTTGATTGAATTGACTGACGTTTTCTCAGGCACCTAACTGCAATACATGTATAGTTTACTCAAAAAAATAATGAGAAGTTATTATCCATATACTGAATCACTAGTTATCAATGCATTACTTTTCATGAATAGAATAAAATAATATATTTCATTAAGAAGTGCCAATGTCGTAAAGATGATAGGAGGAAATAAGCAATCATATCCCCTTAATGTCATGTTTGGATATTATGTTATCACCATGTAATCATACATTTGTTGTTTAGTTTTCATAAGAACCCTCAAAATAAAATAAACCGATTGTTCCTTTAACAAAATTCACATCATCTTTTTTACGTGAATTTAAATTCAATATTTGTTTGTAAAATTAATTAAGAAAGCCGACATGACCATTGCGTCTTAATGCAATGATCAATAATTATCTAACATTAAATGGAGATAAAAAATGTCAATGCTTAGTTGATCCAATAGAATAAATTGATGTGCTAAACTATTTATTCATATGCCAAACAACTTTCTATTATTTAACCAGATATTGCATCTATTATGCCAAATAGTTTTCAAGATTTAAAACTCCACGAATTTACAAAATTTATTGAATCCTATTTGAGTTAAACCCAATTGGTAGCAAAGCAACCCGTTACTTTCATTACTAAAAAGATAAGATGATTGATTAACAAGAATGATAGTATTTTCACCCGAGTTCACAGGAACAACCACTAAAATTACTGAAAAGATGAACATTGCTTGATCGAAAGGATAATTTAATCTTTGATTCAAGCTTTAAGGGTGGTTGATGTGGTTAATATCAGCTATGGGTTTCATTTATAATGAGATGGATGAGGCTAAGGAGTAGTGCAATTTAAAAGGAGAAGTGTCCAATAGCAAGAAAAATTATGAAATAATTGATGAGGAATTGAAGCTTCAGCATCATCATCTTTTGCATGTCACCAAGAACATGTCAATCAATTTTGAGAACAAATTTGATTTATATCATTTTATGAATAGATTGATTCTTTACTATACCTGGGAAGGTGAATGCCAATATGTAACTTATAACATTTTAAAATAAAGAATGATTCGTTGAACTACAAAATTCTAAAGATGCTGTGTAAAACATCCTTGGAGTTTTTTTTTTTTGCATTTATTGGTTAATATTTCAACTAATTTATATGCTATTTGATTTTTTTTATATATATTTGTTGAATGAAGTTATCAATTTGGCGATGCCACTTGTTGGCCATCTGATTGTAAGTAATACTTGAGTATATATAATCCATCTCATGCAAAAAAAGAAGATTAAAAATTTTTTGATTACTTTAAGGATGAACTTTTTAGCTTACATCATAGACAATACTAGAGTAATTGTACATTTTGGGGTGGCTGCAATTTTTTTTTGTAAATATTGTTTGTTGCGGGGAAAGTAATTGTTGTGAAGGTTGTCATGGGTATTATAGATACTTTTTTATTTGAAAATTCATGCATCAACATTCTTTAACCACCACACTCTAGTAAACCTGGCTATAAAAGTAGTTTGTGCTATGAAATTTTTAGAAAGAGGAAACAGTAGTTGAACAGAGATGTGATAACAATTTGAAAATCAAAGCAATGAGAAAGCTACCCCAAATAGATCTTAAATGTTAGATATTTGAAAAAAAAGTGGCTTTAGAGTATGACTGAGATATTTTAGTTTGTACTAACTAGTTATCCAATGATGAATGGTTTGTTGATGATGATAATAGTTTGACGGTTAGGTTTACGCTAGATATAAATGTTAATTTTTTCGATGGAGACAAGAAAAATCAATAGGTCTATCGCAAGTTTGCAAAAATTAGTACAAGCTCTCTATAAAAATTCATTTATTGAAGCTGTAACCATCAATATAGTTTTAAACTTCAATTGATAATCTTATTGATTTCTATTAATTAAGGAAGAAGGAGATGACTGAGATCAAAGATGAGGAAGAAGATTAGAAGTATTAATACAACTAAGAACGAGGCAGGAGTGCGATCGGTTTATTATGGTAATGAGTCTACCAAGGGATTGTTGAATAATGAGAGTGGTTGGGATTTGTGAATTTAAAAATTCTAAATTTAGTTGTTTAATATTCTTATGTTGATGTAGAATTGTGAGAAAAAGACTACTGTTGAACTTATCTTAATTTTTATTTTCTTACTTTGATGTTTGTATGACATTTTTTATTTCATGATATTATGTAAGGACATTAATGTCTATTCCTACTCCATATTTTGATGTTGATATAAGACTTTTACTATGTGCAATTTATTTGTTCATGATTTACACCTAGAGGATTATACTTTTCCTTATGGACACACCACAACTCAATACATAATTGTGTGATGTTAGAGCTTGTTTTGAACCCATAAGCTTAGTGCTTCTGATATCCCTCTCATATGTCCTTTGCTCGAGTGATTTTTAGTTATGATTTGAATGAATATTTAATTATCAATCTCTCATGAGGATGAGGCATTAGATTGCCTCAAGTGCTTATTAGTTTCGGGATGGATTCAACCAACGAAACTTTAAGGGCCATGGCCTAGATAGTTGTGAATTTTAACTTGATCGGTTTAAACACATACCTTAATTTAAAGGCGTGCAAATTTTCTCAAAATCTAATGCAACTAATTGTCATTTTAATTTTTTTCATCCTATGCTATAGAAATAAATTTTCCATAGGAACAAAAATTCTTTCTTGATGTGTTAATGTTGTTGATGGCACCTGCAAAATTTTCAATATATTTTTTATTTTGTCTTCTATTGCTAATTTATGTAGCTGGAGGCATTGAGTATTAACTGGATAAGTTCACAATACGTTTCATAAATATAAACAAATAGTCACAGAGTAAAACATGACTTTTTAGTCATTTAGGACCTCAAATAGTTATGCGTTGTTAGGAGAACATTTTGATAGAGGCTTCAATTAGTTGGAGATTCTGAGCATGTCTCTATGTTCCCTTGAGGCTTTTCCCACCATTGAAAAGATAACGGAGGATATTTTAACCTTAGCATGTGTTGGGATTTAACTAATTTGAAATCTCCAAGAAAAGCTGGAGGAGGATTAAGTTTGTGAGAGTGTTCCATTACGTGATGACTTAAATGTCTTGGGTATATTAAGTCATTGTACCAATATTCCTTGCCTTTTGTTTGATATCGAGGATGAACCACTTGTATGCTCACCATTACATCTCAACAAACTGAATTTTTATGAAGATGTTTTTTTTTGTTAACTCTACAAATGTGGATAGCTAGCTCTCTCAAAAGAAAAAAATGAACTAAATCATAGCAATGAAGTTTGACATTTTGGTTTTATTTGGTATAGGTGTGTTGATATTGTTTTTTTGATCTGCTTTTTAGAAAAGTAATTAGAATAGTCTAATATTGAATAACATGTCTACATACGTTGTGTCTATATGCTTATGATGTCATAAACTGCATAAGCTCAATGGAAATTTTGTATTCATGTTTTCGGTAAAAATTATAATTGCTTTTTAAAATGTTAAGAAAATGACAGTCGTACCAAATGAAGCCTTGATTAATATCATGTGTTAACGTAAGGGCATTTGGAAGTAATGATCTAAAATATTAAATGTATTTGGATGACACAATGCTTGAACGCAATATGCATGACTAACCCCAAGTTATTAACTATGTGGAGACAATCTGCTTGATGGTGATGATATCATCTAGTTGGATAACGGTTGCATTAATTGTGCAATGCGCTTCTACTGCTCTACATCAAGAACTTTACAGATGAATTTCAAAATAACATTTCTTAATGACATTATGGTTGACAAAAAGTACGCATTTGATCTTTTCTTATTGATTGACTTGTTCTCAAGCTCAAGATTTGAATTGTGATAATTGTTTAAATAATACAGTCATATATGTAATCAAATTATGACTTTGGTGGTTTTAACATATTGAAAATGAACCATTTTTTATTTTAAGCACTCCAATGAATACTTGGTTGTTTTTTAATTTTATGTCGATGGAAAATATAATATCTGTTTGAAATGACATAAGATGATTGTTAACGATGAGAAATAGCTGCCATCTATTGTTTATATGATTCACATAGTTGAAGTTGGTTCTGTATAAATTATTCTAAAGCCAATAAAGAGGCTGAAATGTCTTGTCTTCTGAAATTTGCATCAAGAGGATTTTTAAATTTTTTAAAATATACACTTCAAAGCATTTGCAAGTCTTTGAAAAATGGTCATATTGCATGTCTTGATGATTTCTCTTAATTAGAGGAAGATACTAATTAATCTCCAAGCGTCCTCATCAAAATGCAACTCAGTTAATGGTGTATGCTGTGATGTGTACTTGGCCCAATGCAACCATTGTTTTGGAGTTGCTAAGCTTCTATCAATGGATTCCATGCCTAGCTTATCAGTAGGCTGTTTAGAGTAACTTCTAACTTGCTCGTTTGCCATCGATGGAGATTTGTATTGGAGAATTGCATGTGTGTACAGATCCACTTTTGACTTGCCCTTTTACTATAAGTAGTTAGTTGTTGTCAACTCTCAAAAGAAGGCAATCATGCATTTTTTATATAATATGTAGATTAAGTATGTATTATGTGTTGCACATTGGTGGACATCTGGCTTTTGTGATTCTCCATGATCCTCATCATTTGGTCCATGATTGAGAGATAACACTAATATTAGTTTGATGGTGATTTATCATACAATTCTTGTCATTTTCTTTCTCATTAAATTACTTGCTCTGTTTTTTGGTATGATGAATGATTGAGAAAGTGGATTGCAATTTTATGCCAATTTATACCAGTAGGAGATTTAAGATTTTATGTTCGGGTTAGTCATAAACTTAGCTTCTTATTAGACTTGGTCTTCAATGACTTTTCTTTATCAGTAGTGGCGGACATCCATTAGAGCTGAATGTGAATGACATAACATTTTGGTTTTACTTTAGCTCTCCATAACCATGTACCTTGGATTTTAGAGGATGGTTAAAGGCGAGTGATTCTAGTGGCTGCTTGTTATTAGGTGAGGTCATGATTTGCATGCCAGTGACCAATAAGACTTAAAAATGAAATCACTGCTAAGTATTTTATTATTTATAAAATCATTGATGACTCAATTTAGCATGATAGAAATGAACGTTGATGTATTTATGGCAAATTTAAAATGTATTAATTAATGAATGATTATATTAGATGAGTGTTTAGAGGGGCATCGTTTGAACACAAGGCAATTGAAAATCAACATATAGTATAAACAGTTGAAAATAGACTCATTAAATGGATCTATAAAGCAGTGTCGAAGAATTAGGAAAGAAAATAGGTAGACTTGAGGTAAAATGGATATAATGTTTAAAATGATTTGTAAAGTGTAGGTTTAATGCATAAGTCGGCACTCAAAAGGATGAATGGAAAATGATGATTCATAAGGTAACTCCAAATCACTGGGAGAGGCTAATGACGGTGTAGCTGATGAAGAAAATCCGATCAGTGATTTTTTGAAGGCTCTCGATTGTTAAATGTTTTGTGCATTTGTAAGATGTGAAATGCAAACTTACTAAATATAAATTTTGTGTGGATGCACAGAAGGGCCAACTTCTTTCACCCATTTCAAATTCTTCCTCCTTTTTCCTTAGACTTATTTATGATGCAGCTCTTTACATGGGACACGAATTTGGCGGATACCCACACTTTGTGTAACTGTTGCGGACTGCACTTCTAGACGGCAATGAGCAGCACCAACAGATGGTTATGCTTGCTTTTCTTAATTTTAACATCACTCGAAACTTTTCCCGTTCCTTTCCCTTAATTATTTTTTCCTTGAATTTTAATAGACTAATTTATCTTAAAAAAAATGCATCAATCTTTTGTGCTGAGGCTTCAGTCAAATTTCAAACTGATGTAGCCACTATTATCAGGCTGTTTGGTTGCAATAGATATATTGTATAAGTTATTTGTTTTGCTTGATATCAATGTCTCGGTTGTCTTTGCATGAGTTTTGTATGGATTACAGTATGCTCATATTTTTTAGTAATCAATACCATTGTTGTGCTATTCTTTAATCCAATTTCACGTGTTGCTGTTATTTTAATGCTTCAGTCTTGCCTCTGTCGTGCTTTGCCTTAATCTAGTTTCAGGTGCTGCTGTTATTTTAATTCCTCTTTGTTTTGACCGTTCTTAGTTTCTTTTTTTTAAAAAGGCTATTTAAGCTTTATTTTTATCGAACTCATGCTCACAGTCCAATTTATTTGGGCATGTAGTGAACTATTTTCTCTTTAATTTAGTTTGTTGTTTGAGCTATAATGATAATCAGCCTTGTTCAAATTTTAACATCTTTAATATTCTCTATGATGTGCATACTGGATTTACTGTTGAAATTTGTTGCTGTTTTCACATTCAAACCATCTAATGGTTTCTTTTGACACAATTTATGTATTATAGGCGGACCTTAACCAGGCCATCTCAATGGTTTCATATTATGCTTCATCTTCTGAACCTGCACAGGTTCGTGGTAAAACTGTGTATATTCAGTATTCAAATAGACAGGAGATTGTAAACAATAAGAGTACCGGTGATGTTGCTGGGAATGTCTTGCTTGTAACTATTGAGGGCGTTGAAGCTGGTGATGTCAGCATAGATGTTATTCATCTGGTGAGTTATTTTTGTGTACTTGGTAGTTGTAGTTCGTGTGACACTCTAAAGTGAAACGTGGTGCAATTAATCAGCGTTTTAGCTACTTGGAGACAATATAGGAAAATGCTGGTTGCCATGCCATATATGATCTATAGACCAATCACGCTCTTTTCTATCGGTGACATGCTACTGCACATCCATGAATTGGAAATTTATGTGTTCAGCTTTTATGTATGAAGTGATGTGATGCTTTTATTATCATCTCTCTCTTTTGATTGTTCCACCATTGGGTATTTTATTTAACTTTGAAGTTATTGTTATTTCCAGTCTTAATGATTGCGCTGCTCTGACATGCTTTGTGATCATGTGGCAACACTCAATGTAAAATGTGATATTTTGTGTTGTTGGATTGTGCCTTTCAGTTTATATTATAGTTTCACTGATTTGTAGCAATTTCATTCTTTTCACATTTATAGAACACATTAAAAAACTTGGCCTGCTGTTTGGTTTCTTCTGGTTTTGATGGAAGATTGCTTGTATGCTTTTCTTCGTTTCATCTTGGCCTGGCGGGAGATTTTAAACTTTCTTTGTTAGATGCAGTGAATATTTATGGCCCATGCTTCCTATTCATCGTTTTTAAGTATGTGATGTACATTGTTGATGCCATTGGAGTTTGATGAATATCATGCTCTTTCCTACAGGTTTCACACTGCACTTCCAAAGTCAGAATTATATGATTCTAAGTGCAGCTGATATCTTTGTCATTTCTTTTTTATTGCTGTGTGTCATCCTTACTCTTGTTTCAAATGTAATTTAGGTCTTCTCTGCTTTTGGATTTGTTCACAAGATTGCTACCTTTGAGAAGGCAGCGGGTTTTCAGGTCAGTCATGAATGGTTGTTTCTGAAGGCAGTAGAAGCCTGTTATTTACTCTTGTGACTTACAACTTTGCTTTTTGTAATTTCAGGCTTTAATCCAGTTCACTGATGCAGAGACAGCTTCAGCAGCCAGAAATGCATTAGATGGGAGGAGTATTCCAAGGTTCCTGTTGTCTTCCGCCAGTTATTGAATCCGCAAGTTTAATTTTGTAGAAACCTTCTGATTCAAATTCTTGATTATTAGATATTTACTCCCTGAGCATGTTGCCTCATGCCACTTGCGAATTTCATATTCCGCTCACACAGATTTGAATATCAAATTTCAATCACATCGCAGCAGGTATGATTTCAATAGTAAACAGTGTGAAACCTGTAACTGTTGCTGTCCCTTGCCATAGTTTAAAATATTTGTTTCTTCTCTTTCTTTTTAATCAATGGACCATCTTGTATTCTACTTATGTTGTTATTGAAGCTGCTGCAGTATCAGCTGTCTATTTTCGTTGTCTTCTGTGATTATTTGACTTCTGTGTCATGGTTATGGTTAAATATTATCTAGATAATCTGAGACCAAACAATTTTTTAATATATACAAAGTCCATGAGGTTTCTTTTCGTTTTAATCTTGTAGCTTTTTCTCAGACTACTGGATTTGGTAGTTTATTTATTTACTTGAATAGTCACCGTTGTGCTATATGCTATTGGAAGAAAAAGGATGTATCTCAAGTTCCTTGTGGATTTTGGGGTTCGGATTTGGGGAGTAATGATGCATCGGAATTTAAGTTTAGATTACGTAAGAATCTATTTCAATTATTTCATTTAATACTAAAATTTTGGATTTATTTTAATTGAAAATATCAATAATGACATCCTTTTATGTTTGCATTCAATAATAAAGATTTGATTAGAAAAAGTTGATCTGAAGTTTGATATTATATTTGTAATTCTATTTTTAACATTGATCTTTATCTTTGGAAGCAATTGATCAATGCTATAAAATCAAATCTGCCTTTCTTATCCTCACTTGTCTCTCTTCTTTTTACGTAGATGAATTCAAGCCCATATCTTTATCGTTTTTTATATGAGCCAAAGCTTCTTGCTTATCAGTTGTTCTTGACACGATTGCTTCAACTGCCTGCTTGCTTATGTTTGACACTTGTTTGACTGTTGCTCATTCGTTGTTCCTTCCATACATCATCTCAACAGACCATACTTTTTTCACATAATCATGAAAATTTACATGCACTTCTTTGCTTCTCTCACTGCTTTTGCTTGTTCTCATTTGTTATTCCTTTTACGTTCTCCCATTTGGGCTTGTTCATCGACCTATATATCCCTCCTATGTGCTTGCTCCTTTGAGTTCATTTGTGTTACTTGCCACTTGACACACATTGGTCACAACGTTCACATATTTCCTCCTTCTCTCATGCACTTACCTCTGAGATGCATGCTTGCATTCTACAATGCATTTACTCTTTGTGTGTTGCCGTGTGTCAACCGTGTGTCAACTGGCACTCGATGATGCTTCCATCTTTTGCTTCATTGTTTTCACTCCCGCTTACATGCTTACTTACCATGTAAAATCAATCTATTAATTTTTTTTCCTTTTTAGGTTTTAAAGGTATCTAAATTTTGGCCTTTAGCTGTGAAATTTATTTGTTTGGTATCATGGCAATTTTGAAACCAATGAAATTGACTTGTTTAAGATGAATTAATTGTATATGGTACAAAGTTCAAATTTGCGCAATTGGGTATTAACACGTTTTTCTTCGATGCGAGACATAAGGCATAAGCCTCAAATTTAAAAAGAGGCATCTACATACAGACCAGCCGAAACTTGCTATTTACAAATCAAACTCCCCTTTTCATTCATTCTTCAAATTCTCGTTCAAATATCAAAATTCATGGTAAAACGCCAACCCATATTATTGATTTTTATCAAATTCTCAGTAGTTTAATCGTGACACGCATAAATACATTGGTTCAATAGTTCAAACAAATTATATGAGTGAGTAATTTGAAAAGACCAATGTTTTGGGTGGTCTCTATGTAAGCATCCCATTTAAAATTAATATTAAACTATAATCTGTGCAGTAAAAAATGATATATTAATATTCTAATTTACTAACATGTTAAAAACTAATATAAAAACATTCTAAATAAGTAAAAAGTAATTAATTGAGTAAAATTAGAAGCAACACATCAATGTCGTAACATCAAATTATGAAATAACATGGGTTATACAAACATTAAAATTTTAAAGTTAAAATATTAAAGTAAAATACTAAAGCATCAAAATATAATAATAATAATAAGTTCAACTCTAAATTCTCTCTCTCACTCATACTATCCCTCACTTAAACAAAGAATATAACAATTTATCAATGTTTATTTTGTTATTTTAAATACTCTATTACTCTCACCTTCTAATTGATTTTCATTAGAATCGTTGACATAATAATTTTTTTATTTTGTGCCTTACCCTTCATCGTATATGTATTCTCTCATTTTTATTATCATTAATCCCATTTATTTTATTTTTTTTAATGAATAATCATTGTTGAAAATCCAATTTGATTTACAGAATTAATTTTTTTCTTTTTATAGATTATTGTGTAGTACAAATCTTGCATAATTAGCTGTGTAATGTAATAGGAAATAACTCTAACCAATTAGTTAATTTTCTTATTTAGGAGGTGGTATTCCTATAAGTAGATATACCATGTCAAGAATCAATATAGAAGAAAGTATTTAGAAGAAAGTATTTTCCTCTCTTTGTTTCTGTTTTTTATGGTATCAGAGCGGGAATAAAATTCCTGGAAAATCCTAGCTTTTTTCTTGTTCAGTCTTGAGAAAATACAAACCCTAGGTGCTCTGTCTTTTACGTTTCCTCTCTTCTATCATGTCTGAAAATACAAATGATTCCGCTATCTCTACTCAGTCTTCCACCCTTTCATTTGCTTTCGCACCACTTTCCTCTAGAACCACCGAAAATCATTCAGTTTAGATCACCACATTCCGTCTCAATGGTGACAATTTTTTACGTTGGTCACAATCGGTGAGGATGTACATTAGAGGAAGGGAGAAGATAAGCTACCTAATAGGGGAAGTCCGTGAGTCAGCCACTATAGATCCATCCCACACAACCTGGGATGCAGAAATTCCATGATAATGACATGGTTGGTGAAGTTTATGGAAGAGGAGATAGGCGCAAACTACATGTGTTACTTTACTGCCAAAGAACTTTGGGAGAATGTGACTCAAATGTATTTGGATATGGGTAACTAATCTCAGGTGTATGAAATTTCCTTGAAACTTGGTGATAATCGTCAAGATAATGATTCTGTCACAAAATATTTTAGTTCTCTAAAGAGAATATGGTAAGACCTAGACTTGTTTAATGATCAAGAGTGAAAGTGTCCTGATGATGCTAGTGGGTATAAAACCATTGTTGATGCAAATAGAAATTTTAAATTTTTTGCTGGTTTTAATGAGGATTTTGATAAGGGTAGGGCTTGAATTATTGGGAGAAGTTCCTTGACTTCAATCCATGAGACTTTCTCAGAAGTCCCCCGCGAAGAGCGGTGCTCAACAAGAAATCCACTCCTGCCAGCATACCTGAGACCTCGACATTCAATTCTGAGGTTCATATTAGCAAGCAAAATGTTCCACATTCACAGAAAAATGAGGAGAAACCCCGGGTGTGGTGTGATCATTGCAATAGGCCACAACACACTAGAGAAAACTGCTGGTATCTCCATGGTAAGTCTACAGATTGGAAGCAAGGAACAAGCGCCAGTCACCTACTGCAAATGCTGCTGCTGAACAAATCAACCCATTTAGCAAGGAGCAAATCAATCAACTCTTGAATCTGTTAAACCCTAATTCGGTTAGTGGTACTCCAAATTGTTCTATGGTACATGTAGGTAGAAAATTAAACAATTGGATTATTGATTCTGGAGCTTCTGATCATATGACAAATTTACACCATTTATTTTATTCATATAACTCATGCTCTGGCCGTGAAAATGTTCGTATTGCTGATAATAGTTTCTTCTTTATTGTTGGAAAAGGAAACATTAACCTATCCAAGAGTATGGGTCTTAAATTTGTACTACATGTCTATCCGTCAACAAACATTCAAAAGATTCTAACTGCCGTGTAATTTTTTGTGAATCTTCTTATGTTTTTTAGGATCAAAAGTCGGGGATGATGATTGGGAGAGCTAAAGAGATAGGAGGACTTAACTAGTTTGCGGACACTATTCTTAGTAATAAAAATGTTCAAGCTTAGAGCAACATGGGTTCTAACCCTGCATTAGAAAAAATTAATGGAAGGACATCTTAGACTAGGCCATCTAAGTTTTTCTTATTTAAGACATATATTTTCTTATTTGTTTAAGGTGGTTAATTGTGCTTTATATGTGAAACGTGTTATTTGGTAAAAAGTCATCTCATAAATTTTGCTCCAAAACCATACTATCCTTCAAAACCTTTTTTCATGATCCATAGTGATGTTTGAAGATCTTCAAAAATCAAAACGTTATCTTGAAAAAGGGGTTTGTGACTTTTATTGATGATCACCTCCAGAATATGTTCGGTTTATCTTATAAGCAATAAATCAGAAGTTGAAAAACTTTTTAAAGATTTTTAAAATATGATTGAAACTCAATTTGAAACAAAAATATGAATCTATAGATCAGACAATTGAACTAAATGCTTTAATGAGCGTTTAGGCGATTTTTTTAATAAACAAAAGCATAATTCATGAATCTACATGTCGTGACACTCCAAAACAAAATGAAATTGCTGAAAGAAAAAATAGACATTTACTTGAGGTTGTTCGGACTATTATGTTTTCAATGAACGTTTCTAAAAATTTATAGGGGGACAGTTTTAACAGCATCATGTTTAATAAATTGAATGCCAACTCGAGTTTTATGTGTACAACTCCTCTAAACAAGCTGAAAAATAATTTTTCAATTCTACGAATGTCTTCAAATATTTTTTAAAAAATCTTTGGATGCACATGTTTGGTTCATATTCAGAATAAATTTTGATCAAAATTGGATCCCAAATCTGAAAAATGCATTTTTCTTGGATATGCGTCAGACAAAAATGGTTACAAATGTTTTAATCCTATCACAAAAAAAATAATACATTAGTATCACAAAAATCAACTTCATGGGGAGTATAATACAGATGGAGAAGATGATTTTTGACTAATTTCTGATTTATTACCAAAAGTTGTTCTGACACCAAGTGCACCTGAAGTTCTTGATAAAAAAGTACCTGAAATAGTTGTTGAAAGAAATAAAACCCAGGAGAATCCTAGTCAATAGACACCAGAAATTTTCTTGTCTAATACAGGGGGAGAAATACTGCAGAATACGATATCATAACCTCTGTTTTATTCCAGGAATAGGCTTCATAAAAGGAAAAATGTTCAAATTGAATTTTAAATTCCCTCCCAATCTGAAGAACCGAATGATGATCCTCAAAAAACATAAGTAATTTCCAATCTTGACCTTATTTTCTCATCAACAGAAGCTCAAGATTTAGAGGTTATGGATCTGGATCTTTCTATTGCCATTAAAAATGGAACACGGTCTTGTACTTCCAAACATCCTATTACAAATATCTATCCTATAAAAAATCTCACACAAACATTAAGTTTTTTAATAAATAATTTCTAATATGTTTGAACCCAGAATAATGCAGGAAGCACTTAGTAATCCGAATTGGAGAATAGTAGTGAAGGAAGAGATGAATGTTTTTTTGAAAAATGAAACCTGAGAAGTTGTCACTTTACCAAAAAACAAGTCTACTGTTGGGTGTAAATGAGTCTTCACTGTTAAAGTTAAAGCTGATAGGAGTGTCGAAAGATATAAAGCGTGACTAGTAGCGAAAGGATTCACTCAGACTCACAGAATTGACTATTAGGAGACATTTGCTCCGATAGCCAAGATTAATTCTATTCGTGTTCTACTGTCCATAGCAGCAAACCGTGATTGGTCCTTACATCAACTCGAAGTTAAAAACTCTTTTCTAAACGGTGAATTAGAGGAGCAGGTATGCATGGATCTTCTATCAGGATTTGAGAAGTTTGGAGAAAACAAGTTGTGTAGATTAAAGAAATCCTTTTATAGGCTTAAGCAATCTCTTCGCGCCTGGTTTGAGAAAATATGGATATACTCAGAGTCAAGTTGATCATACTATGCTCTACAAACATTCATAAACTGGTAAACTCACTATACCTATTGTCTATGTCGATGATATCATCCTTACAGGAGATGGTGCTAGGGAAATTGAAACATTGAAAGAAAGATTGACCATAGAATTCGAGATTAAAAATCTGGGGGCATTAAAGTGCTTTTGTCGGCATTGAGTTTGCTAGATCAAAGAAGGGGATTTTTATTAATCAGTGGAAGTATGTACTCGACTTGCTCAGTGAAACTGGAATGCTTGGGTGCAAAGCAACGGAAACCCTGATTAAACCAAATAAAATGTTACAAGTGACAAATGAAATAGATGATGTTAATAAAGAACAATATCAGAAACTGGTGGGAAGACTAATCTACCTTTCGCACACTCGTCCTGATATAGTTTTTGCTGTTAGTATGATAAGTCAGTTTACGCACTCTCCAATTGCGCATCACTTGGAGGTTGTGTATCAGATCCTTAGGTATCTGAAAGGACGCCTGAAAGAGGATTACTGTTCAAGAAAAATGAGCACTTACAAATAGAAGCATTTACAGATGCAAATTAGGCTGGGAGTGTTACAAATAGAAGTTCAATCTCAGGGTATTGTACTTTTCTAGGAGGAAACTTAGTAACTTGGAGGAGTAAGAAGCAAAGTGTCGTGGCAAGAAGCAGTGCTGAAGCTAAATTCAGATCTGTGACTCCTGAAATATGTGAAGTTCTATGGATTAGAGGAATTCTTAAGGATTTAAAAATTCATAGTCCACCTCTAATGAATGTGTATCGTGATAATAAGTCAGCATTCGCCATCGTTCACAATCCTGCTCTTCATGATCCAACAAAGCACATAGAGATAGACAAACACTTCATCAAGAAAAAAATTGACAGAGGAAATATCTACATGGTGTACGTTCCTTCCAACAACCAAATAACGAATATTATAACGAAAAGTTTTCACAAAAGACAGTTGGGCAGTTTAGCGTGCAAGCTGACTCTGAAAGATATTTTCATGCCAACTTGAGGGGGAGCGTTGAGGCATCAATAATAAAACAGTTCATTTTTACCGTCACATTAGTAAAAAAGAAGTTGAGGAGACTTTAAAGAAAACCAATGGTGGAAAGTCTGTAGGACCTGATGACATCCTAATTGAAGTGTGGAAATATTTGGAAGATTTGGGAGTTTCTTGGCTTACTAAACTCTTTAATATTATTTTAAAAACTTAAAGATGCCTAAGGAGTGGAGGAAGAGTATTTTGGTTCTCATTTTTAAGAATAAAGGGGATGCACAAGAGTGTGCAAATTATAGAGGAATTAAGTTGATCTGTCATACTTTAAAATTATGGGAAAGGGTAATTGAACATAGGTTAAGACGCATAACAAACATTTCTCATAATCAATTTGGATTTATGCTGGGCAGGTTTACTATGGAAGCTATACATTTATTGAGAGGTCTGATGGAGAAGTTCAGAGATAATAAGGAGAATCTACATTTGATTTTTATTGATTTAGAAAAAGCTTACGATAAGGTTCCAAGAGNTATATGTATATTAGAGCTGTTACTTGTGTTCAAACTGAAGGAGGATTGACAAAATATTTTCCTATTTTTGTTGGATTACACGAGGGATCGGCTTTAAGCCCATATCTTTTTGCTTTAGTTATGGATGGTCTAACTGGACATCTACA
>JXCR01149142.1:143672-165006 GCA_002079205.1 Phalaenopsis hybrid cultivar
TTTTTGGCTTATAACAAATATTGATTGATTCTGTCTTGCGTTATTTTAGACGTGACAACTGCAGCAGTTGCTAAAGAAGCTTTAGAGGGGCATTGCATCTATGACGGTGGCTATTGTAAGCTTCATCTGTCATACTCTCGTCATACTGATCTCAATGTAAAGGTATAAATAAGTATGTTTGTGTCAAAATAAATGCAAGGAAAGTAACTCTTAAGTTCAGAGGTTGTTTTTAATAGTAGAGAACTTTTGGTGCTATTTATTGGAAAATTAAAAGTTGTTTTGGTCAATTATTTTGAATTATGTTCCTCGCTCGAGTATGCTTTCTGGTGCTTTTTAATTATGCGTTATCATTATCTTTAATATTCAGATTTTTATTTGTCTTGCTCAGGCACACAGTGATAAAAGCAGGGATTATACAGTTACTGATGCAGGCATTCTTTCAATGCCTCAAACTTCTTCTGCTGGTTGGCTTAGTGCTCCTCAACCTGCATCATCAGTAGTCTATAGCACTCCAGCCATTTCTGATGGAGGTTTGATCGGTCAGCCTGGGTGGGATGCTAATCGGCAAGGGATTCAACCTNACTGGTTGGCTTAGTGCTCCTCAACCTGCATCATCAGTAGTCTATAGTACTCCAGCCATTTCTGATGGAGGTTTGATCGGTCAGCCTGGGTGGGATGCTAATCGGCAAGGGATTCAACCTGGTGGTTACAACCACCCCCAGATTCCTGGAGCGTACAGTGCTCAAACATTTGGGCCATCATCTGCACCCCCATATTCCGTCTCCGGAACCCATCCTTCCACTTCAGCTGGTTTACTTCAAGCTTCTCAGCAAATGCCCCCTTATGGCTCACAAGCAGGTGCTCGTCAAGCAGCGGCTCCGCCATCAGCGGGGCAGCCACCTCTGTATTTTAGCTAGCTGAAGCGGCTTCAATGTAATTCTTTTTTTTTTTTTTTAATTCGTCTCCATTNCATCTCCTTCGATCCTTCTCTTCCGAGTTCTTCAAGAAGTAAGAAAGGAGCGCAAATCGATGGATTCCACTATAAAAGGATCGGCTGAAGGTTTCATGAAACCCAATTCAAGTCTTCACATGGTCAATATTGAGAGAGATTGGTTTCCCCTTAACTCACCATCTGTAGGTTATGCTTCTATGATCACAAACATTCTTTGATTTGCAGGTTTAGACGAGCGTCTTGATTTTACCTGGTCAAATTATGCCAACTGTTCGACTGTTATCAACCCTTGGGTTATCATCTACTCATTGTTTGACCTCCATTTATTTTCCATGAGAGAGAGGCTAGCTAAATCTGAGGAGAAGGTAAGAAGGCACAAGAAAGGGCGAAGCTAACCGAAACAGAATTTGATATGAAAGACATTTAGATGGAGCTAAATGTAGCATCCAAATGAATTTCAGTGGTTCAAGAAGAAAATGAAAACCGTCGAAGGTCTCCTCACTACTTAAGTAGATGCCAAGAGATTGGTTGCAAAATTGTGACTAATGAATTCGCTCGGGTGGGGATGGTCGACCCTAAATATTCTAACCTTGAAGAATTTGGGAAGCTTTACGACGCTCCCTCTGCTTCCGAACATCACGAGGAATCTGACAGTGACAATGTGGTGGATGACGGATAATCCAACACACATCCTGAGGACCCGTAGATTTGGTTTCTTATTTCTCTCTCTCTCTCTCTCTCTCTCTCTTTCTCTCTCTCTCTTGTTTTCTTACATTTTATACACTTGAATTTTCTAATAGACATCCATATGAATAAAAATATTTTAATCAACTATTACATGTGATCATACTTTTGCATGTGATGATTTTTTACAATCATGGTTGCTTCATTATATAATTCAGCTCTTTTTCTTTGAAATAAAAAATCTTCGTTAA
Organism: Phalaenopsis hybrid cultivar; assembly: GCA_002079205.1. Lineage (NCBI taxonomy): Eukaryota > Viridiplantae > Streptophyta > Magnoliopsida > Asparagales > Orchidaceae > Phalaenopsis > Phalaenopsis hybrid cultivar. The sequence goes on from JXCR01149142.1 coordinate 145,560, forward strand.
ATGCAATTTTAGACCCTTAGAAAAAATTTCTATGTTGTTTATTCGCTTTTTTGGAATGCCGTAGTTTGTATCTCGGTAACCATTTTTTAGGGCGTTTTTCAATCATTTCATTTGTGAATAAGCGTGATAATGCCTTTTTGTCGCCCTCATTGCAACCAAGCGTCACAATGCTTTTCAGTCTTTTTTTGTGACTAAGCATTAAAAAGTTTTTCGTTCATCTTGTTGCGACCAAGCGTCAGATCGCTTTTCGGTCATCTTTCTACGACCTAACATCAAAACTCTATTCAGTCATCTTGCTACGATTAAGCATTAAAATGCTTTTCAATCTTCTTTTTAAGACTAAATGTCAAAACGCTTTTCGGTCATCTTTGATGTGACTAAGCATCGTAATTCTTTTGGGTCTTTTTGTAGAATACTTGAGTTCTTCGAATATTTCCTTTTCTTATTTAACAAATTACAAACAACTTTCACAAAGAAATTAAATAAAACGATAATATTCTTCTAAAATTTGATCATAGATACAAAAGTAATTGTTTTGTTTATGGATAAAATTTTTTGATGTTATCCCCACTCCATGTTCGTGGAAAAACTTTACCTATGTATGTTTTTACCTTATACATACCCGAAGTAACTTGTTGGTTGATGATAAATATGATGGTCCGACTGCTTGACCCCTGTGGCTGGATCGACTTATTTTAGAACTAGATCAGTAAAAAAAAAATGATTTTTGACATACATGTTTGTTGTAGTAGCAAACTATCCTTCATTTCATTTTTTCTTGTTGCAGAGTATCATTCGTTCAAATTTCTTCAAACAGATAAAGAACGAGTGAAGCTTCTTCCTGATTTGCATCTTGCCAGTTAATGAGCTCATCCTCGTCAAAAGATGTTGCAGTGATTACTCCTTAGCTATGATGATTATATTCAACCGGTAACATGACTTCCATTTTGTGGGAAATCATGGATGAAGTTTATTTGGTTAATTTTGTTGAAGTAGTTCGGACGACCAAATGGACTGAAGGAAGCATATTAGCCCATATAACTTTTGCACCGTTAACCTTCTTCCTTAGTAATTTTAGGATGATTTTGTCTGTAGCTTCAACTTGACTATTAGTTTTGGGGTGATGTATGGATGAGAACTTCAAGTTAATTTTCTTCGCTCTGGAAGAAATATCTCACCCTCTGATCAACAAATTAGGTTTCATTATCTGTAATGAGAATTAGGGGTATGCCATGTCGACAAACTATTTCTATCCAGATAAAATTGCATGCTTGTAGTAATCGAGCAAGAGCTTTAGCGTCTATCTATTTTAAAACATAATTTATGGTGACTAATAGAAATTTCCTCTATCCCTTAGAAGGCGGAAATGGGCCGAGAATATCCAGACCTAACACAGGAAAAGGTCAGGGACTAGCAATCAGTTGTAATTTGTGAGTCGGTTGGTGCTGTAGCGGAGCATATTTCTGACATTGTTCACATTTTCTGGAAACTCATTTTGCATCGACCAAAAATAACAATGTCTTTGTACTCAATAAGCCAAAGTTTTACTTACTGAATGACATCCTCATTCAGTTGAATGTACTTTCTGAAGGATTTCTTCCACTTCATTCTCTTTGAAACATATTAAAAGAAACGATGTAGTTGATCTTTGTAATAATGAATATCCAATGAGAAGATATTTGGCGACTTTGAATTTGAATCTTCGCAGATTTGTTACTGCTTCATCAATTTTGCATTTTTTGAAGTAGTGGATATAAGGTTCCACCAAGCTTTTTGCATCACCCGCTTCCATTTCCATTACCTACAACTCTTCAATGGATGATCGAAGAAGCTTTTGGGGAACTCTATTCCCAACACATGCATTTCTTTTATAAGAGGTCAACCACTTGATTCTCTTCTTGTCAAACATTTTCAATATGGAGGCTTATGAACTTACCAATTCCATTTTTTACTTTATTAAAGTATTTGATCATCATCTTGAGCTTTGAATTCCCCGTTAACCTGGTTGACAATTAGTTGAGAATCATATTATACTGTTAGATATAACACGGCCACTTAAGCTAATAGAAGCCCATCTATCAACGGTTCCAATTCTGCTTGATTATTTGTGATAGCGAAATCAAGGATGTCCGAATAATAAATATGCTCTCCGGTCATACAACTTAAAGCCAACCCAATTCCTGCTTTATTTTGGCTCGAAACCTCATACATGCTAAATATCCAGGCTTGCGTTTCTGCCCAATGACCTTCACTTGAGAAATCAACCAAGAAGTCCACCACAACTTAAGAATCGATTGTCGTCCGAGGCACGTAAGTAAGGTCATATTCACCGAGCTCCACGAATCATTTTAATAATCGACTTAAATGTTCTAGTTAGGTGTGTTGACATCAATTTTTTATGTCATTTACGATGAATTTTTATTGAAATAGTACAAGATTATGTCCATCTTTCCGCCGTGCAAGACATTCAATTGAACCTCATGATACGTGCCCCAAGCAAGAAATTAGGGCTTATTTGTCTCCAATCACCTCCTCGAGATTCATGTAGACGTATTCCTCGTACAATTTGACTCTTTGAATCGAGGTGGAGATAAAAAAAATTCTCTTATAGGTATTTAAATTAATCATTTTAAAAATATTTATAGGGTATAAATTTTACATATAACTGAGAATATATTAAAAAAATATAAATAAAGGATATATAGAGAATTTTAACAATATAGTGTTGGTGAATTTTAACAAATCATATCAAGCCATGAATGAATTTTAGAGTTTTTGTATTTGAATATAAGAATTTTAAATCATATCACACCATCATATTTTAATAAGAATTTTAACAAGTCATATTGTGTGTTTGAATGAATTTTAGAAGTGTTGGTGAATTTTAATGGCTTTTGTATTGTTATAAAGACATAACGAGAGGCATAAAATAGATTAATGTTTTAGCCCTTATTATTTTAATATGATTTGATAATTTGGGGAGTCGCTCGATCTGAAAAAATTCTATTTGATAATTATTAGCTACAATTTGACCTTTTGTGGAGTCATGTCAGTCTTTCCTGAATTTTCTTAAACACTGTGAAGTTGGACAAACGTATAATGATCCTTGGTTGTGCGGAGTCCTACAAAGAAGATGCGAAAAAATATGAAACAGTGCATTTGTTTTTTAACATCCTAAAAAAATTGCCATACATTATGTATAGAATGATCATTATGTCGAACTCTATCAATCATGTTACCAGACCTCGTCAAATTGTCGGCACAACAAACACCAAGTATTGTTCATCAATTTAAAAGAGGGCTCTCATTTGTTGTCTCAATAGGCTAAACATTAGATTTCAAAGTCAATTATTTTATTTATTTATTTGCATATAGCATATCATATAACATATCCAAACCAAGTAAAATTTATAAGAAGGAGAGAGTAAGGCTAGGACTCGGGGATCCAAACGATATACATGTTATGCTTATAAATAATTTAACTCTTTTCAATATAAGTCATAAAATATTTAATTGATTAGTTATCTACCTTCAATTTTCGATGCCAATCTATATTAGCAATAGATAATGTTAATTGAAGATGCGTTTCATTTGGGAGAGAATTTGTTCTTTTAAGTGGCAAGTATTTGGCTATATAAAAAATTAACCGTTCTGATAAAACCTCTTGCGGTCCAATTCACACCATCCAACCACCTCAGGCTTTGTTTGGGGAGTTTCTTTTTTCAAAAAAGCTCATTTAAAAACTGGGGCAACTCAGTTTCTTCAAATTTAGATTTTTACTTACCTTAGACGACAATTTAACCTTTTTGCCCATTCTAAAATATTAGTTTTTGTCTCTCTTAAAGTATGATTTTACTCTTTGTTGTCCTAACCCCGCCCGCGTTGGGTCTAACGAGATAGTTTGCTCCCCTTCAAAAAGAGGCTGGTCTACCCAGATTAAAAACAACTTTAAAATAAACAATGTTATTAAGTGATTGCTGCCAATCAATATCTTCATTTGAATTAGGAAAATTTTATGTGCTCTATTTGAATTGGTCCTTTTATTTGTGCTTACAATCACTGGACCTCTTCCGATATGTTTCGATGCACCGTCTCTCTATTGAATACCATGTGCGCTATTTCTCTCAGCAAGGATTCTCCATCGTAGTTTGCCCTGCTTCTCGTATGTGGCATGTCCACACTCACTGCACCACTTTTTAGGATATTGAATCCGAAATTGTTTTTTGGAAATACACGCTCTAAGAGTTAGAGTAGGGAGAAGAAAAAAGAGAGAAGCAGGCGTTAGAGAATTCTCGGTAGGGAGTCGAGGCCTCTTTATTCATTATTTTGCCTCCTATTTATAGGAGGCGTATTCATACAATTACAGAAATGAGGGATTGCTATGGGAATCACACTTAATGCAATCAATGTGCTGATTTGATGCTAAATTAATAGTACAATTTAAATTTGGATATGACAGTAATCAGCAAGTCGATGCGTTTTTGTTTGGTTGATCAAAGCGACAGACATCGTGGCTGTCGTTTCTGTCGAGACATAAGTGGTCGGTCGGACGGTTGTGTTCAACCGACTTTTAGGGAGCATCAGTGGTTGGGAGAGTGGATAGGTCTGCTGACCGGATTCATCGATAATGTATGTTAGTAAACTTGATCAGTCTGTTGATCTTTCAGATGACCGGTCCAAATCATGTCTCTAGCGTTGAGCCATCATTTTTATCCGTTCAATTGCTTCGAGATTAGTGCTGGCAATTTTGGTGCGTACAATAATACAAAAAATTAAATATTTTAAAAACCTAAAATGTAGTGCAACTTCTCCCCCTTTTGCTCAAATATAAATTTTTTTTGCATGCAGGCGAATTTCATATACATTTATATATAAAGCGGTGTACAAGAAGTTGCCGGTAAGTAATAATTTTTTCGTAAAGGTCCTCAAAAGCCAATGAAAAAAAGAAATTGAAATCATTCATCGTTACTTAAAATTTCCTTATATGGCTCCTCATTGCACATNTGAGTTCAACTGCTGTTACTTTTGGCATATAAATAACAAACTTTCTCCAGGTCAGAAATTTCCTCCTAGGTGAATCTGTCTGATGGACTGCAATGCAGCGTAAGGTAAATGAAGTGAGGATCGATGCTGAGTCCTCAATGACGAGCAGTATGCTAGAAATCAGCCAGGTTCTTCATATAATTTGTGTTTTAACTATGTTTGATTTGTGGAGGCTTTAGTACAATGAAGTGGGACCCTTGCTTTAGAAGTTGCCTTTTTCCATCTTGGCTTTCTGATAATCCTCGCACTTGTTTCTTCTAGTCGATTATTTCATTTGTCAAATTTGTTCTGCTACGCTACACTAAAATTTCTTGAAATTTTTGCTCAAAAGATATGTAGTTTTCAGAATTTATGGTCGCAGCTACAGAGGGCTGAAATGGATCTATAACATTTTATTGGGGACCAGGAAACAAATAATAAGTGTAAAATGAAATCAATCATCAAATATTAAAAAGGTGTCGGTGAATGATGCAAGCATTCTAAGCCTAATATGGTCTATCTTCCTCATCAATAGCCCTTTTTTTCTCATGAATCAATTAACACGGACAGTTTTGATCTCAAGCTGGTGTAGAATCACTATAATTCTCCTATTTTTGTGAAAGGAGCACTCTCGCCTAGTTAGTCGCCTTCCTTTTTTTATGAGAAATCATTTTTGGTCTCTTTCCCAAGATTTAGCAACTATTGTATTATTATAATTTGAGCAATTAAAATAAATTTATGAGTAACAAATGGTTTGAACAATGCATGTATGTTGATATGAAGAATCATAGGTGTTGGATACTAAATTGCCCCGTTGATCACGCCTAATGAATAAAAAATTAGTTGAGAAAAAAAAAAAAAAAGATTTGAACACTGCATATATTATTAAAAGTTTCATGGTTGCCTTTTTCTTGAAAATGATCTTTCTTCCTATTTATAGTTCATAAGTAGGATATGATAAATAACATGGTTCTTCACATTTAAAAAGGGAACGGACTATAATTAATGAGTCATTATATTTATATATTTGTAATTGAATAATATTTATTATGACCCCGTAACTACTGTTAGCATCGTTATATTTGTGTAATTGCCTTAAACATAGTATAACAACCCAATTTGGTTTGCTTGGAATTCTTTTGGTCGATTAGGATTTCATTCGACTAACCAAATATCCTTCGATCGGCTTAATGATCTTTGATCGCCCATTCTATGGAGACCAAATGTGAAGACACATCATTCTTAGGTAGGATTGTTTCATCTGGTATAGGGTGAATCACTGTGATCAGACAAGCAACATACCTTCGTTCTATTTGTCTATACTGTGGAACTTCATCTTAGGCGACTGTTTATCTTTATGAATTATGATGGTAGTTATTGGGAAATAAGTGCTGACGCGGCAGTGCGGTATTTATTGGGTCATTCATTCTCTTCATTCGACCAGTCTATGAGACCGCCCAATCGTATGCTGAATAATTCATGTTCTTTATATCTCCAATCACCTCCTCACATTTCATGTAGACGCATTTTTGTTTTACATAAGTAGTTCCACAATTCTCTTACTTCTTTAAAAGTTATAGCTTCCATAAGAATCAGAAAATTAAATAAACATGATTGTTCATATAATGAGTAATAAATATCATCATAACTTATACTCTTGATTTTTGTTCCCCTTTCTTCTATAAAAAGGGCGCAAAGTATGTTTTTCTTTATTCTCATTTCCCGCTTCTTCTTCTTGCGAGTCAGTCATTTAGGCGAACCAATATGTCGTGCCAAAAAGTCAGTGAGTGAGGAAGCCTTACTAAAGGGCTATGGACTTCCCACTTCTAGAACCTACCCCACAAGAGACAAAATAAAAGGGAAACTTGGCAGTTCTCTCCACTCATTAAGAAAAAGGTGGGCAAAGAGACGTTAACGACTGAGAAGAGGAAAAAATATGAAAAGAAAATGGTCGGGGAAAAAAAGCCGGTCTAATCGATAAAACCAGTTAAACATCCAACTACAAAACTACCTTGTGTGGAAGATGCTGGTGAATCATCTGACTCACTACAACTTTTGACAAGGAGTCAGAAGGGAGGAAAGGTATTGGACCCTCTACTGCTTCGTCAACGTCGGCCCAATTACCATCTCAAGAGGGGAAACCCTTGAGGTCCGTTATGCAAGTTTGCAAATGGAATTCACTTTTCTTCATCCTCCAGCTCCAAACACTCAAGGTGATGCTCCTCTCAGGGCAGATGATCTACTCTGTTGCTTAGCCGATGAGGCTATGCGAACTAAGGCCTCACCAGAGGAGGATGGTCCTCCTCTGCTACCGACCGAGAAAGATCTTCATTGTGGTCTGACTTCTCTCATCACAAAGAGCTTCTGTACATCTTGAATAGACCAAATGATTGGTAACTTTGTGGTTCTTTCACATTCGGGCTTCTCATTAACAGTTGTAACATCAACTCAATTATTGTAGAGAAAATAATGGACATCATTAATTCTCTACCGCTAGTGGCACATGCCAAATCAAGCCAACGGAGCATGTCGGTCCTTCTGATCAAGTTGTAGACAAAGGGGTATCCACTTCGGTGCCTCTTCTAGTTTTAACACCCCTTTCAGCCGACCCAGAGAGCGAAACTGACAATCGCGGGGAGTCTCATGGGTCGTTAGTTTGTCATATGGACGAGGCCATGGACTCCCTTGCTCGGGTTGCTAATCTCTAACAAGAAGCCACCGTCTTGGATCTTCCGTAGGAGTTGGCATTTGTGTATGCAAATCTTGAGGTTCTTCAAGCCCAAGTTGCTGAGGTAGAGGTCCTTCGGGCCAAGGTTGCGGGCATGGAATCACTCTGGGCCCAGGTGATGGACTTGGAAGGTCTTTGAGCTGAGCTGGCTTCCCTAAGGGGTGAATTTATTGATTTTTGAGTGGCCAGTTCTATTTGTCATGTGCGTGTCGAAGAAGAAAAGAAATAAAAATACAAATTTGGAGGGAGTGTGCTGTACATGAGTAATGAATTTGGGTTTGGTCTTGCCTGTGGTTGCTAATGACTTGGTCGTAAACCATTTCTTTTTATCATTAAAATTTTCCATTATTTAGTAATTATGATTTTTCTTAATTGTTATATCGAAATGAAATTTTTGACGGAACCCAATGCGGTGCTTCGACATCCAAAGGGGGACCTATAAATAGGGTTAAACTTAAGTGAAACTTTGATCATTCCAACTATGCCTATCTCTCTACATTTTTTTTCTGAAGTTCAAAGGCCCCCTCCTTAGATCTTCGGCTTGGTCGGATATTATGAGAGATCAACCCTTACTGAGTTTGAGATTAGGTCACTAGACGGGTTTACATCACAAATGTTGTCTTAGAGCAAGTGGATGAGGAGGTCCGAACCACTGACTACTTAGGTGATAATCTGATTTTCTATTGAAACCAGTTTTGTTGTGGAATTCAACTATCACTATGTACCGAGCTTTGTTCAATCTTCAACTTATATGGTGTTATCACAGCTTAAGTGAAACTGAACTCAATTGTTGGAGTAATGATATACGTGATTTATATGCACAGATGAGGCGTCCCTTGGTCGCACAAACTATTTTGCATATTTTCTACCTTCAAGTTGAGTCGAATGGGTATGTCGTTTTTTGGAACTACTGAAAAAATTTATTTAATTGATCTGGAAAACAAGATAAAAGTTTGGAAGCTCCACTTTTTTAGAGTGCTTGTAATGAATGGGGCATCTCAACTAGAGCCATAGGTGGTTTGTACAAAAAGAAAAAAAAAAACAAAAGTAATTTCTCCCAGGTGAAGGCAATGGAGCGGGTCATGCTCAGTTGACAATTGTCGGTGGTTCGATATATCAACCCCTTAAATGTTAATCGGGTTTTGAATTTCCAGGAATACTACTCGATGACAAAAGAGATGTGGGCTACTTCTGATGAGACTGATGAAAAGAGACAACTTGATAAGACAACTTAGCTTTCAAAGGGGACATTAAAGAAAAGAAAAAAGGGGATAAAGAAGCAGAATAGGGAACAGAAGAAGCTAAACCATCTGAGGGAAAAGTATTAGGTTTGGATTTCATTCACTTGGTTTCAAAAACTTATGTTGTTATTCAAAATAAAGTCGCAGGTGGGTTAATATTGATTGAATGAAAACCTCATCCAATAGTCATAGGTGACTCAGGGGATGATGTGCTCCATCCCATTTTCTGACAGATACTGAAGGTTCATAGAGGGTATCTTTCAGTTTAAGAGAACTTTCTAGTGCTCCCGATTGATTTTATTTACCCGTCGGAAAGTGTCGAGGCAAGTCATCTGTCTCCACAGGTGGAGATTGAAGATTAACCTTGAGGTGGAGATTCAGTGTAAGGTTTGAGAGAATGACTTGTTTCCACTGACTCAGTTGTGCGCAAATGAAAGGGCAAGGCCATCTGCTTCGATCCTTCTCTTCCGAGTTCTTCAAGAAGTAAGAAAGGAGGGCAGATCGATGGATTCCACAATAAAAGAATCGGCTGAAGGTTTACATGAAATCCAATTCAAGTCTTTACATGATCAATATTGAGAGAGATTGGTTTCCCCTTAACTCACCATCTGTAGGTTATGCTTCTACGATCACAAACATTCTTTGATTTGCAGGTTTAGACGGGCGTCTTGATTTTACCCGGTCAAATTATGCCAACTGTTCGACTGTTATCAACCCTTGGGTTATCATCTACTCATCATTTGACCTCCATTTATTTATCCATGAGAGAGAGGCTAGCTAAATCCGAGGAGAAGGCAAGAAGGCACGAGAAAGGGCGAATCTAGTGACCATGAAACCGAAGAAGAATTTGATATGAAAGACATTCAGATGGAGCTAAATATAGCATCCAAATAAATTTCAGTGGTTCAAGAAGAAAATGAAAACCGTCGAAGAGCTCCTCACTACTCAAGTAGATACCAAGAGATTGGTTGCAAAATTGTGACTAATGCATTCACTCGGGTGGGGATGGTCGACCCTAAATATTCCAACCTTGAAGAATTCGGGAAGCTTTACGGCGCTCCCTCTGCTTCCGAACATCGCGAGGAATCTGACAGTGACAATGTGGTGGATGATGGACAATCCAACACACATCCTGAAGACCCGTAGATTTGGTTTCTTATTTCTCTCTCTCTCTCTCTGTCTCTCTCTCTCTCATTTTCTTACATTTTATACACTTGAATTTTCTAATAGACATCCATATGAATAAAACAAGATATTTTAATCAACTATTACATGCGATCATACATTTGCATGTGGTGGTTTCTTACGATCATGGTTGCTTCATTTATATAGTTCACCTCTTTTTCTTTGAAATAAAAAATCTTCGTTAAATGCAATTTTAGACCCTTAGAAAAAATTTTTATATTTTATATTCGCTTTTTTGGAATGTCGTAGTTTGTATCTCGGTAACCCTTTTTTAGGGCATTTTTCAGTCATTTCATTTGTGAATAAGCGTGATAATGCCTTTTTGTCGCCCTCATTGCAACCAAGCGTCGCAATGCTTTTTAGTCTTTTTTTGTGACTAAGCATTAAAACTTTTTTCGTTTATCTTGTTGCGACCAAGCGTCAGATCGCTTTTCGGTTGTCTTTCTACGACCTAACATCAGAACTATATTCGGGCGTCTTGCTACGACTAAGCATCAAAATGATTTTCAATCTTCTTTTTGTGACCAAATGTCAAAATGCTTTTCGGTCATCTTTGATGTGATTAAGCATCATAATTCTTTCGGGTCTTTTTGTAGAATGCTTGAGTTCTCCAAATATTTCCTTTTTTTATTTACCAAATTACAAACAACTTTCACAAAGAAATTAAATCAAACGATAATATTCTTCTAAAATTTGATCGTAGATACAAAAGTAATTATTTTGTTTATAGATAAAATTTTTTTATGTCATCCTCACTCCATGTTCGTGGAAGGACTTTACCCATGTATGTTTTTACCTTATACATACCCGAGTAACTTGTTGGTCGATGATGAATATGATGGTCCATGTTTGATTAAGCTTACCGAATGATTGACCCCTGCGGCTGGATCGACTTATTTTAGAACTAGATCAGTAAAAAATATGACTTTTTCAGATACATGTTTGTTGTAGTAGCAAACTATCGTTCCTTTCATTTTTTCTTGTTGCAGAGCAGCATTCGTTCAAATTTCTTCAAACAGATGAAGAACGAGTGAAGCTTCTTCCTGATTTGCACCTTGCCAGTTAATGAGCTCATCCTCGTCAAAAGATGTTGCAGTGATTACTCTTTAGCTATGATGATTATATTCAACCGGTAACATGACTTCCATTTTGTGGGAAATCATGTCTGACGTTTGTTTGTTTAATTTTGTTGAAGTAGTTCGGACGACAAAATGGACTGAAGGAAGCATATTAGCCCATATAACTTTTGCACCTTTAACCTTCTTCCTTAGTAATTTTAGGATGATTTTGTCTATAGCTTCAACTTGACCATTGGTTTTGGGGTGATGTATGGATGAGAACTTCAAGTTAATTTTCTTCGCTCTGGAAGAAACCTCTCACCCTCTGATCAACAAATTAAATTTCATTATCTGTAATGAGAATTAGGAGTATGCCATGTCGAAAAATTATTTCTATCCAGATAAAATTCCATGCTTGTAGTAATTCGAGCAAGAGCTTTAGCTTCTATCTATTTTAAAAAAATAATTTATGGTGACTAAAAGAAATTTCCTTTATCCCTTAGAAGGCGGAAATGGGCCGAGAATATCCAGTCCCAACACAAGGAATGGTTAAGGGCTAGCAATTAACTGTAATTTGTGAGTCAGTTGGTGTTGTAGCGGAGCATATTTCTTACATTGTTCACATTTTCTGGAAACTCGTTTTGCATCTTTTATATGGGTCGCCCAAAATTAACATTGTCTTTGTACTCAATAAGCCATAGTTTTTCTTACTGAATGACATCCTCATTCGTTTGAATGTACTTTCTGAAGGATTTCTTCCACTTCATTCTCTTTGAAACATCTTAAAAGAAACGATGTAGTTTATCTTTGGAATAATGCATATCCAATGAGAAGATATTGGACGACTTTGAACTTGAATCTTCGCAGATTTGTTACTGCTTCATGAATTTTGCCTGTTTTGAAGTAGTGGATATAAGGTTCCACCTAGCTTTTTGCATCACCCGCTTCCATTTCCATTACCTACCACTCTTCAATGGACAATCGAAGAAGCTTTTGGGGAACTCTATTCCCAGCACATGCATTTTTTTATAAGAAGTCAAACACTTGATTCTCTTCTTGTCGAACACTTTCAATGCAGAGGCTTATGAACTTACCAATTCCATTTTTTACTTTATTAAAGTATTTGATCATCATCTCGAGCTTTGAATTCCCCGTTAACCTGGTTGACAATTAGTTGAGAATCATATTACACTGTTAGATGTAACACGCCCACTTTTTAAGCTAATAGAAGCCCATCTATCAACGCTTCCAATTATGCTTGATTATTTGTGATAGCAAAATCAAGGATGTCCGAATAATAAATATGCTCTCCGGTCTGACAACTTAAAGGCAACCCAATTCCTGCTTTATTTTGGCTCGAAACCTCATACATGCTAAATATCCATACTTGCATTTCTGCCCCATGACCTTCACTTGATCCGCCCAAATATGAGAAATCAACCAAGAAGTCCACCACAACTTAAGAATCGATTGTCGTCCGAGGCATGTAAGTAAGGTCATATTCACCGAGCTCTACGAACCATTTTAATAATCGACTTGAATGTTCAGGTGTGTTGGCATCAATTTTTTATGTCATTTACGATGAGTTTTTATTGAAATAGTACAAGATTATGTCCAATTTTCCGTCGTGCAAGACATCCAATCAAACCTCATGATACGTGCCCCAAACACAAAATGAAGGCTTATTTGTCTCCAATCACCTCCTCGAGATTCGTGTAGACGCATTCCTCTTGTATAATTTGACTCTTTGAATCGAGGTGGAGATAAGAAAAAATTCTCTAATAGGTATTTAAATTAATTATTTTAAAAATATTTATAGAGTATAAATTTTATATATTTGCGACTATATTTAAAAAATATAAATAAGGGATATATAGAGAATTTTAACAATATAGTGGGGTGTGTGTTTGAATGAATTTTAGAAGTGTTGGTGAATTTTNGGCACGTAAGTAAGGTCATATTCACCGAGCTCCACGAATCATTTTAATAATCGACTTAAATGTTCTAGTTAGGTGTGTTGACATCAATTTTTTATGTCATTTACGATGAATTTTTATTGAAATAGTACAAGATTATGTCCATCTTTCCGCCGTGCAAGACATTCAATTGAACCTCATGATACGTGCCCCAAGCAAGAAATTAGGGCTTATTTGTCTCCAATCACCTCCTCGAGATTCATGTAGACGTATTCCTCGTACAATTTGACTCTTTGAATCGAGGTGGAGATAAAAAAAATTCTCTTATAGGTATTTAAATTAATCATTTTAAAAATATTTATAGGGTATAAATTTTACATATAACTGAGAATATATTAAAAAAATATAAATAAAGGATATATAGAGAATTTTAACAATATAGTGTTGGTGAATTTTAACAAATCATATCAAGCCATGAATGAATTTTAGAGTTTTTGTATTTGAATATAAGAATTTTAAATCATATCACACCATCATATTTTAATAAGAATTTTAACAAGTCATATTGTGTGTTTGAATGAATTTTAGAAGTGTTGGTGAATTTTAATGGCTTTTGTATTGTTATAAAGACATAACGAGAGGCATAAAATAGATTAATGTTTTAGCCCTTATTATTTTAATATGATTTGATAATTTGGGGAGTCGCTCGATCTGAAAAAATTCTATTTGATAATTATTAGCTACAATTTGACCTTTTGTGGAGTCATGTCAGTCTTTCCTGAATTTTCTTAAACACTGTGAAGTTGGACAAACGTATAATGATCCTTGGTTGTGCGGAGTCCTACAAAGAAGATGCGAAAAAATATGAAACAGTGCATTTGTTTTTTAACATCCTAAAAAAATTGCCATACATTATGTATAGAATGATCATTATGTCGAACTCTATCAATCATGTTACCAGACCTCGTCAAATTGTCGGCACAACAAACACCAAGTATTGTTCATCAATTTAAAAGAGGGCTCTCATTTGTTGTCTCAATAGGCTAAACATTAGATTTCAAAGTCAATTATTTTATTTATTTATTTGCATATAGCATATCATATAACATATCCAAACCAAGTAAAATTTATAAGAAGGAGAGAGTAAGGCTAGGACTCGGGGATCCAAACGATATACATGTTATGCTTATAAATAATTTAACTCTTTTCAATATAAGTCATAAAATATTTAATTGATTAGTTATCTACCTTCAATTTTCGATGCCAATCTATATTAGCAATAGATAATGTTAATTGAAGATGCGTTTCATTTGGGAGAGAATTTGTTCTTTTAACTGGCAAGTATTTATATAAAAAATTAACCGTTCTGATAAAACCTCTTGCGGTCCAATTCACACCATCCAACCACCTCAGGCTTTNGTGGCAAGTATTTGGCTATATAAAAAATTAACCGTTCTGATAAAACCTCTTGCGGTCCAATTCACACCATCCAACCACCTCAGGCTTTGTTTGGGGAGTTTCTTTTTTCAAAAAAGCTCATTTAAAAACTGGGGCAACTCAGTTTCTTCAAATTTAGATTTTTACTTACCTTAGACGACAATTTAACCTTTTTGCCCATTCTAAAATATTAGTTTTTGTCTCTCTTAAAGTATGATTTTACTCTTTGTTGTCCTAACCCCGCCCGCGTTGGGTCTAACGAGATAGTTTGCTCCCCTTCAAAAAGAGGCTGGTCTACCCAGATTAAAAACAACTTTAAAATAAACAATGTTATTAAGTGATTGCTGCCAATCAATATCTTCATTTGAATTAGGAAAATTTTATGTGCTCTATTTGAATTGGTCCTTTTATTTGTGCTTACAATCACTGGACCTCTTCCGATATGTTTCGATGCACCGTCTCTCTATTGAATACCATGTGCGCTATTTCTCTCAGCAAGGATTCTCCATCGTAGTTTGNCCAAAGTCTTTCCTCAATTTTCTTAAACACTGTGAAGTTGGGCAAAAATATAATGATCCTTGGTTGTGAGAGTCCTACAAAGAAGATGAGAAGAAATTTGCCATATATTATGTATAGAATGATCATTATGTCGAACTCTATCAATCACGTTACCAGACCTCGTCAAATTGTGGGCACAACAAACACCAAGTATTGTTCATCAATTTAAAAGAAGGCTCTCATTTGCTGTCTTAATAGGCCAAACATTAGATTTCAAAAGTCAATTATTTTATTTTATTTTATTTTATTTATTTTATTTGCATATAGCATATCATATAACATATCCAAACCAAGCCAAAATTATAAGAAGGAGAGTAAGGCTAAGACTCGGGGATCCAAACGATATACATGTTATGCTTATAAATAATTTAACTCTTTTCAGTATAAGTCATAAAATATTTAATTGATTAGTTATCTAACTTCAATTTTCGATGCCAATCTATATTAGCAATAGATAATGTTAATTGAAGATGAGTTTCATTTGGGAGAGAATTTGTTCTTTTAAGTGGCAAGTATTGAGCTATATAAAAAATTAACTGTCCTGATAAAACCTCTTGCGGTACAATTCACACCATCCACCTTTGTTTGGGGAGCTTCTTCTTTAAAAAAAGCTCATTTAAAAACAGGGACAAACCGAGATAGGGTATAGGGGGCAATTGCCCAACCCATCTCCCTTCAAATTTAAATTTTTTACTTACATTAGACGGCAATTTGACCTTTTTGCCCATTCTAAAATATTAGTTTTTGTCTCTCTTAAAATATGATTTTACTCTTCGTTGTCCTAACCCCGCATGCGTTGGGTCTAAGGAGATAGTTTGCCCTCCTTTAAAAAGAGGCTGGTCTACCCCAGATTAAAAACAACTTTAACATAAACAACGTTATTAAGTGATTGCTGCCAATCAATATCTTCATTTGAATTTGGAAAATTTTATGTGTTCTATTCGAATTGGTCCGTTATTTGTGCTCACAATCACTGGACCTCTTTCTATATGCTTCGATGCACCGTCTCTCTATTGAATACCATGTGCGCTATTTCTCTCAGCAAGGATTCTCCATCGTAGTTTGCCCTGCTTCTCGTATGTGGCATGTCCACACTCACTGCACCATTTTTTAGGATATTGAATCCGAAATTGTCTTTTGGAAATACACGCTCTAAGAGTTAGAGTAGGGAGAAGGAGAAAGAGAGAGAAGACAAGCGTTAGAGAATTCTCGGTAGGGAGTCGGGGCCCCTTTATTCATTATTTTGCCTCCTATTTATAGAAGCGTATTCATACAATTACATAAATGAGGGGTTGCTATGGGAACCACACTTAATGCAATCAACATGTTGATTTGATACTAAATTAATAGTACAATTTAAATTTGGATATGACAATAATCAGCCGGTCTACATGTTTTTGTTTGGTTGATCAAAGCGACGGGCGTCGTGGCTGTCGTTTCTGTCGAGACATAAGTGGTCGGTCAGAAGGTTGTGCTCAACCGACTTTTAGGAAGTGTCGGTGGTTGGGAGCGTGGATAAGTCTGTCGACCGGATTCATCGATAATGTATGTTAGTGAACTTGATCAGTCTGTTGATCTTTCAGATGATCGGTCTAAATCATGTCTCTTGAATTTAATGTACGTTGAGTCGTCATTTTTATCCGTTCAATTGCTTTGTGATTGGTGCCGATAATTTTGATGCGTACAATAATACAAAAAATTAAATGTTTTAAAAACCTAAAATGTAGTGCAACTTCTCCCACTTCTGCTCAATTATAAAATTTTTTTGCATGCAGGCGAATTTCATATACATTTATATATAAAGCAGCGTACAAGGGGTTGCCGGTAAGTAATAATTTTTTCGTGAAGGTCCTCAAAAACTTCCTGGCTCGGCCAAAGAAAAATAGAAATTGAATTCATTCATCGTTACTTAAAATTTCCTGATATGGCTTCTCATTGCACATAGACCGCGCATCGGCGGGACGATATCGCCGTCGCCGACAAATTTGTGTGGGATCTACCCGTTGCTCTATCCGGGATCCTGAACGCATCCTTCGCTTTCGCCGTCGAGAAGCCTTCTGCGGAGCCGGAGAAGGAGTCCTTCACCATTTGAGGGTATTTTGAACCTTTCCATTTCCGAAATAGCCGAAGGGACGTCCGAAGCACCGGAACGAAGGTCACTAAATGAGTTTTCGGTAGAAGCTCTTCTCTGAGAAGTTGATCGGCCAAGCCAACGGCGCTCGGCGGTCTCTACGACGGAACGGAGGCGAGACATCCTCGCAGTTACTCCTTCACCGTGGCGTAACTGGCAACTCTGCCATTCCTTCTCCCGCGTCCGAGCTTTTACTCAAATAGCTCTGAGCCCTAAGGGAAGGGAGAAGATTTTTCTCTCTTGCTTCTTTATATATTCTTTCATTACGCGGTTCGAGTTTTACTTCGAGCAGTGACTAGTATAGGAAATCGTAATTCGAGCCGGGTTCCCGGATGAAGGATGAATTCATTGGGACCTAAACAGCTAGATATCCGCCAGATCTACGCTCGATACTGCGGTGAATTATTTCCTTCGTTATTTTTACTACCCTCAATGCTCTATGTTTTAGGTTTTTTTTTTAACTTGCAGTTACATCCGATCATTCGTTTCCGTGCCGCATCTCTCTCGATCTTCAGCGTTTTGACGAAATTTTGGATGAGATTATGTTATTTGCGTCTCTCGCCTTTTACCATAGGGAACTCTCTCAGAACATAAACTTTTGATGAGGAATTGACGGAA
Organism: Phalaenopsis hybrid cultivar; assembly: GCA_002079205.1. Lineage (NCBI taxonomy): Eukaryota > Viridiplantae > Streptophyta > Magnoliopsida > Asparagales > Orchidaceae > Phalaenopsis > Phalaenopsis hybrid cultivar. Next base: position 163,454 of record JXCR01149142.1, read on the forward strand.
GAAAATAACAGATTTTAGGGTGGAGGGAGAGAGAAAGGAAAATGTAGGATGCCTTATTTTCTTTTCGACTGAGAGTTTTAGGAGAGAGATAAAAGTATTCATACTTTGCTTAATGTGTCTAAAACGAAATGAAATGAAAAAAGATGTTATGATTTATTAGATTTACATTCTTTCATATGGAGAAAGATGGATCTGTTAGGATTGTGTTGGAATAAGTATTTTTCTTTGGTGGGAATTTAGGGTATGTTTGATTCATTGATAACTGTAATGTCTTGCTATTTAAATCTGTCAGTTGATTGGCTTACTCACCTTTTTAAATAGCATTTATGACCTCTTTTTTAATCCTCCAAGGTCTTATATCATGATATCTGAAGAACTGCGCCATTACGTTTTTCTATGGATAGCATTGGCATCTCAATATAATAACAATGAACCAAATACATTGAATTTAACAAATAACAATAACATTTAATAATGATGATTGATGACATCTTAATAACACTAATGTATCAATAATATTGAACCAAAGAGCCCTTTAGGTTTTAGTAAGAAAATATTTATGAGAATTCAATTCTCTTTATTCTCTGCAAATGTTTGGAAGAGAACCATCATTGTTCGTTTTCTTTTCTCATTTCAAACTCTCAACAACAACAACAACAACAACAACAAAGCCTTAATCCCACTGCGTGGGGTCGGCTACATGAATCCTTTTNTAATCCTCCTTCAGCTTGAACACAAGTAACAACTCTAGTATACATATCTTTAATGACTTGAATATAAATCATATCAACACATTTCTTCTCGAGAATCTAGTATACATATCTTTAATGACTTGAATATAAGTCATATCAACACCTTTCTTCTCAAGAACTCCAAAGGATATCTCTTGGAACCTTATCGTAAGCTTGTCTAAATCAATAAAAATCAAATGTAGTCAAAGGATATCTCTTGGAACCTTATCGTAATTCTAAATCAATAAAAATCAGAACTCTCTAAAGGATATCTCTTAGAACCTTATCGTAAGCTTTTTCTAAATCAATAAAAATCAAAATCAATAAAAATCAAATGTAGATTCTCCTTATTATCTCTAAACTTCTCCATCAAACCTCTCAATAAATGTNTAAATTGATTATGAGAAATTTTTGTGATGCGTCTTAACCTATGTTCAATTACCCTCTCATACATTATGAGAAATTTTCGTGATGCATCTTAACCTATGTTCAATTACCCTCTCCCATAATTTTAAAGTATGACACATCAACTTAATACGTCTTAACCTATGTTAATTACCCCTCTCCCATAATATTAAAGTATGACACATCAACTTAATTACTATAATTTGCACACTCTTGTGCATCCCCTTTATTCTTAAAAATGGGAACCAAAATACTCTGTTTGTGATGCGTCTTAACCTATGTTCAATTACCCTCTCCCATAATTTTAAAATATGACACATCAACTTAATTCCTCTATAATTTGCGCTTTGGGCTTTCCCCTTTATTCTTAAAAATGGGGACCAAAATACTCTTCCTCCACTTCTCAGACATCTTTTT
>JXCR01149142.1:167514-177985 GCA_002079205.1 Phalaenopsis hybrid cultivar
TTTTATTTGTGTCTTTTAAGTTTCTCAATCTAATTCTGCAATGATGAGTCCTAGTATTTTTTATTTTACAACTCTTAATTTTAAAATCTAAAACTAATAAACGATGTTGGGTATTTAAATTTTCACTTAGAATGACCTTACAATTTTTACAATCACGACGATCTCTTCTTCTCATAAGAAAATAATCAATTTGTGTTTTATTAGATTCACTCTTATAAGTAATAAGATGTTCATCCATTTTATTGAATAAAGTATTAGTAATAACAAAATCATACGCTAAAGCAAAATTTAAAATAGCTATACCTTCTTCATTAGTTACTCCAAAAACGTAGCCACCATGAATATTTCTGAAATCTTCTACCACTCTATCGACATGTCCATTTAAATCTCCTCCAATAAAAATTCTTTCTTCAAGAGGTATCATTTTTATTAAATCTTTTAAGTCATTCCAAAATTTATCTTTAGACCCTGTATCTAAACCTACTTGAGGAGCATAAACACTTATAATATTAAAAATCTTAGTGTCAATAATAATCTTAAGGACTATAATTCAATCACCAACTCTATTAATTTTTACAACATTATCTTTCAAACTCTGATCTATAATTACACCTACACCATTTCTAGTGCGACTCTCACCAGAATACCAAAGTTTAAAACCTAAATTATCAATCTCCTTAGTCTTTTCTCCAACCCACTTGGTTTCTTGAATACATAAGATATTAATTTTCCTATGAATCTATATCAACTAATTCCATTAATTTACCATTGAGAGTGTCTATATTCCAAGATCCTATCCTAATATTATCATTAATTTACCATTGAGAGTGCCTATATTCCAAGATCCTATCATAATATTAGTTTCATTAGGTTTCGTGGACTAACTTCTTTACCCGCATTCGCCCGTAATGTGGGAACCCTTGCTTATTTAACATTACACCCGGGAGCCGGTGTAGCGGCCCTTGCACACTTTTCCTTGTATTCAGGCTATACAGCGCGTCGCTTCCAGGGGACGCCCTAACACTTACACAATGATCAAAAGGATTAATGTCATGATTTTTTTTGACAAGTTTTACGCTGACTGTCGTCTACCTAACGCAACCCTCCACTTTTCGCATCCGGGTTTGGGACCGGCAACGACAGTGTTAAATTTAGGGTCTCAATTAAAGGGCTTGAGAAAGAAAGAATTTGTTGCTTGAGAAAGAAAGAATTTGTTGCTTGAGATGCTTATAGTCTTGTGGGATTTTTCATTTTCCTTCCTGTTTCTTTTTCTCTATAAATTTAGGGTCTCAATTAAAGGGCTTGGGAAAGAAAGAATTTGTTGCTTGAGATGCTTATAGTCTTGTGGTATTTTTCAATTTTTTGTTAGTTTAAAACTGTCATGACTGTGGCCGACAAACATGATTTCTTAATGGCTCAGTTAACCCGGAGAACCACACCTTTGGTTTAATAAGCTGAAGCAAAAAAAACATTACTCACTGAAGCCCTTATTCTTGGAGCCCGAAGGTATTAATTACTTGAAATGTGTAAATTTTCAGAACTGTTATCTTGCTTGAGTATTTTCCACTAGAATTGTTCGACACTGGAGGCTATTAAAGATGCCGGTTGATTTTAGGTGGAATTTATGTAGTTCTCAGTAGCCTTTCTTTTAAATTAGGTTCTGTTACTAAAGCATTCAAGACCTTCCTTTTTTTTTCTCTTCACTAATGGTAGTATTTATGCTGATGTGTTGATATCATTTCTCATTCATAATCAAAGAAGATGAAAAAATAGCAGTGAACTACTGCTCATTATTTTCCTTCAATTTTCTAAGTTGCATCTATGTTTATGGATGCATCATTATTTATTTAAATTTGCAGCAATTAGATTTATATCATAGTAATTTTTAAATTTAAATTGAAAATTATTATCTCAAGTGTGTTATATACTCCTTATGTTCTTCCTAAGACAAGTTTTTACCTGCTTTGGTTTCACATCTACCAAATAAAATGACACCTATGTTTTATGAAGTATCTTAGGGTTGTGGGTTTATAATGGGGATAACATAATTTAACACCACTTTTAACACTAAGAGGATGATTGTAGAAATTCTATATAGTCCAGAATTAGATCTTTTATAAATATGGAATTGGTGTTAGATTAAGAAGCCACGAGGGTTTGTGAATAAAGAACCTTGCTGTCAATAGAATGCCAAAAGGTAAACACATTTGAGGCAAACTGTAATTTTATGTAAACTATTGCAAAGAGGAGTAAATCCAAAGCTCCAACTTCTTATAATTGTTTCGTACTTTTGTGCATTAAAGTTGAAAAATAATTTCATAAAATAACTAAGTTAAGAAAATTGAGATTTACAGGTTTTGATCAAGTTTAAACTTTAATGTGTTAAAGTAATAATTACATTATCTTAATTAAAGATGAAAATTTTAATAAAATATAAAAAGGCTAAGGAAGCCATCTTTTGCAAAGCAAAATTTTTAGAATCATGAAGTGCTCTATGATTGATTAAAGAAAATATGCCTGATTATACAATGGGGTTATTGGAGATATAATATGGAAATTTAAAATATGCTCTACGTTTAGATATAATATCTATTTAACTTCAGAAGTTTTTAATGGCTTTTCTTAGTATGTTGCTTTATAATTTTTGTAATTAGGCCTTACAGTTACAAGAATGTCAAATTATTGGAGATGAAATGTTTGGTATATTTTTTCAGAATTAATGAGATGAGTATGATTGTGATACTTTTATGGAACAAAGTTTTTGGTCATACAATGAAATTATTGGAGAGGATTATGATGTTAATCTAGTTGAAAATGCTTCAATTTGCAGGGATCAATTTGATTTTATAAGCTGAAAATTGTTGTGGATGCTATTTTCTGTTAAGGCTTAAATGAATTGAGAGCATAAAAAGATTTTCAAATGGTTTGCATTGATCTTAAGAAGATATATGATCAAGGATGGGAAAATTAATTCGATGGTTGTATTAGAGAACATTTTTATGTCAAAGCTATGCTGAATATGATATGTACATGCATGATGGAGCCTTGACTAATATTGTAATTGGTTGTGAGTGGCCAAGGAACTTTTAACTACAATGAGATTATAATGGGGATAAATTATATTCAAACTGTTATATTGGTAATGAAAATGTCTACCAAAATTATATTAAAAGTGAGATATTCTTTTGGATAGTAAATCTAGTGTCCATAAATTGGTTAAATTTTTTTATCACTTGATCCTTCAATCATATCACCAAATAACTACTGTCTTGAAGTTCCCTGAAGTCATACATCATACACTCTGTCCTTTATCTACTATCCATAATCTGATTATCTTCTTAAAAATACTCCATTATCCTAATTTTTACTTCCAAAGAGGTCTAAACTAATAGAAGTATATTATCTGCAAATGGCATGTAACAAAACATCTCACTTTCTATATAGTTTTTGTAGCCATATACATACATATAAATGTGGGTGTGTGTGTGTAAATGATAAAACAAGTAAATAATTATCTATAATTTTTTATCTCTTATTATACGTGCCTTGCATGGAGTATTTTTCTATTTTAGTAGATCAAACCAGCGGACCATCTGCACACCTAAACTAACAGTTAGCACTTCATACAATACTTAACTATGGTGAATGAAAATAAAATTTCTAATAATAACCCCAAAAAAAGATTGGAATTTGGCTAATGAGGACATTGATGACTTTAGCCTACGACTGATTAAGTTATAACCTGGGTTTAACGTATTTTCAATTTTGGTTTAAAATTATGTTACCTATTGCTTTTGGCGTATTTTTAAGGCTTATGGTATGTGCAAGAGAGCTATCATCTTTCCCTCAGAGGCTTGTTTGTAATTCAACCTCTCTTGGTGAAATCTTGATGTTCATAACATTTTGCAAGCTTATATTTGATGAATGAAGAAAAATTCCTAACAGTTAGCACTTCATGCAATACTTAACTATGGTGAATGAAGAAAAAAATTTCTAATAATAACCCCAAAAAAAGATTGGAATATGGCTAATGAGGACATTGATGACTTTAGCCTACGACGGATTAAGTTATAACCTGGGTTTAACGTATTTTCAATTTTAGTTTAAAATTAACTTACCTATTGCTTTTGGTGTATTTTTAAGGCATATGGTATGTGCAAGAGAGCTATCATCTTTCCCTCAGAGGCTTGTTTGTAATTCAACCTCTCTTGGTGAAATCTTGATGTTTATAACATTTTGCAAGCTTATATTTGATGATGAGATAACCAACATTGCCTTTTAAAGAATTAATCTAGTATTTTCTCTTCTTTGACTTCTTCAAAAATATCAAGATTTTTGATCCTATGCAGCGTTAACTATATTTTTAGAGGACTCATTGGTTGCCACTTATATGAATGACATTGATAACATTGCCGAAAAGGGAGGTTTTTGGTGCAGCGTTTAGGAGTACAATAGAGGGAAGAGTAGGAAGGAGATAATGGTCAACCTTGGTTTGTGGTTAATCTTTTATTTTTGGTGTTTGTCTCAAAGGTTGCAACCACCAACAATCTCCCTTCCTCCATAGCCCTCATTGCCTGCCTTCTTTCTCTTCCTTCTCTAGTACTAGCTTCGAATTGGGAGAGGGGAGAGGGGAGAGGGTGGTAAGAGCAGGAAGATGGTGAGGGGTTCTCTTGGTTTAAGGCTAATCTTATTGTTATTGGTGTTCCAGAGGATGGTGGCAATGTGAAGAGACCCCTTGGAAAATACCACTGGAGGAGGGGGAGTGAAATGGAGGAGAAGGGGGCAAGGGAGAGGTAAAGAGTTAGGTGAGAAACTATTGCTTTGTTTCTTATCAAATGTTGGTGGTTTTCTCCAATGATGTAGGACGTGGAGTTAGGTTGTTATGAGAGAGGGAAAGGAAACTGGAGATTTGCATAGGCAAACATAATAAAATAATAATCATTTAATTAATCCTGAATTATTTGAAAATAGAGGGATGGAAAGATGCTTGAGTGAGAGGGGATATATGTAGTTAAAAGACTACAGTAAGTGCTAGTTAAATTTAATTCATGATATAGTGATTATTAATTATGGTTAATCATAAATTATCTCAGCCAAGTTTGATTATCAACAATAATTAGTGTTTAATTAAAAGAAGTTGTTATTGAGTTTTCAAATGTTCAGGTAACTGCACTATTATGACTATATTGGAAATTCGAAATTAGCCTTGTTTGTTAAACCATTATTTTGCTCTTGATAATATTGCTGATTGATTTGGTGACTATAATCCTTTTCACATGCTTTATGTAAATTTTCTGATTTATCAGGAGACTATAATCCTTTTCTTATAAACCATTTTATGCTGTTGTGGAATGTGTTTCTGGAGTCGTGTTAAATATGAACTCAAGTCAAATGTCTTTTCTAATCGTATGACTCTTCATGAAAATTTTCATGTAGATATTGTAGCTGTAAAGGATCATGCAACTGCAAGGGAGTTGCTATCCATGCTTTCACATTCAATTGAATCACAAGCAAGGTATTGACGACTTCTTATTTTTTGATGCGTTATAGTATTATAAAAAACTACTGAGATGATGAATGCAAATTTAAGACATGTATGGCTTTCCTATAAATTCTTGGACCTTTGATATACGTTATATATGTGCTCTTATATAAACTAAACTACAAGAATGAAATTTATAATGATATGATAACCATTAGTCAAGTATTGAGCTATCCTTTATGAAACAATATCTATGCAATGACAGAATAATAGGGAGCCATCGGCTGCATGATATAGTTTCTATCTCAAATGGGTATTAAGTTTTCGTATTATTTTACATTTTAATGATTGAAATGTTCTTTCAAGAGATTTTTGAGGATTATTACTGTGAATATTTTGTTATTCATATGAGCTTATCACTATGCTAACCAGTGCATGCGGTGGATAATAATATATTCACTTCTTAGTAGGTTTTAATAGATTCAATTCTTGGGTTTAGCATAACTGTTTATTTGGCACACATGATTTTACTTGTTTAACCTTAACTAAAACATATATAGCACCTATGCACATAAATTTTTGCTGTGCTTGTAGTGATTATTTGATTTATCTTGCATTCTAAAAGAGAATGCACCATATGTACTTGATCATAATTTGCTACAAGAGCTAACCGCATGTTTTTAGGATTTTGAGTAACATAACCTTGCAAGGAATAGCATAATGAATGAATCTATCATAGATGCTGTCAAAGCACTATTGATAGTAGACATTTCCAGTAATGCTTATATGCTAGGTTGGTTTGTTACATTGTTATCTAAATAACAATGATCTTGACAATATTGTTATGCTATTAAGATTACAAAGTTATCCATTAAATACTATGATTTGGTTCTACGATATCTTACTTAGTATGAAGACCAATTGTCTATTAAGGTTGTGATAATTTAAATAACACCTAATTTAGCATCTAGAGTTCTTTAATTAAGCTTATTATCACAGTTCATATTATCTGATTGAGTCAAATAAAAAACACCATTGGTAAGAAAAAGGGCGGCATGAGTTAAAGAGAAGCAATGATAATTATTCAAATACTTCATTGCTTTCGTATGCTGAAACTTGGTCCCATAAATAAAGAGTTACATAATCAAAATTAAGATAATAGCTCTAGTTTCTTTTGCATAAAAAGGAAATATGAATATTATTGTATGCATATAACTGTGGACCACATCCCCCCCCCCCCCCCCCCCCCNTATTTGATGAATGAAGAAAAATTTCTAATAGTTAGCACTTCATGCAATACTTAACTATGGTGAATGAAGAAAAAAATTCTAATAATAACCCCAAAAAAAGATTCGAATATGGCTAATGAGGACGTTGATGACTTTAGCCTACGACTGATTAAGTTATAACCTGGGTTTAACGTATTTTCAATTTTAGTTTAAAATTNTGGTCTTATATCATGATATCTGAAGAACTGCGCCATCACGTTTTTCTATGGATAGCATTGACATCTCAAGATAATAACAATGAACCAAATACATTGAATTTAACAAATAACAATAACATTTAATAATGATGATTGATGACATNAGGTCTTATATCATGATATCTGAAGAACTGCGCAATTACGTTTTTCTATGGATAGCATTGACATCTCAATATAATAACAATGAACCAAATACATTGAATTTAACAAATAACAATTACATTTAATAATGATGATTGATGACATCTTAATAACACTAATGTATCAATAATATTGAACCAAAGAGCCCTTTAGGTTTTAGTAAGAAAATATTTATGAGAATTCAATTCTCTTTATTCTCTGCAAATGTTTGGAAGAGAAGCATCATTGTTCGTTTTTTTTTCTCATTTCAAACTCTCAAGCAAAAGAAAATATTCATTTTCCTTCCTGTTTCTTTTTCTCTATAAATTTNTGTTTTCTTTTCTCATTTCAAACTCTCAAGCAAAAGAAAATATTCATTTTCCTTCCTGTTTCTTTTTCTCTATAAATTTAGGGTCTCAATTAAAGGGCTTGGGAAAGAAATAATTTGTTGCTTGAGATGCTTATAGTCTTGTGGGATTTTTCAATTTTTTGTTAGTTTAAAACCGTCATGACTGTGGCCAACAAACATGATTTCTTAATGACTCAGTTAACCCGGAGAACCATCACCTTTGGTTTAATAAGCTGAAGCAAAAAAACATTACTCACTGAAGCCCTTATTCTTGGAGCCCGAAGGTATTATCTACTTGAAATGTGTAAATTTTCAGAACTGTAATCTTGCTTGAGTATTTTCCACTAGAATTTTTCGACATTGGAGGCTATTAAAGATGCCGGTTGATTTTAGGTGGAATTTATGTAGTTATCAGTAGCCTTTCTTTTAAATTAGGTTCTGTTACTAAAGCATTCAAGACCTTCCTGTTTTTTTTCTTCACTAATGGTAATATTTATGCTGATGTGTTGATATCATTTCTCATTCATAATCAAAGAAGATGAAAAAATAGCAGTGAACTACTGCTCATTATTTTCATTCAATTTTCTAAGTTGCATCTATGTTTATGGATGCATCATTATTTATTCAAATTTGCAGCAATTAGATTTATATCATAGTAATTATTAAATTTAAATTGAAAATTATTATCTCAAGTGTGTTATATACTTCTTATGTTCTTCCTAAGACAAGTTTTTACCTGCTTTGGTTTCACATCTACCAAATAAAATGACACCTATGTTTTATGAAGTATCTTAGGGTTGTGGGTTTATAATGGGGATAACATAATTTAACACCACTTTTAACACTAAGAGGATGATTGTAGAAATTCTATATAGTCCAGAATTAGATCTTTTATAAATATGGAATTGGTGTTAGATTAAGAAGCCACGAGGGTTTGTGAATAAAGAACCTTGCTGTCAATAGAATGCCAAAAGGTAAACACATTTGAGGCAAACTGTAATTTTATGTAAACTATTGCAAAGAGGAGTAAATCCAAAGCTCCAACTTCTTATAATTGTTTCGTACTTTTGTGCATTAAAGTTGAAAAATAATTTCATAAAATAACTAAGTTAAGAAAATTGAGATTTACAGGTTTTGATCAAGTTTAAACTTTAATGTGTTAAAGTAATAATTACATTATCTTAATTAAAGATGAAAATTTTAATAAAATATAAAAAGGCTAAGGAAGCCATCTTTTGCAAAGCCAAATTTATAGAATCATGAAGTGCTCTATGATTGATCAAAGAAAATATGCCTGATTATACAATGGGGTTATTGGAGATATAATATGGAAATTTAAAATATGCTCTACGTTTAGATATAATATCTATTTAACTTCAGAAGTTTTTAATGGCTTTTCTTAGTATGTTGCTTTATAATTTTTGTAATTAGGCCTTACAGTTACAAGAATGTCAAATTATTGGAGATGAAATGTTTGGTATATTTTTTCAGAATTAATGAGATGAGTATGATTGTGATACTTTTATGGAACAAAGTTTTTGGTCATACAATGAAATTATTGGAGAGGATTATGATGTTAATCTAGTTGAAAATGCTTCAATTTGCAGGGATCAATTTGATTTTATAAGCTGAAAATTGTTGTGGATGTTATTTTGTGTTAAGGCTTAAATGAATTGAGAGCATAAAAAGATTTTCAAATGGTTTGCATGGATCTTAAGAAGATATATGATCAAGGATGGGAAAATTAATTCGATGGTTGTATTAGAGAACATTTTTATGTCAAAGCTATGCTCAATATGATATGTACATGCAAGATGGAGCCTTGACTAATATTGTAATTGGTTGTGAGTGGCCAAGGAACTTTTAACTACTATGAGATTATAATGGGGATGAATTATATTCAAACTGTTATATTGGTAATGAAAATGTCTACCAAAATTATATTAAAAGTGAGATATTCTTTTGGATAGTAAATCTAGTGTCCATAAATTGGTTAAATTTTTTTATCACTTGATCCTTCAATCATATCACCAAATAACTACTGTCTTGAAGTTCCCTGAAGTCATACATCATACACTCTGTCCTTTATCTACTATCCATAATCTGATTATCTTCTTAAAAATACTCCATTATCCTAATTTTTACTTCCAAAGAGGTCTAAACTAATAGAAGTATATTATCTGCAAATGGCATGTAACAAAACATCTCACTTTCTATATAGTTTTTGTAGCCATATACATACATATAAATGTGGGTGTGTGTGTGTAAATGATAAAACAAGTAAATAATTATCTATAATTTTTTATCTCTTATTATACGTGCCTTGCATGGAGTATTTTTCTATTTTAGTAGATCAAACCAGCGGACCATCTGCACACCTAAACTAACAGTTAGCACTTCATACAATACTTAACTATGGTGAATGAAAATAAAATTTCTAATAATAACCCCAAAAAAAGATTGGAATTTGGCTAATGAGGACATTGATGACTTTAGCCTACGACTGATTAAGTTATAACCTGGGTTTAACGTATTTTCAATTTTGGTTTAAAATTATGTTACCTATTGCTTTTGGCGTATTTTTAAGGCTTATGGTATGTGCAAGAGAGCTATCATCTTTCCCTCAGAGGCTTGTTTGTAATTCAACCTCTCTTGGTGAAATCTTGATGTTCATAACATTTTGCAAGCTTATATTTGATGAATGAAGAAAAATTCCTAACAGTTAGCACTTCATGCAATACTTAACTATGGTGAATGAAGAAAAAAATTTCTAATAATAACCCCAAAAAAAGATTGGAATATGGCTAATGAGGACATTGATGACTTTAGCCTACGACGGATTAAGTTATAACCTGGGTTTAACGTATTTTCAATTTTAGTTTAAAATTAACTTACCTATTGCTTTTGGTGTATTTTTAAGGCATATGGTATGTGCAAGAGAGCTATCATCTTTCCCTCAGAGGCTTGTTTGTAATTCAACCTCTCTTGGTGAAATCTTGATGTTTATAACATTTTGCAAGCTTATATTTGATGA